>SJYX01014429.1:477296-512561 GCA_006410675.1 Oreotragus oreotragus
CCCATTCAGATATAAACTTAAGCCGTCACTTGTCAGAGGAAAATGAAACCATCACAAACCACTGTTTATTTCGCTGGCAGCATCATGCCTATGACAAAGTAATTTTCCCCAGGTGAATTACTCCCTTACATTGGTGCGGCGATGACTAATAAAGTTATTTATGAAAACTCCTTAAGTGTGTGGTCCGCGTTCCCACAGTGTGTCACTGCCGCCGCCAAGTGACAGTTCTGGAAAAAATCAGCAAATCTTAAGCAATTAGAGAATCGATTCCACTTTCCAAGCGAAGGCCCCTGCTACCCCTAGACAGAGAGATTGTCTTAGGTGACAGGAACTGAGGAAGAATGCTCTTCTCAATCAGCTTGACCCAAGTGGGCGTCACACCCCCCGGTACCCCCCGCGCCGGAATTCAGGGCTTCTGAAAACAGAAAGCCAGGGGTGAAACAGAAAACAGTTTCTTGGGCTTCAACGAATATATCCAATATTCAGGCTGAGGCTGGTTTTGGCTCAGTTTGGGTCGTGCCCCACAGTCTCAGGCAAAATCATGCTTCGCTACAGGGAAGGGAAATTGTCCTACAGATCCACCCAGCGCACCCAAAACTTGTAACTTTCGAAACACGCCAGCGCGGGGAGGAGGCGGCTGGAACCTACGCAAAGATTGTTCTCTTGAGCAACCCCATTCTTGAACTGGGCTAAGAGCTTTTCAATTGCCGTGACATTTTCAGCCAAGGAAGTAGCAGTCGTTGCAGAGCCATGTTTTACGGGCAATTACTTTATATGATCAATGGAGCAATTCCCCTTCCAGAAAGGAACCAAAGCGATCAAGTTAAATCATTAAAGAGAGAAAGAGAGAGCGGGGGAAAAGGACTCGTCTCGTTAGCAGGTGCGAGGCTGCGGGCTCCGCGGCGGCGGTGCACAATGTCGCTGGCCCTTTAAGACAATGGCCGTGCTTCTCCCACACCCGCCCCCCGCACCCCCTCCCCGGTCGCTGCTGACAGGTCTAAACCTCCCTAGCAGCCCATTGTGGCCGCAGTAGGAGGCACCTGCAGAAAATGTGCCAAAACCAGGCAGGGAGCAAGAGCTTTTCAATAAGCTCCGCAGCTGGAGGGACGAAGCAACACCAAACAAGCGGGCGCGGAGCAGGCACGTGATGGGGAAAGGGGTCACCGCCAGCCACCTCCTATTGGCTTCCTGCGCACCCGTCGGTTCAATTTGCTGACATCCACTAGCCGGCTTTTCTCTATTTGCTTAATATGCTGAGGTATTTAGCTTAAAAGCACTAAATGCTCCATCACGACGAGTTGCTCTCTCCCTTTCCCATTTACTGTTATTAAGGACATTTTCCCCCGTATTTTCTTTCGCTTTCCGCCCCAAAACCAAGATTGTTTTCTTTCGCTCCTCTCTCATGACTACTTACAGGCATTCTCCACCACACGCTGCTGCTGGCCGCTTGATTTTACTCGTCTTTAATTCAGGGACAAGTAATACTGAAGGTCTCTGCTGCTTTCCTAAAGCGCACGCATCCTGGCTGCCCTAAGCACAGGTCTGGACAGGGCAATTGCGTTTCAACTTAGCAGACGTTTTTTGTGCATCTTCTGAGTACCTTCCCTGAGGGCTTCGCGGTCAAGAATCTGCCTTCAGTGCAGAAGATGAAATGTGGGTTCGATCCCCCGGTCAGGAAGGTCCGCTGGAGGAGGAAATGGCAACCCCCTCCAGTATTCTTGCCTGCCAAATCCCATGGACAGAGGAGCCAGGCAGGCCCCAGTCCGCCGGGGTGACAAAAGAGTTGCACTCGACTGAAGGACTAAACAGCAAACAGCTGTGTACCTACCACTGTCCTTAGAGCAAGACCTTGCTTCCCTTCTTGTACTGTTTAAGGATCCAGCAGAGAGAGGAAGTGGCTAATATAGCCGCAATTGTTTTGCACCCATGCACTTTTCTGTATAGTACTGGGTTGGCCCAAAAGTTCGTTGGGATTTTTCCATAACATCTTAAGGGAAAAAAATCAACAACTTCGGGGCTAACTGGATACTTGCAGCCCTTTTGAGAACAGGCAGAAGTGGAGGTGGGGCGGGGAGGGACCCGGGAGGTGTGGCGGTGCTGTGGCTTTGTGGAGCCTGCCCTGGGAGCCTAGAGAACAGACTGGCAATTTCAAGTTTCCAAGATAAATGGTAGATGAGAACCTCGATTTTGGCAGCTCCTAAGCATCCGAACTCCTTACTTTCACCCACCACTTTCCAGTTCTCATGATATTTCCATGTTGTTTTTTTCCCCCCTCACTTGAAGTAGTAAGGCATTATCTCTATCTTACAGATGAAAACATCTGAGATTCAGGGCAAAGCACCTTGCCCAGGGCCCCACAAGGAATAGGTGGTAAGTCAAAGGCCCACAGCAACTGCTACCCTGCCCCCTCCCGCCCAAACTGTGGCTTCCCTTCTGCCCTGGGCTGCCTCTCAGCCTGTCTGTCCGCCGAGCACACAGTTTGAGAGCAGCCTGGAGGCACCGGAAGGGACGTGTTCACAGTGTAACTCTCTTCCCCCTCCTACAGATGGAGAGTGTTGGCGTATACAGATTCTGCGGGTGTACAGCAAAGAACAAAATGAAGTGTGATTCCAGGTGGGAGATGACCGCTTCAGGTAGGAAATGAACTGATGTGTGTAAGTATCAGACGCGTCTGAAATGGTCACCCCCAGAACGCCATTCCTTTAGAGAGGGACTAGGTACTTGTACATATGTGCACACGTCGTCCTAAGGTATTTGCTCAATCGTGGCTTACTCAGAGTGGCTTGTTCAGAATCCCAACACGTGGTGAGAGGTGTGAGAGAAAGAGGATCTCAGGCACTTGGCTCATGAAGTCATTTCCCACCTACCCGAAGCCCAGGGTGGTCGGGGTCCACGCTCACAAGCACGGCTCGTGGAGCGGGACTTGACATCCATGTAGCCTGCCTGTCGTATGCCGGCCTCCTGCCCTCTGGGTACCGGGCTAAGGCAGGAAGAGATGGTCTCTCCCCTCAGCCAAGCTTGTTTATGCTTTAACACGTCTCTCTCAGAGGACTGGGCCTCTTGTTCCTTCTTCCCCAGTGCACCCCCCACCCCCACCCCACGCAATTCTGGAGAAAACAAGCGGACTATTCATGTAACAAGAGAAAGAGTGAGCAGGGAAGGGGGGAGAGATGCCACCGACAAACTCCATTGAAAGCCGCTGGCTGTTCATTTACATTCACACTTTTAAAAAATGTTAACTAATGATGTTAAATGGTTTGCCAAAGGTCCTGGCAGGTCAGTTGTAGAAGTGTCATTTCTGCCTAATTAGGGCTCTTGTGGCCGCCCGGAGCCTCCCAGTGCAACTGGTGACAAGCCGGGAGCTGACAGCTTCAATTGATGCCAATAGGAAGGTTGGGCCGGTCATGTTTTCCAACTCAGCCAGGTGTTTGCTGAATGGGGGAGGGGGCCTGGCGAGATCTGAGCACTTCTATGAACCTTTTTCTTTCAGGGCTCCCTCCCAAGTCCTTCCCCTTTGCCTGTCTTGTCTTGTGTCAAGGTCAAGAATGGGCTTTGCTAAATCAGCAGTTTGGGTTATCTCTGGGAGGTCATTAGCAATCCCCAGCCCAGACATTTCAAGTGGTCTCAGACCCCAGATGCTAGATATTTTTTTCTCTCTAAAAAATCAGAGGGTAGGGAAACAAAAGTTTTAGGTGAAAAACAATAGTAGGAGAAAACAAAACAAAGCTAAAAAGACCCAGAAAGCTCTGCATAGTCATCAAACCATTAAGCTTCTGAAGACATTCATAATAATAAAATTCCTTGAGGAGAAAACAGCTAAAGCATCAGTGCTTTCATCAATGCCTTTAACCTTTCACTGAAGAAAAGACAACAGTGAAAAACCCTAACATGTTCCACTGGATATAGAGCACCTGGCACATAGTAGGAGCTGAATAAATAATTTATTGTTTGATTTTTCAGGAGAAAAATCACTGAGAAGCAAAGAGTGATTGATAGAGATCCTGCTATTTCTCATGCTTACTTTCATTGTTTCTACAGCGCTCTTTGAATTTCTTAGTTGACTGTGAAATACATACTAAGTTGATGTACCACATGATGGGGTGATATGATTATCTTATTTTTTTGTTTTTTTCTTTCCTTTTTTTTAACAACTTAAATCAAGCAAAATACCACTGATGCTGGAGCCCTGGGCTACAGCAACACTAACTGAGCCTATTAGCAGGCCTAGTAGACAAGGAATGACTGGATTAATACATGGGGTTTTGGGAGCAGTGCTGTGTTAAAGGGGAAAACGTGAACTGAAAAAAGCCATGCTTATGAAAATCTAAGACCAGACCCCAGGATTGCAGTTCTAAGAAGGAGATGGGAGATTTGGGTGATGGGTGTCTGAAACTTTAAGTTTGCAGCTTCCTTTCTTCACACAATGATGCCTTTCCCACTGGCTGCCCCTGTTTTCTCAAACGTGGGATAATGAAAAGTAGGGCCAGAAAAAACAGACTGTCTATTGGTTTTATCAAGGAGTGTTGTGAAAATAAAGGAGACAGTGTACCGAGCACACCGAGGGCGATATCTGGCATGTATCAGGTGCTGGACGGCGTTAAGTTCCCTCGCCGCTGTCCCGGATTCTTCTCAGTTGGAGACCATGTGCTGTTCTGTGGTGTCAAGCTATTTTCTCAATACCCAGGACATATTTGAACAAAGAGAATTAATAGACTTGACTAATAGGCTGACCTCATGAATGGTGAATGAGCAGATGAATCTAGACATTTTCAACCAGTTTAGTTGCCTGTCTCACACTTTCCCTCCAGGGACCACCTTTGTCACTGAAAAAAGAAAAAGTGAAAGTGTTAGTCGCTCAGGTGTGTCTGACTCTCTGCAACACCCATGGACTGTAGCTCGCCAGCCTCCTCCGTTCATGGAATTCTCCAGGCCAGAATACTGGACGGGGTTGCCATGCCATCCTCCAGGGGATCTTCCCGACCTAGGGATCGAAGCCAGGTGTCCTGCATTGCAGGTGAATTTTTTTCCATCTGAGCCATCAGGGAAGCCCCCTTCATCACTAAATTCCCTTAAAAGACCCACTTTGCGTTTCTGTCTGTCCATGTTGTGCCGCAGCACACGCTGTTTCTCCTCTCCTTCAGCAGTTTCCTGTGTTTCCTCGTACCGCTTCTATCCTGGGATGTGGTTCCGCTTCTGGCCCCAGTACTGACCCTTGTCTGTGCTTTGCTCCCACATCTGCCTCTGTCTCACATCCTAATCTGCAAGACCACTGTGGCTGGGTGTGTCCTCTGAGGCGAAATGATTGCTCTCTGGCTCTTAACAGAACGTTCAGGAAGTGGCCACTTAAGACTGGCCTTGTGGTTAGGAAGATGAGCATTTAAAAATCATTCTGTTGGATATTAGTGGTAAAGAAAACCTAATGCAGCAACTAAACCAGCTTGGAACAAGAAGCCAATTAGTTACTAAAACTGAAACAGAGAAAACACTTTTGAGAACTTGCCAACAGAGGAAAGAACGTGTGAATTACAAGAAGTCCTCTGGCATTAATATCTCCCGACTGTATGCATGATAACCGATCATCACAGTGGCGACCCTGGAAAACTGGAATTATGTTCAGCTGTATCTGGGGCTTCCCAAGTGGCACCAGTGGTAAAGAACCCACCTGCCAATGCAGGAGACATAAGAGAAGCAAGTTCAATCCCTGGGTCGGGAAGATCCCCTGGAGAAGGAAATGGCAACACACTCCAGTATTCTTGCCCATGAACAGAGGAGCCTGGTGGGCTACACTCCAAGCGAGTTGCAGAGAACTGAAGCAACTTAGCACGCACAGATATTACCTAAGCCTTTCTGAAAGGCAAATCTGATTTTGTTTTTCCATTGTTTTCTTCGACCTTAAACCCTTACTCTGGTCGTCCTGACCTACTGGCAGTTCTGTCGACATTTCAGGACGTTTCAAGGCTCAGGGCCTTTGAACAGATTCTTCTTTATCCTTAGAATGCCTTTCTCCCTCTTGTTTGCCTATCAAACCATCTACTCATTGTGCCACTTCCTCCACCAAGCTTCTCCTGGCACCCCCATGTTAGATTGACCTTTCTCTCTTTTGTATCCCCTTGCAGAGTCTCACATTCTTCTCTAATCATAGTGTAATCATGGTTCGGTTCAGTTCAGTTCAGTTGCTCAGCCATGTCTGACTCTTTGTGACCCCATGAACTGCAACACGCCAGGCCTCCCTGTCCATCACCGATTCCTGGAGTCCACCCAAATCCATGTCTATTGAGGCGGTGATGGCATCCAACCATCTCATCCTTTGTCGTCCCCTTCTCCTCCTGCCCTCAATCTTTCCCAGCATCAGGGTCTTTTCAAATGAGTCAGCTCTTCGCATCAGGTGGCCAAAGTATTGGAGTTTCAGCTTCAACATCAGTCCTTCCAATGAACACCTAGGACTGATCTCCTTTAAGATGGACTGGTTGGATCTCCTTGCAGTCCAAGGTACTCTCAAGAGTCTTCTCCAACACCACAGTCCAAAAGCATCATGGTACAAGTTCCCTTTTATGGAGGGCCTTCTGTTTGCCAGCTAAGTGTAAGTGCTTTTGCTGTTGTAGGTAGGTGCTCGCTACTGATGAGGACACTCAAGGTGCATGTTTAAGGTCACATGCCTTGAAAGAGGGCTGGAGCACATGCACTAACCACCCTTCACCTAGAACCACCCATGTACGCTGCCTCCCATTATAAGTGGCTGCCATGCTGATAAGCCTGGGTGTGTGGTTTCCATTTTCTCCTCTCTGGATGGTGAGGCCCTGGAGGGTGGTGACACTCTCATGAAATCCCTTGATGTTGTGGCGCTTAGCATAGGGCCAGCACGTGGCAGAGACATTAATTGTCTCTTGTGGTCTACCCAGGGCTTAATGAGAGCCTCTTTTAAGGAAGGAGTTCTAGGCTAGGCTGAAGGTGCTATAAGGTCAAGGAGGTTGGGGCCTTGAAGGCCAACTGTGCCCAGGATCAGCCATGCACAGCAGTGTTCTTCATGTCTGTCTACAGAGGATAAGGAATGAACAATTGTTCTGTATTTCATGTTCTGTAAGGCTTCCTGAGAGAGCTCTGTTTTTCACATGGAACTACCAAGTCATCTGGGCTTCTGCAGTGACTCAGCAATAAAGAATCTTCCTGCAATGAAGGAGACGCAGCGGTTACGGGTTCGATCCCTGGTTGGGGAAGATCCCCTGGAGGAGGGCATGGCAGCCCACTCCAGTATTCTTGCCTAGAAAATCCCATGGACAGAGGACCCTGGTGGGCCTCTGGGGTCCATGGGGTCAAAAGAGTTGGACATGACTGAGCGAATGAGCATGCATGCACCAGGTCACTTGGCCAAGAATTTCTGGTTGTTTGAACTCTTCAGAAAGAACTCCCCATTGAAGCACACCAAATTTAGAAATGGGCTTTCCTTTTACAAATATGTGCATGTAAGTTCTCATTCCTGCTCTTCATTCAATTTCTTTTTGCTTCTGTAATCTCTCCTGTCTTGGAAAGGGACTTTTTTAGACATACTTGTAATACAATAATAAAATGATACACCCGAGAAAAAGGACTGAAAGGGAACCAAGGCAAAGTCAAGGGTAAATGAGGTCGCAGATGCATACCATGAGGTCCTGTGGATTCTGAAAGATGAGCCACAAACCTGTGTCTTAATCTCTGTGCATCCGCTGGAAGGGGAGGGGGATGAAGCAGGTCTCAGCTTGGCTTCCACTGTTTCTCCATGGGATGCAGAGATATCAGGAGCATGAGTTGGGTTTTCCAGGAAACCGTTTGCATGAGGAACTGATCATCTCCCAGGAAACCCCAAAGGAGGGCAGAATGATGCTTCTCTCAGAGGAGAAGGTCATTTTGAGTGTCGTGATGTCAGTCAGGCTTCCCTGGTGGCTCAGATGGTAAAGCCTCTACCTGCAATACGGGAGACTCTGGCCCGGGAAGATCCCCTGGAGGAGGACATGGCAACCCACTCCAGTACTCTTGCTTGGAAAATTCCATGAATGGAGGAGCCTGGTGGGCTACAGTCCATGGGGTTGCAGAGTCGGACACAACAGAGCGACTTCACTTTCTTTTCTTTTCCTTGATGTCACTCAGTCTGTCCCTCACCTGCCTATAGCCCGGGCTTGAGCGAACAACGACAGAAGCCCCTCGCTGCCCCATGTGCCTCCCGTTCTGAGAGCAGGGGGCCGCCGGCCCAGCTGCTCGCGGGGATGACCTAGCGATGTGGTTGGTGGCTCCAGTGATGTGACGGCGGCGGCAGCAGAGGCGGTGACCCCGGCGCTGGCAGCGTTGGTGGCACTTGCGTGGGGGCGGTGGCACCAGCACTGGCGGTGGCGGTGGCACCCGCACGGGCAGCACCTGTGCCAGCAGGAGGCGGCACCACACCTTCCAAGTGGGTGCAGCAACATCGCAGTGGCTGCAGGGGCCGGTCAGCTTCAGCCAAGGCGGGGAGGGAGGAGTCGCTGGCCGTGGCCCAGAGTGGCTCTGCCTCCCGAGATGAGGGCCCTGCAGCAGCTCCATGGGGGACAAAAGCCTGGACAACAGCGAGGAGGCCCATCCAAGGAGGTATTTGAGGCTCCCCTGGAGGAAGACTTAGGGGCTTCCCAGGCGGCTCAGATGGTAAAGTGTCTGCCTGCAATGCGGGAGACCTGGGTTCGATCCCTGGGTTGGGAAGATCCTCCCCCACCCCACGCAATTCTGGAGAAAACAAGCGGACTATTCATGTAACAAGAGAAAGAGTGAGCAGGGAAGGGGGGAGAGATGCCACCGACAAACTCCATTGAAAGCCGCTGGCTGTTCATTTACATTCACACTTTTAAAAAATGTTAACTAATGATGTTAAATGGTTTGCCAAAGGTCCTGGCAGGTCAGTTGTAGAAGTGTCATTTCTGCCTAATTAGGGCTCTTGTGGCCGCCCGGAGCCTCCCAGTGCAACTGGTGACAAGCCGGGAGCTGACAGCTTCAATTGATGCCAATAGGAAGGTTGGGCCGGTCATGTTTTCCAACTCAGCCAGGTGTTTGCTGAATGGGGGAGGGGGCCTGGCGAGATCTGAGCACTTCTATGAACCTTTTTCTTTCAGGGCTCCCTCCCAAGTCCTTCCCCTTTGCCTGTCTTGTCTTGTGTCAAGGTCAAGAATGGGCTTTGCTAAATCAGCAGTTTGGGTTATCTCTGGGAGGTCATTAGCAATCCCCAGCCCAGACATTTCAAGTGGTCTCAGACCCCAGATGCTAGATATTTTTTTCTCTCTAAAAAATCAGAGGGTAGGGAAACAAAAGTTTTAGGTGAAAAACAATAGTAGGAGAAAACAAAACAAAGCTAAAAAGACCCAGAAAGCTCTGCATAGTCATCAAACCATTAAGCTTCTGAAGACATTCATAATAATAAAATTCCTTGAGGAGAAAACAGCTAAAGCATCAGTGCTTTCATCAATGCCTTTAACCTTTCACTGAAGAAAAGACAACAGTGAAAAACCCTAACATGTTCCACTGGATATAGAGCACCTGGCACATAGTAGGAGCTGAATAAATAATTTATTGTTTGATTTTTCAGGAGAAAAATCACTGAGAAGCAAAGAGTGATTGATAGAGATCCTGCTATTTCTCATGCTTACTTTCATTGTTTCTACAGCGCTCTTTGAATTTCTTAGTTGACTGTGAAATACATACTAAGTTGATGTACCACATGATGGGGTGATATGATTATCTTATTTTTTTGTTTTTTTCTTTCCTTTTTTTTAACAACTTAAATCAAGCAAAATACCACTGATGCTGGAGCCCTGGGCTACAGCAACACTAACTGAGCCTATTAGCAGGCCTAGTAGACAAGGAATGACTGGATTAATACATGGGGTTTTGGGAGCAGTGCTGTGTTAAAGGGGAAAACGTGAACTGAAAAAAGCCATGCTTATGAAAATCTAAGACCAGACCCCAGGATTGCAGTTCTAAGAAGGAGATGGGAGATTTGGGTGATGGGTGTCTGAAACTTTAAGTTTGCAGCTTCCTTTCTTCACACAATGATGCCTTTCCCACTGGCTGCCCCTGTTTTCTCAAACGTGGGATAATGAAAAGTAGGGCCAGAAAAAACAGACTGTCTATTGGTTTTATCAAGGAGTGTTGTGAAAATAAAGGAGACAGTGTACCGAGCACACCGAGGGCGATATCTGGCATGTATCAGGTGCTGGACGGCGTTAAGTTCCCTCGCCGCTGTCCCGGATTCTTCTCAGTTGGAGACCATGTGCTGTTCTGTGGTGTCAAGCTATTTTCTCAATACCCAGGACATATTTGAACAAAGAGAATTAATAGACTTGACTAATAGGCTGACCTCATGAATGGTGAATGAGCAGATGAATCTAGACATTTTCAACCAGTTTAGTTGCCTGTCTCACACTTTCCCTCCAGGGACCACCTTTGTCACTGAAAAAAGAAAAAGTGAAAGTGTTAGTCGCTCAGGTGTGTCTGACTCTCTGCAACACCCATGGACTGTAGCTCGCCAGCCTCCTCCGTTCATGGAATTCTCCAGGCCAGAATACTGGACGGGGTTGCCATGCCATCCTCCAGGGGATCTTCCCGACCTAGGGATCGAAGCCAGGTGTCCTGCATTGCAGGTGAATTTTTTTCCATCTGAGCCATCAGGGAAGCCCCCTTCATCACTAAATTCCCTTAAAAGACCCACTTTGCGTTTCTGTCTGTCCATGTTGTGCCGCAGCACACGCTGTTTCTCCTCTCCTTCAGCAGTTTCCTGTGTTTCCTCGTACCGCTTCTATCCTGGGATGTGGTTCCGCTTCTGGCCCCAGTACTGACCCTTGTCTGTGCTTTGCTCCCACATCTGCCTCTGTCTCACATCCTAATCTGCAAGACCACTGTGGCTGGGTGTGTCCTCTGAGGCGAAATGATTGCTCTCTGGCTCTTAACAGAACGTTCAGGAAGTGGCCACTTAAGACTGGCCTTGTGGTTAGGAAGATGAGCATTTAAAAATCAT
This sequence comes from Oreotragus oreotragus, assembly GCA_006410675.1. Lineage (NCBI taxonomy): Eukaryota > Metazoa > Chordata > Mammalia > Artiodactyla > Bovidae > Oreotragus > Oreotragus oreotragus. The sequence goes on from SJYX01014429.1 coordinate 488,302, forward strand.
TCTGTTGGATATTAGTGGTAAAGAAAACCTAATGCAGCAACTAAACCAGCTTGGAACAAGAAGCCAATTAGTTACTAAAACTGAAACAGAGAAAACACTTTTGAGAACTTGCCAACAGAGGAAAGAACGTGTGAATTACAAGAAGTCCTCTGGCATTAATATCTCCCGACTGTATGCATGATAACCGATCATCACAGTGGCGACCCTGGAAAACTGGAATTATGTTCAGCTGTATCTGGGGCTTCCCAAGTGGCACCAGTGGTAAAGAACCCACCTGCCAATGCAGGAGACATAAGAGAAGCAAGTTCAATCCCTGGGTCGGGAAGATCCCCTGGAGAAGGAAATGGCAACACACTCCAGTATTCTTGCCCATGAACAGAGGAGCCTGGTGGGCTACACTCCAAGCGAGTTGCAGAGAACTGAAGCAACTTAGCACGCACAGATATTACCTAAGCCTTTCTGAAAGGCAAATCTGATTTTGTTTTTCCATTGTTTTCTTCGACCTTAAACCCTTACTCTGGTCGTCCTGACCTACTGGCAGTTCTGTCGACATTTCAGGACGTTTCAAGGCTCAGGGCCTTTGAACAGATTCTTCTTTATCCTTAGAATGCCTTTCTCCCTCTTGTTTGCCTATCAAACCATCTACTCATTGTGCCACTTCCTCCACCAAGCTTCTCCTGGCACCCCCATGTTAGATTGACCTTTCTCTCTTTTGTATCCCCTTGCAGAGTCTCACATTCTTCTCTAATCATAGTGTAATCATGGTTCGGTTCAGTTCAGTTCAGTTGCTCAGCCATGTCTGACTCTTTGTGACCCCATGAACTGCAACACGCCAGGCCTCCCTGTCCATCACCGATTCCTGGAGTCCACCCAAATCCATGTCTATTGAGGCGGTGATGGCATCCAACCATCTCATCCTTTGTCGTCCCCTTCTCCTCCTGCCCTCAATCTTTCCCAGCATCAGGGTCTTTTCAAATGAGTCAGCTCTTCGCATCAGGTGGCCAAAGTATTGGAGTTTCAGCTTCAACATCAGTCCTTCCAATGAACACCTAGGACTGATCTCCTTTAAGATGGACTGGTTGGATCTCCTTGCAGTCCAAGGTACTCTCAAGAGTCTTCTCCAACACCACAGTCCAAAAGCATCATGGTACAAGTTCCCTTTTATGGAGGGCCTTCTGTTTGCCAGCTAAGTGTAAGTGCTTTTGCTGTTGTAGGTAGGTGCTCGCTACTGATGAGGACACTCAAGGTGCATGTTTAAGGTCACATGCCTTGAAAGAGGGCTGGAGCACATGCACTAACCACCCTTCACCTAGAACCACCCATGTACGCTGCCTCCCATTATAAGTGGCTGCCATGCTGATAAGCCTGGGTGTGTGGTTTCCATTTTCTCCTCTCTGGATGGTGAGGCCCTGGAGGGTGGTGACACTCTCATGAAATCCCTTGATGTTGTGGCGCTTAGCATAGGGCCAGCACGTGGCAGAGACATTAATTGTCTCTTGTGGTCTACCCAGGGCTTAATGAGAGCCTCTTTTAAGGAAGGAGTTCTAGGCTAGGCTGAAGGTGCTATAAGGTCAAGGAGGTTGGGGCCTTGAAGGCCAACTGTGCCCAGGATCAGCCATGCACAGCAGTGTTCTTCATGTCTGTCTACAGAGGATAAGGAATGAACAATTGTTCTGTATTTCATGTTCTGTAAGGCTTCCTGAGAGAGCTCTGTTTTTCACATGGAACTACCAAGTCATCTGGGCTTCTGCAGTGACTCAGCAATAAAGAATCTTCCTGCAATGAAGGAGACGCAGCGGTTACGGGTTCGATCCCTGGTTGGGGAAGATCCCCTGGAGGAGGGCATGGCAGCCCACTCCAGTATTCTTGCCTAGAAAATCCCATGGACAGAGGACCCTGGTGGGCCTCTGGGGTCCATGGGGTCAAAAGAGTTGGACATGACTGAGCGAATGAGCATGCATGCACCAGGTCACTTGGCCAAGAATTTCTGGTTGTTTGAACTCTTCAGAAAGAACTCCCCATTGAAGCACACCAAATTTAGAAATGGGCTTTCCTTTTACAAATATGTGCATGTAAGTTCTCATTCCTGCTCTTCATTCAATTTCTTTTTGCTTCTGTAATCTCTCCTGTCTTGGAAAGGGACTTTTTTAGACATACTTGTAATACAATAATAAAATGATACACCCGAGAAAAAGGACTGAAAGGGAACCAAGGCAAAGTCAAGGGTAAATGAGGTCGCAGATGCATACCATGAGGTCCTGTGGATTCTGAAAGATGAGCCACAAACCTGTGTCTTAATCTCTGTGCATCCGCTGGAAGGGGAGGGGGATGAAGCAGGTCTCAGCTTGGCTTCCACTGTTTCTCCATGGGATGCAGAGATATCAGGAGCATGAGTTGGGTTTTCCAGGAAACCGTTTGCATGAGGAACTGATCATCTCCCAGGAAACCCCAAAGGAGGGCAGAATGATGCTTCTCTCAGAGGAGAAGGTCATTTTGAGTGTCGTGATGTCAGTCAGGCTTCCCTGGTGGCTCAGATGGTAAAGCCTCTACCTGCAATACGGGAGACTCTGGCCCGGGAAGATCCCCTGGAGGAGGACATGGCAACCCACTCCAGTACTCTTGCTTGGAAAATTCCATGAATGGAGGAGCCTGGTGGGCTACAGTCCATGGGGTTGCAGAGTCGGACACAACAGAGCGACTTCACTTTCTTTTCTTTTCCTTGATGTCACTCAGTCTGTCCCTCACCTGCCTATAGCCCGGGCTTGAGCGAACAACGACAGAAGCCCCTCGCTGCCCCATGTGCCTCCCGTTCTGAGAGCAGGGGGCCGCCGGCCCAGCTGCTCGCGGGGATGACCTAGCGATGTGGTTGGTGGCTCCAGTGATGTGACGGCGGCGGCAGCAGAGGCGGTGACCCCGGCGCTGGCAGCGTTGGTGGCACTTGCGTGGGGGCGGTGGCACCAGCACTGGCGGTGGCGGTGGCACCCGCACGGGCAGCACCTGTGCCAGCAGGAGGCGGCACCACACCTTCCAAGTGGGTGCAGCAACATCGCAGTGGCTGCAGGGGCCGGTCAGCTTCAGCCAAGGCGGGGAGGGAGGAGTCGCTGGCCGTGGCCCAGAGTGGCTCTGCCTCCCGAGATGAGGGCCCTGCAGCAGCTCCATGGGGGACAAAAGCCTGGACAACAGCGAGGAGGCCCATCCAAGGAGGTATTTGAGGCTCCCCTGGAGGAAGACTTAGGGGCTTCCCAGGCGGCTCAGATGGTAAAGTGTCTGCCTGCAATGCGGGAGACCTGGGTTCGATCCCTGGGTTGGGAAGATCCCCAGAGAAGGAAATGGCAACCCACTCCAATACTCTTGCCTGGAAAACTCCATGGACCGAGAAGCCTGGCAGGCTATAGTCCATGGGGTCACAAAGACTCGGACATGACTGAGCGACTTCAGTTCAGTTCAGTTGGAGGAATACTCTACCAGTAACAGGTGGGAATTGGAGCCAAAGAAATGCTGTTAAATGACCCCATTTTTAGCCTTGGAATAGGCTGATCCAGATAGAGATGAGTGACATTAAGATATAGAGCATTTGTGAGATAAGAACAAAGCACCTGGTTAAGAAAAGCTCAGTTCCTCCTCAGGTGGAAGCTGAGCCCTCATTCATTCATCCATCCAGTGACTCATTCAGCAGACATCAGTGGAACCTTTGCTGGAGACTGGACTCAGCTTCCAGGGGATCTGAACGGGCTTTGCCATGTGCTAGTCTGAGAAGGCTACATGATTCTCTACACCCCAGTTTCTCCATCTGTGACATGAACTATGAATGCTATTACGTATTTGCCTCAGTGAGTTTGAAGAGAATCAGACGCACATGAAGTTTTCAGCAGAGTGCCATTAAGCATCCAATAAGCATGAGCTATGTGAGAGGTTGTGAGATGTTCATCGTCCCTCATTAACTAAAGCAGTATTTGTCCACGTGAAATGCTGCATTACCATCATCTGGAAGGATGCGGCGCTCTGTTATCTGAGGCTGCTGCTTGGTAGAGAGTTTATGGGTGATTCAACTGACAAATTATTTCTGTTATCTCCCTGGTAGATTTTTTCCTTGGTAGCTTAGTGACTTCTCTGGTGGCTCAGACAGTAAAGTGTCTGCCTGCAATGCGGGAGACCTGGGTTCGATCCCTAGGTTGGGAAGATCCCCTGGAAAAGGAAATGGCAACCCACTCCATTACTCTTGCCTGGAAAATCCCATGGACAGAGGAGCCTAGTAGGCTACAGTCCATGGGGTTGCAAAGAATCGGACACAACTGAGTGACTTCAGTTTCTTTCTGGTAGCTTAGCTGGTAAAGAATCTGCCTGCAAAGCAGGGGACCCTGGTTCAATTCCTGGGTTGGAAAGATCCCCTGGAGGAGGGCATGGCAACCCACTCCAGTATTCTTGCCTGGAGAATCCTCATGGACAGAGAAGCCGGGTGGGCTGCAGTCCATAGGGTCACAGAGAGTCGGACACGACTGAGTGACTAAGCATGCACATATCTGCCTTTCAGGACTTTTCTGGAGCACATGAACTATATATGAGATTTCCAACAGCAGGAAAAGAGATCCCAGCTAACCTTCTCTTTGGCATATTACTCTGTTCCCTGACGCCTCTGTCCCCCACATGCTTGAACAATTCCTATGAAGGGAGGTGCGAAGGTACTTAGGGCAACTTATCCAATTTGCTGGCAACTCTAACTCTCAGAAGGTTCTCCCTCTCTCCACTTTCCCTTGACCACAGCATCTTCCGTTTACCCCCAATGTCTTCAGCTTTTCTTCCTGGAATGTGGTCTTACAGTCTTTTGTCATTCTGAGATCCAGTTTGTTGATGTGCTCCCCAACTTTAATAATGATATTATTGAGCTACACAATTCACATACCGTACAATTCACTCATTTAAAGTGTACAGTTCAATGATTTTTAGTGTATCATGGAATTGTACAGCTATCACCAGATCAATTTTAGAGAACTGAGTCTCTCTCAACTCAGACTCTCAGACTGTCTGTTTGTAGTCTCTGAGAGTTCTATTCCTTATTCATTTGTTAATTTAATAAATACATATTCACCACTTCATCTATGCCAGGCACAGGGATAAATTCTGGGGAGATGAAGGTGATTGAAATTCTAGATGCTCCCTTCATGGAGCTGGTAATTCACTGAGTTCTTCAGACTATAACCCTGTAGTTAAATAAACATGTTGTGATGAGCAGGTGTGCACAGCAAAGATGATGGGGGAGGGGAGTTGGGGGAATGTCCCCAGGAGGTGACAGTTAAGCTGGGACTTGTAAATGTGTAGGAGATATTGGGGGTGGGAGGGCAGTGAACAATCCAGAAGGAGGAGCAGAGTCTTCTTGGAGACCACACCAAGCACCTAATTCCCTTTCCACGTTGAGCCCTTAAATATTTGACTATAGCATCTTCTGTTTTATTCCCAGTGTCTTCAGCTTTTCTTCCTGGGATGTGATTTTACAGCCTTTTGTTGTTCTGAGATCCAGTTTGTTGATATGCCCCCTGCTTTAATAGTAATTTTATTGAGCTACAATTCATATACCATACAATTCTTTCATTTAAAGGGTACAGTTCAATGATTTTTAGTGTGTCATGGAACACAAACCAGATCAATTTAAAAAGTTTTTTATTACCCCAAAAGGAATCTCCGATTCCCATAGCAGTCAGTCTCCATTCCCCCTCCCCAAACCCCCACCATGGGAAATACCAGTTGTTTTCTGATACTACGAGTTGCCTATTCTGGATACTTCATATAAATGGAATCACACAGGATGTGGCATTTTGTAACTTGTTTTTTTTTCCTCATTTAGTGCAATGCTTTTAAGGTTCATCCATATTATAGCAGATGCCAGTGCTTGCCTACTTTCTGTTGCTCAGTGATATTGCATGGTATGGAGAAGCCACAGTTTGTTTATTCTTTAGTCAGTCGATGGGCATTTGAGTTATTTACACTTATTGGTTGTTTTGAATAATGCTGATGTGAACATTTACATACATGTTTTTGTGCAGATGCATTTTTTACTTCTTTTGAGTATATACCTTGGAGTGGAATTTCTGGGTCACAGTAACTCTGTGTTTAACTTTTTGAGATACTGCCAGATTGTTTTCCAAAGCCACTGCACCATTTTATATCTCATCCAGCAGCGTATGAGGGTGCTTATTCCCCCACAACCTGGCCAACAGCTGTTAATCTGTCTTTTTGCTTATAGTCTTTCTCCTGGGTGTAAAGTGATCTTTCATTGTGTTTTGATTTGCTTTTCATGGATGCTTAATGATAGCATCTTCTCATTTGCTGATTGGTCATTTGTAAAATTTCTTTGGAAAAATATCTATTCTTCTGCCCATTTTAGCACTGCGTTATCTTTTTATTATTTATTTGTAAGTGCTGTTTATATATTGTAGAAGCAACTTCCTTACACCCGGCTCAGTAGTCTATGCATTCAATCCATAGGTCAGCCTCCCCTGAACTTACCAACTGAATTCATAAATCTTTGATCTGCTTCATTTCTATGCAGTCTAATAATCCCATCAAAGAAAGAAACACATTTACCTGACAGAGCTTTTCCTCTATGAGTCCCCTGTGAGTCCTAGTGATCTTGGCTTTCTACATGTTCATAAACCATACATCTCCTTTAACAGCTAATCCTGAATCTTTTCTCCCAAACTCACAAGCCAGTTATTCTTTCATTGTAAAAGAATAAACTTCAGATGAAGAAATAGAGAATCACAAAGAGTAAAGTCATACTTAAGTGTGGTAAGGTGGAGGGAAGACTAGAATCCATGGCAAATGATGACTTATCCTGAGCCCCCTCCACTCATGATGGAGAAAGTTCATGTGTGGATGGTGGCAGGAGCCAGTATGAATGTGGGCAGAAACTCAGGAACTCCACATCCTTGGTAAACTTAGGTGGACAGCTTCCTGTACCCACAGTGAAATACTGCTGCTGCTGTGTTATATATACTGATGCAGTTGCCTGAACAAACACTAGTGGATGGGAAGAATATGAATACAGATCTTTTAACCCACAATTAGGAAAAGGAGTACGTCAAAGCTGTATATTGTCACCCTGCTTATTTAACTTCTGTGCAGAGTACATCATGAGAAACGCTGGGCTGGAAGAAGCACAAGCTGGAATCGAGATTGCCAGGAGAAATATCAATAACCTCAGATATGCAGATGACACCACCCTTAGGGAAGAAGGTGAAGAGGAACTAAAAAGCCTCTTGATGAAAGTGAAAGAGAAGAGTGAAAAAGTTGGCTTAAAGCTCAACATTCAGAAAACTAAGATCATGGCATCTGGTCCCATCACTTCATGAAATAAATGGGGAAAGAGTGGAAACAGTGGCAGACTTTATTTTGGGGGGCTCCAAAATCACTGCAGATGGTGACTGCAGCCATGAAATTAAAAGACGCTTACTCCTTGGAAGGAAAGTTATGACCAACCTAGATAGCATATTGAAAAGCAGAGACGTTACTTTGCCAACAAAGGTCTGTCTAGTCAAGACTATGGTTTTTCCAATGGTCATGTATGGATGTGAGAGTTGGACTGTGAAGAAAGCTGAGCGCCGAAGAATTGATGCTTTTGAACTGTGGTGTTGGAGAAGACTCTTGAGAGTCCCTTGGACTGCAAGGAGATCCAACCAGTCCTTTCTAAAGGAGATCATTCCTGGGTGTTCTTTGGTAGGACTGATGCTAAAGCTGAAACTCCAGTACTTTGGCCACCTCATGTGAAGAGTTGACTCATTGGGAAAGACTGATGCTGGGAGGGATTGGGGGCAGGAAGAGAAGGGAACGACAGAGGATGAGATGGCTGGATAGCATCACCGACTCTATGGACGTGAGTTTGATTGAATTCCGGGAGTTGGTGATGGACAGGGAGGCTGAGATGTGTATAAGAGACAGGCTGGAAGAAGCACAAGCTGGAATCGAGATTGCCAGGAGAAATATCAATAACCTCAGATATGCAGATGACACCACCCTTAGGGAAGAAGGTGAAGAGGAACTAAAAAGCCTCTTGATGAAAGTGAAAGAGAAGAGTGAAAAAGTTGGCTTAAAGCTCAACATTCAGAAAACTAAGATCATGGCATCTGGTCCCATCACTTCATGAAATAAATGGGGAAAGAGTGGAAACAGTGGCAGACTTTATTTTGGGGGGCTCCAAAATCACTGCAGATGGTGACTGCAGCCATGAAATTAAAAGACGCTTACTCCTTGGAAGGAAAGTTATGACCAACCTAGATAGCATATTGAAAAGCAGAGACGTTACTTTGCCAACAAAGGTCTGTCTAGTCAAGACTATGGTTTTTCCAATGGTCATGTATGGATGTGAGAGTTGGACTGTGAAGAAAGCTGAGCGCCGAAGAATTGATGCTTTTGAACTGTGGTGTTGGAGAAGACTCTTGAGAGTCCCTTGGACTGCAAGGAGATCCAACCAGTCCTTTCTAAAGGAGATCATTCCTGGGTGTTCTTTGGTAGGACTGATGCTAAAGCTGAAACTCCAGTACTTTGGCCACCTCATGTGAAGAGTTGACTCATTGGGAAAGACTGATGCTGGGAGGGATTGGGGGCAGGAAGAGAAGGGAACGACAGAGGATGAGATGGCTGGATAGCATCACCGACTCTATGGACGTGAGTTTGATTGAATTCCGGGAGTTGGTGATGGACAGGGAGGCCTGGAGTGCTGCAGTTCATGGGGTCGCAGAGTTGGATATGACTGAGCGAGTGAACTGAACTGAACTGAACCCATATCTGTGATTTCTTGTTATCTCATTTAATTCAGGTTCCTCTTTGACCTGAATTATCTGGATTTCACTAATTCAATAAGCATTTACTCATATTTTTTTTTTCAGGCCCCAGATAACTAGAGGCTTCCCTGGAGGTCCGATGGTAAAGAATCTGCCTGCAATGCAGGATACCCAGGTTTGATCCCTGGGTCAGGAAGATCCTCTGGAGAAGGGAATGCCTACCCAGTCCGGTATTCTTGTCTGGAGAATTCCATGGGCAGAGGAGACTAGACTGGCAGGCTATCATCCATGGGGTTGCAAAGAGTTGGACATGACTAGGCGACTTACACACACACAGGTCCTGAGATATAACAGGCACAGAAAAGGTGGACAGGTCAATCCAGTGCCATCAAGCCCCACTGTGGGTACTATGGTAGGATGTGACTTGTCATCCTGTCCCCTGAGGTACCATGCGGTCAAGATGGCAAGTGACACAGGTGAGCCAATGTGTAACTGCAAAGCAGCCAACAGATATTTATTTAGCATCTATCCTAGACCTGAAAATCCAGCAGTGAATAAGACATAGAAATTCCTGTCCTTGTGGAGCTTACATTCTAGTGTGTGTGTGTGTATACAAAATTTGACAAATAGATGATAAATGGGACAGAGGAAAAATAAAGATGAATGGGGGGAGGGACTTCCCTGGTGGTCCAGTGGCTAAGACTTCATGCTCCCAATGCAGGGGGCCTGGGTTTGATCCCTGGTCAGAGAACTTGGTCCCACATGCTGAAACTAAGAGTTTTCATGCTGCCCCTAAAAGATCCTGCATGCCACAATGAAGACCAAAGATCCTGGGTGCCACAACTAAGACCCAGCACAGCTAAATCAATAAGTAAAAATTTAACATAAATTTTTAAAAATTTAAAAAGCTGAATGGAAGATAGGGACTGATGGGGTTCAAGGTGAAAATAGGGAGTCCAGGGAGGCCTCACAAAGAAGGGGACACTTGCAGCAACCTGAGGAGAGCGGGTAATCAAGCCATGTGGATATCTGAAAAAGTGCATCCTGGGTGGAGGAACAGCTAGTGCAAAGGTCCTGAGGTAGGTGTTGCCTTGAGTGTTAGAGGTCCAGCAGGGAGGCCCCATAGCTGGGAGGTGAGGCCAGGGAAGGCCTCAGTCAGGGATTCCAACTTGACCTCTGAGACAGGAAGTAAGGGTCTTGAGTGGTCATAATGGCATGATCTAACTTACATTTTTAAAGGATCCCAATGGTTTGCTGAGAAGAGACTTTGATGGGGAGTGGGCTAGGCAGTGAGACCAGTTTGGAAGCTGTCTCGAGGTATAGATGGGAGACATTCCACCCCGTCAGTACGACGGGGTGGAAGTGGTGAGAAGTGGGAAATGTAGGCTCTGGGGATTCTTGGAACTGGATATAGGACATGAAAGAGATGAGTAAAAAAGATGCCGGCATTTTTGATTCAAGCAACTGGAAAGATGAAGTTAGCAGTTACTGAGGTGCAGATGACTGGGAGAAGGGGAGGTGAGGGGGCCTGTTTATCAGAGCTACCTGTTACATGTGCAAGTGGAGGTGGGGGGCTTGGGCTAGAAATATCAAGGTGGGAGCTTTCACACATCAATGGGTTTAAAGCTGAGAAAATAGGAGAGGGAATTCCCTCGCCGTCCAGTGGTTAGGACCTCTCACTTCCACTGCAAGGGACATGGGTTTGATCCTTAGTCAGGGAACTGAGATCTCACAAGCTGCGTGGCGTGGCTGAAAAAAAAGAAGACGGAAGAGACTCCCTCAGGGAAAGAGTGTTGATGGAAAAGACATGTCTGCTGATTAAAGCCTTGGGTATGGCCTCATTTGGGGCTTGTGGAGAAGAGAAAGAAGGAACGGAAAAGCCTGAGATGCTGGGCGAGTGAAGGAGAGGAAGAGCATGGGTCCTGGAAGTTGAATGATGAAGGTCTCCTAGGAGGAGGAGAGGCCGCCACGGCGAGTGGTGCTGATGGGGCATGGCTGGTGAGCGCTGAGAACGGACGTGCGCTCGAGGTCTTCGTGGCCACGGCAGTGATGGGGACAACGGGCAGGGTGGAGCAGGCTGCATCCCTCCCCGGGTGACCCCAGCGACTGTCCTCTGGGCCCATCTCCAGCTCCACCCGGGTCCTCCCGTCTCTACTGTGGTCCCTGAAATGGCAAGATGAGTTTCTTCTTCTTTGATATTCCTGTGTCGACAATGGTCTTCCTAAGATGTTTGTCAAAATTCAGAAACTATTGGTTTTCCTCAGTTTTCTGCATTTTGCTAACTTGGACGTACTTGATTAATTTTAATACGACTGATCCAGTTCAACCTATTTCTACCACTTAAACACATATTCATCATTCCTAAACATGTTTGATCACATACAAATTCCCTTAGGAGGTACATTTCCTACACACATATTATTTACTATAATGATGTCCCCCGTATTGTTACTGTTCTCTGGATCACCCTTCCCATCCTAGGTCACATGTGATGGGAATTGGTTCTGCGCTGTGTGCTGGGGTTGGGAGATGGGTGCGTCCAGGAAGAAGTGGAGCCATATACATAGGAGGAGGTTGGAGGGTCCCTGGTGGTTGAAAAAAGGTGTTAGTCACTCAGTTGTGTCTAACTCTTTGTGAGCCCATGGACTGTAGCCTGTCAAGCTCCTCTGTCCATGGGATTCTCCAGGCAAAGATACTGGAGTGGGTTGCCAGTGCCTTCTCCAGGGGATCTTCCCGACCCAGCAATCGAACCTGGGTCTCCTGCTTTGCAGACAGATTCTTTACCATCTGGAGCTGGGAAAGTGCAAGTGAGATTGGAGCCAGTGAATAACCACTGTTGGCAGAATAGAGACTCACAGGATGCAGGGTTTGGGCTGCCCAAGTTGCAACTGTCTGTTAAGAGGAAGAAAAATCAGGGGTTCCTGAGTCGGGCAGGGGATAGGAGCAGTCCTTTATGTCACTCTGTTCCAAAAAGCTGTGAACACTGGAGAGGCCCAGAGAGATAGGAAGTGAGTGCCCCTGGGCACTGAGGGCTGCAAAGAGTTAACAGACCAGGATAGGGTACAGACCCCGGAATGCCAGAGTGCAGGCAGGTGTGACTCTCCCCCTGGGAGGCACACTGGGATGTGGTGGAGTAATCTCTCCACCATTTGGCATCCATTATTTTCCTTTGCTTTTAGTTTCTATCAAGACAAATTTGATTTTCACATTCCCTCCATGAACATGATTTACAGACCACATACCGCCATGTTCCCTGCTCTGACATTTCCCGTCTCTGACAGGTGCTGTTTTCCTCTGGAATATCAGGCCTTCTTGTGTTGTGGGATAGGCTGCAGCATCCCCTTGGAGGGGGGCAGCGGTGGGAGATGTGTCTGTGTCCCTCTCCCTGACATCACTGTGGTTACGGTTGGTGTCAAGCATCTGAGCAGGATAAAGATTGAGTGGATGAGCTGGGCTTCCCCTGAGGGGTGGGCCTCGCCTTGATCCAGACCCTGGCCTACTTCTCAGTCCTCAAGGGGCCAAGAGGGACAGCAAGGCTCATAGATTTCCGACCGGGATGGGGCTCATCTGGCAGGGCAAAGAGTTGAGACTTATTCCATAGATCAGGGAGAACCTCCCAAGCTCTTAAGAGGAAGGATGGGATCAGGTTTGTTTCTGTTTGGAGAAATTCATGGCAGTGCTTGGGGCCTTCCTGGTGGCTAACTCAGTAAAGAATCCACCGGCAATGCTGGAGACCTGGGTTTGATCCCTGAGTTGGGAAGATCCCCTGGAGAAGGAAATGGTAACCCACTCCAGTATTCTTGCCTGGGAAATCTCACAGACAGAGGAGCCTGGCGGGCTACAGTCCATGGGGTTGCAAGAGTCGGATACCACTTAGCAACTGAACCTTCATTGCCATAGCAGTGTGTGGTGAGGGGAGAGGCAGGAGGCAGGGAGGCCAGACGGAGCTGATGCAGTAGCTCAGGTGAGAGGCAGTGAGGACAGGCCCAGGGCAGGAACACTGGACGGGAAGAGGAAGCTGGAGATGAGAACATCATTGTGGAGGTCGGACAACAGGAATCGGTGCCTGATTGGATGTGCTGTGAAAGTCAGGATGACTGTCAGGTGTCCCACCTGGGCAATGAAATCAATGCCGCTGCTTTCAACTCCCGCAGGGAAGACGGTGAGACGATTTTGCACCATCTTCATATTCTGCAGATTATCTTGAGTGACTCACACTTTTGAAGCAGGGTTTTTTTTTGTGGGAGGAGGTGCAGAGGTAGGGCAAACGAGCCTGAAATATTCACGCAGTGGTTTCGACTCTCCCCTTCTCTTCATTCTGTTGGCAGCCTGACATTGTTAGTGTGGAGCCCAGAGAAATCTTGAATAGAGAATTGTTACGTGTAGCTATGAGGATGCCATATCCCCCATTGGATTTCCTCTGCTGGAGCCACGGAAGCAGTGAATAGAAGACCAGCCTGTCCCTGAACTTGATGGCGTCAGGAGTGGCTGGGCTCAGATCACCGCAGATGGCTGTGTGGGGGTTACCGCTCAGCGCACTAAGCCAGCACCTTCTTTCCTATTGTCTGTGTAACTCCCATTGTTTTAACCAAGCTGACTTTGTAGCCAGGGTTCCATTCACTGTAGACAAAGCCTCTGTTAGAAAAAATAAGTTCTCTGAAGCTTTTAGAGAGCTGGGGGAAATCACAAGCCAGTGGCAGTGGAAGTTTCAATTCCAGATCCCTAGGGAATAATGACAGATGGCGGTTCTCCCTTGTGAATTCTTAAAAAAAAATTAAATGTGAAATAAACAGATCTGGATGGTGGAGGAAGGGACTGGCTTCCAGTAATTATTTATTCCTGCCTGACTCTGGAATGCAGCTTAGAGTTAGCAATCCAGATGATTCTGGCAAACTACAACTTTCATTTTCAATGTTCAACAGTATAGTTGAGATATACATACATTAATATGTATCTAGAATACTGGAGTGGGTTGCCCTTTCCTTCTGTATATGCATATGGAGGAGCAGTGTTAAATATGGATGCTATATATATGTATGTTGTTTTCTGTTTAGTCACTAAGTCATGTCTGACTCTTTGCCCCCATGGATTAGAGCCCACCAGTCGTCTTCTTCCTGAGATGTTCCAGGCAAGCATACTTGTGTGGGTTGTCGTTTCCTTCTCCCATATATTTACGTGGAGGAGCGGTGTTAGACGTGGGTGCCATGACTTGAATGGCTGAAATAGTACTTCGATTCTGCTTTCTTCAGGTGACTGGAATTTTTTCCCTCCTCACTGATACATTTGAGAATTGTTTTAAAGCAGCCTATAAAAAAAAAAGTCACAATAAAGAAGCTGAGCAAATGGGTAGCTGGAAGCATTTTGTAAGATCCCGCATTAGTGGGAGTCTTTTAAGACGTGTACCAAAAACTCTGTTGAAGACTTGAGGCAACTGTAAGCTGGGTATTTCTCATTAGAAAGACTTGTATCACCAGGAAAGTAAGGGAAACCCTCTACTTAATGTTTCTGTGAACAGCAGATTTTCCTGGAGACCTTGGCTACACAGGCCATTTGAATCAGGTTTCAGAGTTTTCTCGTGTGTCTCGTGTGAGCAAAATGTTACCTTGTATGCTTCTGATTACTCCAGGTAACATCAGCTGTGTGCGCCTGAGTCAGGAGGGTGGCAGAAAAGCCTCCTCTGCTTGCTCCTTCAGGGAAATGATTTGAGCGCTACTGAAATCTCTATGCCTCTGAGAAAAGGTCAAGAGGGCGTGGATCAAACTGTAATTTGGAGCATTGTTTGGCCTGGCATGTGGCCAACATTCCCTGCTCTGACAGCGGGGATGCCTGAGATGGGCCAGGCACCTTCTGTGTCTGGAGATGCCAGCTAAACAGGGAGAACAATGTTTCAGGGATTTTACAGTCAGTCTTACAGTGAGCTCTTCCTCTGTTGGGCACCAGAAGATACAGAGGTTTCAGAAAAGATGCTTGGGGCTGGAGGGGGCCTTGGGGATCATCTAGGCAAGTTAAGCCAACGGAGTTAAGCATGAGGACCCTGCAGTCAGATGACAATCAAGTTTTAGACATGCCCCTCACTGCCTCTGTCACCGGCATGAACTTCTCTAGACCCCCATTTCCTCCTTCCTATAATGAAGAAACAATATCCACCCAAGATGATAAGTAAGAGGCTTGATCGAGATGATAAACCTAAAGAGCCCAGCACAGTGTCTGCTGCTGCTAAGTCACTTCAGTCATGTCCGACTCTGTGTGACCCCATAGACGGCAGCCCACCAGGCTCCCCCATCCCTGGGATTCTCCAGGCAAGAATACTGGAGTGGGTTGCCATTTCCTTCTCCAATGCATGAAAGAGAAAAGNAGCTGTCTCTTATACACATCTTCGTGTCCGACTCTGTGTGACCCCATAGACGGCAGCCCACCAGGCTCCCCCATCCCTGGGATTCTCCAGGCAAGAATACTGGAGTGGGTTGCCATTTCCTTCTCCAATGCATGAAAGAGAAAAGTGAAAGTGAAGTCGCTCAGTCTGTCCGACTGTTAGCGACCCCATGGACTGCAGCCCACCAGGCTACTCCGTCCATTGGATTTTCCAGGCAAGAGTACTGGGGTGGGGTGCCATTGCCTTCCCCGAGCACAGTGTCTGGCACACAGTAAATACTCAATTAATATTTGTTAATATAAATTGGCCAACTCCTTAATTGTAGAGAGTGTAGAAATGAAGAGCTGGACCAAAAATGAGAATCCTATGGAGTTAACTTTGTTAGATGCATGCACCACTTAGGAATGCAGTCCTTCCAACCACAAACAAGCTTTCTGGTTTTGAGCATCGTCCACAGGAGACGGTGAGCAGCAGGCAGACCAACGGAAAAGTTAGAATTCATCACTGGCAGCTTTAGGGCGATGTCCAAAGGGAGCAGTCCAAAGGAAAAGGGCAGATTCTGACCATGCCCTCATTATTTTGGACAACTGACTCAGCTTCTGTAAAGCTGATCTCCCAGTCCCCTCCTAGGGTTTTATTCTGATTGCTTGTTTATTTTTGTATTTTGGATCTGAAGTGGAGGAAATCCCTTACTCTGGCCAGATTTATAGGTGACCCAGAGTTGGCAGAGGATGGCTGATTCATTGGCTACGGGGTTCACAAGGGTCCCAAAAGTCTGAAAAGAGTTGAAACTATTGGGACTTCCCTGGTGGTCCAAGGGCTAAGACTTTGCACTCCTAATGCAGGGGGGCCTGGGTTCGATCCATGGTCAGGGAACTAGACCCCACATGCGGCAACTGGAGATCCTGTGTGGTGAAAATCAAAGATCTTGCATGCCAAAATCAAGACCCAGTGCAGCCAAGTAAATAAGTAGTGTTTTCTTCTTTTTTTAAAGAGTTGAAACTGCTACTAATTAGAATAGGGAAACATTTAAAGACCTACGTCACTGCTGCTGTTTAGCTGTTTAGTCATATCCAACTCTTGAGACCCTATAGACTGTAGCCCATCAGGCTTCTCTGTCTGTGGGATTTCCCAGGCAAAAATACTGGAGTGGGTTGCCATTTCCTTCTCCAGGGAATCTTCCTTATCCAGGGATCGAAACTTCGTCTCTTTCATTGGCAGCCGGATTCTTTACTACTGAGCCACCTGGGAAGCTCCTTAAAGTCCTAAAAGGTCAGTTCAGTTCAGTTCAATTCAGTCACTCAGTTGTGTCTGACTTTTTGCAACCCCATGAATCGCAGCACTCCAGGCCTCCCTGTCCATCACCAGCTCCCGGAGTTCACCCAAACTCATGTCCATTGAGGCGGTAATGCCATCCAGCCATCTCATCCTCTGTCGTTCCCTTCTCCTCCTGCCCCCAATCCCTTCCAGCATCAGAGTCTTTTCCAATGAGTCAACTCTTCGCATGAGGTGGCCAAAGTACTGGAGTTTCAGCTTTAGCATCAGTCCTTCCAAAGAACACCCAGAACTGATCTCCTTTAGAAAGGACTGGTTGGATCTCCTTGCAGTCCAAGGGACTCTCAAGAGTCTTCTCCAACACCACAGTTCAAAAGCATCAATTCTTTGGCCCTCAGCTTTCTTCACAGTCCAACTCTCACATTCATACATGACCACTGGAACAACCATAGCCTTGACTAGCTGGACCTTTGTTGGCAAAGTAATGTCTCTGCTTTTGAATATACTATCTAGGTTGGTCATAACTTTCCTTCCAAGGAGTAAGTGTCTTTTAATTTCATGGCTACAATCACCATCTGCAATGATTTTGGAGCCCCCAAAATAGTCTGCCGCTATTTCCACTGTTTTCCCATCTATTTCCCATGAAGTGATGGGACCAGATGCCATGATCTTCGTTTTCTGAATGTTGAGCTTTAAGCCAACTTCTTCACTCTCCTCTTTCACTTTCATCAAGAGGCTTCTGAGTTCCTCTTCACTTTCTGCCAGAGGGTGGTGTCATCTGCATATCTGAGGTTATTGATATTTCTCCCGGCAATCTTGATTCCAGCTTGCGTTTCTTCTAGCCCAACGTTTCTCATGATGTACTCTGCATAGAAGTTAAATAAGCAAAGTCCTGTTTTGGGTTCAAAAGCCAGCTGCATAAAGAAGCTGCATAATCTCAGGACAAGGGACTCTGTGAAAAGAATTTCGAGGTTTTCATAGTTTATTGAGAAGGCAAGACTATCCCTTACAGGCTTCTGCCTCATCTGACGGGTTTTAGGAAATTAAGTCCCAGCTCTGGTTGAAGTCGATTTGTTCCCCTCTCTCTATAATGTAGTCTCAAAAAGCAAATGTACAACCCAATCACCTTTTCTCAGTAGAGAACAGGAGAATTAGATTTCAACAGGAAAGCAAAGGTGGCAAAAGTTAGAATACCAATTTGGCAGTGGACCCCGACATTTTTTGGCACCAAGGACTGGTTTTGTGGAAGACAGTTTTTCCACGGACCTGGGGCATGGGGTGGGATGGTTTGGGGATGATTCAAGCACATTACATTTTTTGTGCAATTTATTTCTTTTATTATTACATTAGCTCCATCTCAGGTCATCAGGCATTAGANGCAATCATTGACTCAACAATGAGAAAAGCCCTATGCTAATACTCCAAACTCTCTGTGCTGTTTATGGTTGAGAGGTTGTCACACAAGCTAGTCTGTCAGCAGAGAGGTTTGACCTGAGACACCCTTGTCCCACCAAGGGCAGGGAATTAGCAGCAATTATTGACACAACAAATGAAAAAACCCTTCACCAATATAATTTTCAATCAACCCACTATACTAATAATTTCTAACTTCCCACAAGAATTTGCCTTTAGTAAGTCTAAAACATCTCGTGCCTCTCACAGTTGGGGGGCTGTAAACCATCACATGCAGCCGGACGAACCTATACAGGTGGGCTAGATAACCTTCAGAGTTTGAAAGCTGAAACGCTCTTGTCACGCCCAGGAATTTTTATTGACTTGGAGCTGCACGTTTACTCCTTCTCCGAGAGAAACGGTTATGGGGGAAAGCTCCCCGGAAGGTCAAAGGTGTAGGTGAGAGCAGAAAACAGACTCTGGTTTTGGGGTAGATGCTCGGGAACAAGGGGTCTCCTGAGGCTTGATCACGCCTTTGCGTATGCCGAAGCCTCCTTCCTCATGACCTTTGCCATGGGCTGAGTTCCTCACGCTGGCCCCCGGCAATTTCTTTCTCCAGGGGATCTTCCCGACCCAGAGATCGAACCCAGGTCTCCCGCATTGGAGGCAGACACTTTAACCTCTGAGCCACCAGGGAAGTTCCTATTAGCCAGAGTTTAGTATAAAATCAAATGGGAAAAAGTTCATCTTTGTTTGCAGGTGCTTATAGACAGGAAGTGTGGCCTTTTACTTGCTGAGCTATGAGGCAAAGAAAGGGAGATACTAGGAGGCAGGGCTCCAGGCCAAGTGGACAAAAGGAAGGGTCCCCCAAATCGACTCTCACTAGTGGATGGCTTCCTTCTATTTTGGGAACTCCGCTAACCCGTTAGACATTTTTATGTGTTTCCATGTCTCATCATCTTTTTTGGACTTCCCAACATTTTCCCCTCTGTCCTTCTGTCTGAATATTTTCCACTGACATGTTCAAATTCATGATCTTCTCTTCTGCTGACTCTAATCTACCCTTCAAGCCATCTACTGATTTATGTTTTCTTTTTTGGGAGGGGGTTGTGTCATGAGGCGTGGGAGAGCTTTGTTTCCCCACCAAGTATTGAACCCATCTCCCTGCAGTGGAAGTGCAAAGTCTGAACTGTTGGACTGCTAGGAAATTTTATATTTTTCAGTTCTATAATGTCTGTTTAATTCTTTTAAAAATAAATTTTAATTTTCTGATGAAATTCTCCATCTTTTCATCTGTGTTCTTGAATATCTCTAGTGTAACCATTGTAAAGTCCTCATCTGCTAGTTCCAGTACCTAAATTACCTGGGAATCTGCTTCTATTGTTTTGTTTTGCTTTTTAAGATTTTGTTCATTTGGTTCTGTTAATAGACATTTGTAGTAATTTCTAATTGAATAGCGGACATTATGTATACAAATGTGAAGACAAAAAAAAAAGAAAAGTGAAGATTCTCCAGATGGGCCCCTGTTCTTTGTGGCAGATAAAGTGGGAGCTGGTTGCTATAATCCTGTTAGGAACTTTGCTGTGTTTACCTGTTGGTAAATCAGATGCCTTTTAGGAGCCCTCCACCTGAGCCCAGGGTATTCACCAGGGCCCCTCCTCTATGGCAGGACCTTCACTTTAATCTTCATTGTCTTGGCATCCCAAGACTCCACTCAGCATCTCAGAGCTTCCTGCTTTAGCTTTCCAGCCTCCTCTGTCAGTTTCAGAAGCTGGCAAGGGTCTCCAAGGGGAAAGTGAGAAGTGTGTTGGGTTGACTTGTCTGTCCTACTTCTCCAGAAGAAACCCAGCCTCTACAGATCCCTCCCTTTCTTTCCCTCCATTCTCATAAGGCTGACCAAAGCTCTGCTTATTTCTCTGCCTCTTTGTAGCATCTACTGCCTGGCCCCTCATCAGCCCCTCTCCTCACTCACCAGGCTCTAGCCAAACCTGGGTTTCTGTTTCTGGAAGAAACCAAATGCTTTCTCACTCCAAGCTTTCTGCATCAGCTGTTGCCTCCTCCTTTTGTTGCCATGGCCACCTCCTGCTCATTCTTTAAATTCAGCTCAAATATCACCTCCTCCAGGAAGCCTTCCCTGAACACCTCATCCATTGTAACTTTTCCTCAGTTAACCTCAGTCTTATACCCATGTTTGCTTTCCTCACAGCACTAACCACAACCTATCATGATCTTCATTGTTCTTTCTTTATACAAAGTAAACTCCTCGGAGGCAGGGCCACATTTGTCTTTTTTATTATGTACCCCTAACCCCTAGAAGTCTTGAATACTTGTTGAATGAGTAAAAGAATGACTGTGACTATATTACCATGGGTCTCAGTTTTAAAATCTGTTAAGTAGGGAGCCGCTGTAGAGGAAATTTGGTTAGTGTAGTGGTTCTCAAACTTGAGCGTGTCTCAGGATAATCTGGAAAGCTTATAGAAATAGATAAATAGCCTCACGCCTAGAATCTCAGCAGCTCTGAAGAAATTTTGCATTATTAATATAATGTTGCTGTTACTGGCCAGAGGACCCCACTTTGAGAACCAGGTCCCCTGAGGTATCTGTCTTTAACTTTATCAAATTGAAATAATGAATGTAAGAGTCCTGTACTTATCTCCTCCATGATCACAGCCTTGTCGTGGTAAACGGGCTTGAGGAACTCAATGAAGCTATGAGCCATGCCATGCAGGGCCACCCAAGATGGACAGGTCATGGTGGAAGGTTCTGACAAAATGCAGTCCACTGGAAAAGGGAATGGCAAACCACTCCAGTATTCTTGCCGTGAGATCCCATGAATAGTATGAAAGGGCAAAAAGATATGACACTGGAAGATGAGCCTCTCAGGTTGGAAGGCGTCCAATATGTTACCCGGGAAGAGCAGAGAAATAGCTCCAGAAGGAATGAAGAGGCTGAGCCAAGCGAAAATAATGCTCAGTTGTGGATGTGACTGGTGGTGAAAGGACGGTCTGATACTGTGAAGAAAAATATTGCATAGGAACCTAGAATGTTGAGTCCATGAATCAAGGTAAATTAGATGTGGTCAAGCAGGAGATGACAACATTGAACACTGACATTTTAGGAATCAGTGAACTAAAATGGACTGGAATGAGTGAATTTAAATGATCATTATATCTATTCCTGTGGGCAAGAATCCCTTAGAAGAAATGAAGTAGCCCTCATACTCAACAAAAGAGTTCAAAATACAGTACTTGGATACAGTCTCTAGATGACAACATTGAACATTGACATTTTAGGAATCAGTGAACTAAAATGGACTGGAATGAGTGAATTTAAATGATCATTATATCTATTCCTGTGGGCAAGAATCCCTTAGAAGAAATGAAGTAGCCCTCATACTCAACAAAAGAGTTCAAAATACAGTACTTGGATACAGTCTCAAAATGACAGAATGATCTCTGTTCATTTCCAAGGCAAACCATTCCATATCACAGTAATCCAAGTCTATGCCCCAACCACTAATGCCAGAGAAGCTGAAGTTGAATGGTTCTGTGAAGACCTACAAGACCTTCTAGAACTAACACCAAAAAAGATGTCTTTTTCATTATAGGGGATTGGAATGTAAAAGTAGGAAGCCAAGAGATGCCTGGAATAACAGTCAAGTTTGGCCTTGGAGTACAAAATGAAGCAGGGCAAAGACTAACAGGGTTTTGTCAAGAGAACACATTGGTCATAGCAAACACCCTTTCCAACAACACAAGAGCAGCTGTGCATGTGGACACCACCAGATGGTCAATACCAAAATCATAGTAATTGTATTCTTTGCAGCCAAAGATGGAGAAGCTCTATACATTCAGCAAGAACAAGACCAGGAGCTGACTGTGGCTCAGACCATGAGCTCTTTATTGCAAAATTCAGGCTTAAATTGAAGAAAATAGGGAAAACCACTAGGCCTTTCACGTATGACTTAAATCCCCTATGATTTTACAGTGGGGGTGACGAGTGGATTCAAGAGATTAGATCTAGTAGAGTGCCCAAAGAACTGTGACAGTCTGGAGAAATTTTGTATTACTCACGTAATGCTGATGTTGCGGGTCAGGAGGCCCCACTTTGAGAACCACTGGATTTGATTATTCTGCCTCAGGTCCCCTGAGGCACTCATTGTTAATTTTTATCAAATTGAAATAATGAATGTAAGAGTGTTGTACTTATAAAAACAGGATGTATAAATGCAAGAGATGTTTTGAAATATTACTTTCAGGCATAAAATGGGAGGGGAGGCAGTAGAAGGATAAAAAAAAACCTTTTCTCAATCAGGAAGTGTTAACACCTACTGATACTGTTAAACAGTATAGTTTATAATGGCAAAAGGTCAGGTACACGGAGGTGCAGGTAGACCAGGGCGAGGGGTTGAGTGGGTTGCTGGGAACAATGCGTGAAATGCAGCAGGTACTACAGCCAAGAGATTTCAAGAGTGCTTCCCACCTGCTCAGCATTTAATCCCCACCTTAGAGAGTAAACCGAGAGATTCACAATTAATGAGGGAAGTGAGAGTCCAAACTAGGGAGAAAACAAAACAAGAAAAGCCCATTGTGATGCTAGAAGAAACAGCTCATGGGCATGATGTGCAGATTTGTCGTTTGTATCATAAACGTCATGAATTAAGTTTATCTCTGTGAGCCTCACGGGCAGAGGGGCGCAGTCACACCCACCACCCCTATGTCATAAAGGAATGGTGATCATCCACTGACCTACATAAATGTACCGTCCAAGGATGTAGAAGTGTCACTACTTCCAGAGGCCATATTAAACAAAGTCTTGGTAGCACACATGGCATGCTCACCTTGATTAAGTTGAAGGCATTTTGGTAAAGGGACTGTTTGCAAAGGTAGGAGCAGAGTTTTAGGGTTTCCCAGGTAGCTCAGCGGGTAAAGAATTGACCTGCAATGCAGGAGACCTGGGTTCGATCCCTGGGTCAAGAAGACCCCCTGGAGTAGGAAATGGCAACCCACTCCAGTATTCTTGCCTAACCATGGACAGTGGAGCCTGGGGGGCTACAGTCCATAGCGCTGTAAAGAGTCAGACATGACCGAAGCAACTGAACATGCATGCACGCAAGGCTAGTAGCAGCCAGGCTTAAACAGCCCACACCTGCAAGGTGACGATGGAGCCAGTCCTGGGATCCAGAGTCCCTTGGGGAGGGCTGCTCTGAGAGGAACTGCGACCAGCGAGTAGAGGGCACTGCCAGCTCACAAGGTGTGTGCAAGGCTGCAGTACCCGGAGGCTCCAGGAAGAATCCTTCCTGGCCTGTTTGGCTTCCCGTGACTCCAGGTGTTCCTTGGTCTATGCCCACATCACTTCAACCCCTGTCTCCATCTCCATATCATCTTCTCTTGTGTGCCTCCTGTAAAGACGCTTGTCATTGGATTAGGTGTGCTTCGCAGTCCAGAGGGTTGCAAAGAATCAGCCTGAACAACAACAACATTGGGTGAGCACTCACCCAGTTAATGGAGGATGGTCTCAACTCACAATCTGTAACTTCATCTGCAAAGACACTTTTATCGGAATTTGGTGACAATCACAGGTTCCAAGGATTTGATGTATATGTATCTTTGTGTGTGTGTGTAGCGGGGGGTGGTGTGGATCACCATTCAACCCACCATACCAACCTTGACTTTTGTTACCAAGTTGTCAGTTTGGAACTGAACCATCTCTCCTGAAGGCCACCCTTTAGCTCTGTGAGCTCCTTTGCATATCTGCTCTAACTAGATAATGATCCTAAGTGGGGGGTGGTGGGGAGGGTACACACACTTACCTTGTCTCACAGAATGACTAACATTATGGCCCTGCACAGATCATGTCCATTCATCCCTTAGCATACATGGGGGAATTGGTTCCAAGACCCCCCTCCCAAGGATACCAACTTGTGTGGATGCTCAAGACCCTTATCTAACATGGTGTAGTAAGTACATGCTCATGCATACTTTAAGTCATCTCTAGATTACTTATAATGCCTGATACAATGTAAATGCTATGTAAGTAGTTGCCATTGTGCAGCAAATTCAAATTTTGCTTTTTGGAGCTTTCTGAATTTTTTTTCTAAATATTTTCCATTGCAAAAATATGGTTGGTTGAATCTGCAGATGTGGAACTCACGAATACTGAGGGCTGTCTGGATCTTCTGAGAGGCCCATTTTACATGAAGCAGTGAGATTAAGTGATGCCTAAAATAGTTTCTTTGGCTCAGTGGTGAAGAATCCACCTGCCAATGCAGGAGAAGCAGGTTCGATCCCTGGAGGAGGAAATGGCAGCTCACTCCAGTATTCTTGCTTGGAAAGTCCCATGGACAGAGAAGCCTGGCAGGCTACAGTCCATGGGGTCCCTGGAGTAGGAAATGGTAACTCACCCCAATATTCTTGCCTGGAAAGTCCCATGACAGAGAAGCCTGG
>SJYX01014429.1:526338-621837 GCA_006410675.1 Oreotragus oreotragus
GACCGTAGCCTATCAGGCTCCTCCATCCATGGGATTTTCCAGGCAAGTGTGCTGGAGTGGATTGCTATTTCCTTCTCCAGGGGATCTTCCCAACCCAGGAATCGAACCCGGTTCTCCTGCATTGCAGTCAGACGATTTACTGTCTGAGCCACCAGGGAAGCCCCATCTGCCTGTAATGCAGGAGACTAGGGTTTGATCCATGGGTCAGGAAGATCCCCTGGAGAAAGGCATGGCTACCCACTCCAGCTTCTTGCCTGGAGAATTCCATGGACAGAGGAGCCTGGTGAGCCACAGTCCACGGGGGTTGCAAAGAGTCAGGCAAGACTGAGCGACTGACACTTTCACTTCCCTTAAATAGCCTCTGACATGAGAAATTTTTTTTTTCTTTAAAAAAAATTTATTTATTTTAATTGGNCAGAGGAGCCTGGTGAGCCACAGTCCACGGGGGTTGCAAAGAGTCAGGCAAGACTGAGCGACTGACACTTTCACTTCCCTTAAATAGCCTCTGACATGAGAAAAATTTTTTTTCTTTAAAAAAATTTTATTTATTTTAATTGGAGGCTAATTACCTTACAATATTGTGGTGGTTTTTGCCATACATACAGATGAATTAGCCATGGGTGTACATGTGTTCCCCATCCTGAACCCCCCTCCCACCTCCCTCCCTATCCCATCTCTCAGGGTCATCCCAGTGCACCAGCCCTGAGTATCCTGTATCATGAATCAAACCTGAACTGGTTGTCTATTTCACATATGATAATATACATGTTTCAATGCCATTCTCTCAAATCATCCCACCCTCTCCCTCTCCCACAGAGTCCAAAAGTCTGTTCTTTACATTTTTGTCTCTTTTGCTGTCTTGCATACAGGGTTATCATTACCATCTTTCTAAATGCTATATATATGCATTAATATACTGTATTGGTATTTTTCTTTCTGACTTACTTCACTCTGTATAATAAGCTTCAGTTTCATCCACCTCATTAGAACTGATTCAAATGCATTCTTTTTAATAGCTGAGTAATATTCCATTGTGTATATTTANAGTATACTGTATTGGTGTTTTTCTTTCTGGCTTACTTCACGCTGTATAATCGGCTCCAGTTTCATCCACCTCATTAGAACTGATTCAAATGTATTCTTTTTAATGGCTGAGTAATACTCCATTGTGTATATGTACCACAGCTTTCTTATCCATTCATCTGCTGATGGACATCTAGGTTGCTTCCATGTCCTGGCTATTGTAAACAGTGCTGCAA
This sequence comes from Oreotragus oreotragus, assembly GCA_006410675.1. Classification (NCBI taxonomy): domain Eukaryota; kingdom Metazoa; phylum Chordata; class Mammalia; order Artiodactyla; family Bovidae; genus Oreotragus; species Oreotragus oreotragus. The sequence continues at coordinate 527,598 of SJYX01014429.1, forward strand.
TGAACATTGGGGTACATGTGTCTCTTTCAGTTCTGGTTTCCTTGGTGTGTATGCCCCGCAGTGGGATTGCTGGGTCACAAGGCAGTTCTATTTGCAATTTTTAAAGAAATCTCCACACTGTTCTCCATAGTGGCTGTACTAGTTTGCGTTCCCACCAACAGTGTAAGAAGGTTCCCTTTTCTCTACACCTTTTATTCCTGTTTTAGAAATGAGATTTTTTTTTTTTTGCTAAATAACATTATCTATTATTTATTTAACATTATTCTTTGAATTTAATCCTCTTACTAAATGAATATATCTTTAAAAGAAATCTTATTTTCCTACTATAAATGGAAATCTACATTACATGTTCTTAAGTAAGAGGAAACTCTGTTAAAAAACTGAAATAACTATATGCCTGAATACTATCAAAAATCATCTTCTGTACCACCAGCAGAAAGCGTAACATGTTTGGGGAAATACTACATTAGAGGAAAGGACCCTGAGGGGGTGGGAGGGAGCCCTGCAGGGTGAATAAAGCCCATTTTGCATTTTTGGATTTGAGTGTGGACTGTATTCCATAGAGACATGCTTTAGGAATGATTGGGTTTATTTTGCTTTTCTTCATCTAGTATCTAAAATAGATGCTTAGTTCATTAGTCTTCACCTTTTCTTCTTTTTTTAAAAAATGTATGAGCTATTTAAGGCTATAAATTTCTTTACTGCTCTAGCTATATCCCATAAGTTTTGATATGGAATATTTTCTTTATTGTTTAATTTGTAAATATTTTCTTAATTTCGATCATCATCTTTTCTTTAAAGAAAGGGTTATTATAATTATTTTTATTTTTTGACCATACCCTGCTGCACGTGGGATCTTAATTCTCTGAAGGGATCAAACCTGCAATGGTAGGCAGACTCTTAACCACTGGACCACCAGGGAAGTCTCTGAAAAGGTTTTTTTTTTTTTTAATGGATAAATAATACAAATATTTATTAGAGAATTTAGAGCTTACTTTTGATAGACTAACATTAAAAGAAAAGAGAAATAGAAACAGCAGAGGATACATCACCAAATTGTGTTTTGACCAACATCCAAACTTAAACAGTGCTGGAAAGTCCCATGTTAAACATATCTGGAATCTCACTTGGGAAAATGTCAGAGACAGTGTGCTCCAAGGGTGAGACTTCAAAGATAGTAGTTTGGGGTTCTCTTTATAAACCAAGGACAGACACAAACTGATATCATCATCAGTCTGTGACCAAATTGTAAGCCTGGTTTCCTGCTAACGATGTTTTGTCTTGTAAAACTCGGCTTGTTGCTAAGCCTGGGTTTGGTTGTGCAGGCTGCCTTCAGGGGCCCAACAACCTCAAGATTCCTCCCCCATCTTATCTAAGGTGCTGCAAGTCTTTCACTCAGAGCAGGCCGTCATTCCCAGTCAGGGCAGTGTCCAGGCAGGCTAGAAGCAAGGTTGGAGACCCGCTCTGCTGTGTCTCTGAAGCCTAAATAAGACTATCTATTTAATTTTCCTAACTTTATATATATATATAATTAGTATTCTATTCATTTTTTCTGATATATTGGTTTATATTATATCTTTTCGGAGAAGGCAATGGCACCCCACTACATTTTTTTTACTTTACAATATTGTATTGGTTTTGCCATACATCAACAAGAATCCGCCACGGGTGTACACGTGTTCCCCATCCTGAACCCCTGGAAAGGTTATTTAGAAATATATTTTTAAATAACNTAATCCTCATAACAATGTGATAAAACAGAAACTATTATTATTCCTGTTTTATTTATTTATTTTTTACTTTACAATATTGTATTGGTTTTGCCATACATCAACATGAATCCACCACGGGTGTACACGTGTTCCCCATCCTGAACCCCTGGAAAGGTTATTTAGAAATATATTTTTAAATAACAAACATATGGATTTAAAAAAATATTTATCTTTTTATTAATTTCTAGTTTACAAATTGTGATCAGAGTTGTAAATTGAGATCAGAATTGTGAACAGATATGACCTGCATGTTTTCAATCCCTTATAATTTTTTTAGGACTTGCTTTATGCCCCAAATATATATTGTTTCTGCTAACGTTCTGTTTGTTCACCCTGTATATCTTTTCCCACTCTTCTACTTCCCTCCTATCTCTCCCTTTAAGTTCTGTTGTAAGCCTTATAAATAGCAAATGGTTGAATTTTGGAAAATCTTTTTCTTTCACCATGAGTACTGGCCCTTTTACATTTAATGTGATTATTATACATTCAGATCTGTACCTACCATCTCATTCTATGTTGTTTTTCTTTTCTTCTCTTTTTCTTGTTATCTTTTGAATTATTTGTTCTCATTTTGCTATCCCCCTCTACTAGGTTGGAAGTTATGTATTGTTTCCATTAGTTTAGGGGTTACCCTGGAAATTACAATATTTGAATAGTTTTACCTTCCCTTCTGTGCCAGACAAAGAGCTCAAGACATTTTAATTTCACCCTCCCTGTCTCATCTCCTCATTTACATACTAGTGCCTTTTAAATAATAATTTTAAATAAATTTAAATAATTTAAATAATTTTAAATAAAATGTCTTTTAATTCTATTTATTTTTCTTTAGCTTCACAAGACATTATCATTGTTGTGTTATACAGTCAATATTCATTTAACTGCCTCTGCATTTCATTCCTTCTTACATCTTAGATCTTCAAACTGGAATCACTTTCCTTCTGCCTGAAGTTCATTCTTTAGAGTTTCTTTTACTCGGTTTTGTTGGTGGCATATTCTCTTAGTTTTTTGTTGGGTTGAAAATGTCTATATTTCACCTTGTTCTTAAAATGTAGTTTCAGTGGGTATAGAATTCTAGGTTGACACTTGTTTTTCTCCCAGGACATGGAATGTATCCTTTCATTCTCCTAACCCATTTGTGCTGATAAGGAGTCAATTCTAGATCTGTTTTTCGGTTGAAAACCTTCTTTGTTTCCCTTCTGACTGCATCTAAGATCTGCCTTTCGTCTTTGGTATTCAGCCGTTTCCCTATGATGTGCCAGGGTGTGGATTTCTTCTCGCTTTTCCTGCTTTGGCTTTACTGGGCTTTGTGAACCCAGAGGGTGGCTGCGTTTATCCATCCTGCAATGCTCTCAGCCCTTATCTCTTCTTATGCTGCTGCTGCACACTCTCTTTTACCTATAGAGCTTCTTATCCTGTACTCTGTGTCTCTTAATCTCTTTTCATATTTTCCCATTTCTTGTCTTTCCATGGATAATTTCTTAAGGTCTGTATTCTGAATGGATAGCTTCTTCAGGTCTAACTAAAGATTCTCTTATCCAAGAGGTTCTAACTAATATCTTTCAATTCTAGAAATTCTGTTTGGTCCTTTTCCAAATCTCTATGGTTTTTCTTGTTTTCTGTGCATTTTCCTTGCTTGTTTGTTTGCTTTTTTCTTTAGTAAACATGATTATACTCTAAGAGTGTGGGAAAAAGAGAGACCATGCCCCAGTTCATTTCATCAGAAGCATCTTTTCCCCACAAAGGGCACCCCCACACATATGCCTCATCATGCTGCTCTGCTTCCAGGGACAAGCCCCCAAATGGTGTCATTTCCTAAGGCAGCATTTCAGCTGTGTAACAAGTCCAAGTTTGAACTAGGACTGTGGCTTGTTTTTCATTCTGTGTGTTCTCAACCATGTCTATTCGACAAGGAAATGGGAAGAGCATGGTTGCAATCTCAGATAAATGAGCCAAAATGGAGAGGGTGCTCTCAAGGCTCCCTAATCACCTGGGACTAGGCCTGGGATAGGAACAGGACAGTGGACAGGAGAGTGGGGGCCTCAGACAGCCCGTGTGACAGACAGGAAAACTGAAAGAGAAGATGACATTCTCATACATGCTCCCAGGCTGAGTAGCTGCAGAACTGAAGCTGGGTTGGGGTTGGTCCATTCATTTGCTCAGATGACCCGTGTATACGGATGGACATCGCTTCACAGGGATTAAAATCACTCATATAAAATCCATTGGCACAGCGCTGGCAACATAAAAATGTTCAAAAAGCATTTTACATCATTATTATTTAAAATAATACTTTTTTTTTATATAGTCATTATTTTTACAGTCCCAGGAAAAGCAATCAGTTAACATCTCCAAGGTGCCAAGTTGTGGGTCTTTCTGAGAGAACAAGGTCACCTGAACTGGGAATATTTACATCTTTTGCCCAATAGCTTACAGTAGTGCTGGGGATGTGGAAGGTGCAGAGGAACACCTGAGGTCCAATTGAAGCTAAGAAAGGCGTTCCAGTGGGTGGTGAAAGAGGAGAGGGGAATGTGAGGGGCACTGGTGGGGGTCCGAGGTGGCAGGGAATGAATAGGAGATGCCAACTTTTTCTCCACAATTTTGTTACTCTTTGGGCAAAACGGGGGGCTCTATGATGACAGCCTGAATTGGGTAAAATTTAAGGATAAGGAATTGCTGATTAGTAATAAGGTGGAATACTTAAGTATATGAAATGAATAATATGTAGCTAAAAAATAATGATATAGCATTAGGCATTTGAGACATGTGGACTCCAAGCAATTAACCTCCATTCTTCTTCTGAATCACAGTCTAGCTAATTGGCTCCTTTCCTTTGATGGGGCAATATTAACCTTTCTATTTTTCTCTGAAGGAGCAAGTATGTGGGGGTAGCTGTGCTGCTCTGGCTTGGAGGGAAAGTATTTTTCCTGAATAATACCCCATTTGCAATTTTTCTCCCAAAGGGTTGCACTAAAAAGGTTCTGTCATTTTTTCCTAATAAAGCTCAACAGAGATTGAAAGGATGATTTAAACACACCTGACCTCATTCTGGAGCAGTTGAGAGAGATGGCATCTCTAGGCTATTCAAACTTCACTTTTCCATGTTATCAGCTTCTCATTCATTCACCTCGGGCATCCCAGGTGGTGCTCATGGTAAAGAATCTGTCTGCCAATGCAGGAGACATAAGGGATGCAGGTTGGATATCTGGGTTGGGAAGATCCCCTGGAGGAGGGCATGTCAACTCACTCCAATATTCTTGCCTGGAGAATCCCCATGGACAGAGGAGCCTGGTGGGGTATAGTCCATAGGGTCACAAAGAGTTGGACACGACTGAAGCAGCTTAGCACGCATGCATATATTATTCAAATGACACATCCTCACTGAAGCTACATGTGCCTGGTGCTGTCCTGGGTACTGGGGACATAGGAAGACAGCTCTCTGCTCTCATGGAGCTTATAACTTAGTGAAGGAGAAACACCAAAGGCAAGTGAACAAGTAAATGTCTAATACAGTCTCAGGGCTGNTCCTCACTGAAGCTACATGTGCCTGGTGCTGTCCTGGGTACTGGGGACATAGGAAGACAGCTCTCTGCTCTCATGGAGCTTATAACTTAGTGAAGGAGAAACACCAAAGGCAAGTGAACAAGTAAATGTCTAATACAGTCTCAGGGCTAGAAAGAAAAAAAAAAACTGGCTAAGGAGGGAAGGGAGAGGTGCCTTTTAAGGCAGAGTGGTTGGGAAGGCTTCTCTGAGAAAGCAACCTGTGAGCTGAGATATGAATAAATTGAGGGAGAGGCTTGAAGGTATTTAGGGAATGGCTATAGCAAGCAGGACTTCCCTGGTGGCTCAGACGGTAAAGAGTCTGCCTATAATGCAGGAGACCGGGGTTCGATCCCTGGGTCGGGAAGATCCCCTGGAGAAGGAAACAGCAATCCACTCCAGTACTATTGCCTGGAAAATCCCATGGACAGAGGAGCCTGGTAGGCTACAGTCCATGGGGTCGCAAAGAGTGGGACACGACTAAGCGGCTTCACTTTCACTTTCTATAGCAAGCAAAGGGAATAGCAAGTGCAAAGGCCCTGGGGCTGGTGTGTGCTTAAGGTGTCAGGGACTGCAAGCCAGCCAGTGTAGCACGAGCAAAGTAAGGACAGGAAGAGGAGACAGACACGAGATTGGAAGGGTCATATGGTAGAGGGGCCGCTCAGGGGCCATGGTACAAAGCTTGGTTAATTGCCTGTGTGGAGTAAAGTCCTGGCGGGGTGGCGGGGTGGCTGGTGAGAGCAGGGTCTGCTAGGAAAGGCTCACCCTGGCAGCTGTGGGGAAAGGGGAACAAGGATGACAGAAGGTGTGGAGCTGTAACAAAATATGGAGTCAAGGCATCAAAAGGGACATCTGGGCCTAAAAAAGCCAGTGAACCCGACCCATAGTCTGGCAAAATAGAGCCTCCGGAGATACAGAGTGTAGCCAGAGAACCATGCCTTTAAGAACCCCATCAGGCCAAGGACAGCCATGTCACATTTGCTCTGTGATGTGTTGATAGTAAATATCAGGGGTGATACCTGTTTTAAACCTGACCAGGCAGCCCCACACCCAGGAACTGGCCCAGAGGAATAATCAGAGAAATGCACAATGAGTATTTCATATGCAGGGTGGTTCCTTGTAGGAAAGTTGTGAACAACCTAAAGGTCAATTAATAGGGGATTATATATGATAGCATTCAGGCTATCATCAAGATGATAATATATTTTAAAATCATACAGTACAGAAGAGACAAAGTGAAAGAAATTTCACAGCTCCTTTGTCTTCCCAATGATATTTCCTAAGATTGTTTCTATAGTATCCTTCAAGCAACATTTCCTCCTCAGGTATAGGACCCTATGGACGGTAGCCTGCCAGGCTCCTCTGTCCATGGACTTCTCCAGGAAAGAATACTGGAGAAGATCCCAGGGGATTTTCCTGACCTAGGGATTGAACCCAGGTCTTCTGTATTGCAGGCAGACTCTTTACCATCTGAGCCACCAGGGAAGCCAAATATAGTCATATACATATACATAGAGATAGCTAGCTAGCTAGCTATAGATTCACACATCTACATATTCTTTTAAACTAAAATAGTTCTGTAGCTATTCTATAAATTTTATAAATATTCAAATAATTCTGTAAATATTATCTTACAATATAACTTTATTTCATTGTACAAACTGTCTTTGACACATAGCCACATTAGTACATTATATTAATAGCTGCATAGTATTCCACTAGATAGATATATCATAATCCACTCAATCAGTCTGTTATTAAGAGATTTATATATATGAATATATATTTCATTTGTGTTATTCTTTGGGTATACTTTTGCAACTTGTACAACTGAAAACATTAAAAGCGATGATTCAGTTCAGTCGCTGAGTTGTGTCTGACGCCAGGCTTCCATGTCCATCACCAGCTCCAGGGGCTTGCTCAAACTCATGTCCATCGAATCAGTGATGCCATCCAACCATCTCATCCTCTGCCGTCCCCTTGTCCTCCTGCCTTCAGTCTTTCCCAGCATCAGGGTCTTTTCCAATGAGTCAGTTCTTCACATCAGGTACCTGTATTTATTGTGGAGGTGTCCAGTATGTTTTGTGGAGAGGAAAAAATCAGGCTACAAAATAATATTTATTGCATCCTCTCATTGATGTAAAACTGGATATGTCTCTGTGTGTATATATTTATATACAGCGTGGAGGGATGCTTATTAAAATGCTGACAGGAGTTATTGATCATAGCCTAATGATTGCAAGTGTCTCTTCTCCTTAAGGCTTTACAGTATTACTGCCGTGCAGATTTGAATATATATTTGTTGATAGGGGGAGCTATTTTATATTTGGAGAAGAGTTCACTGGGAGCTGGCTCATGTACTGTGCTTAAAACATGAGTTTTTTCACTTCTTTTCACTTAAGAATTAAATTGTGCATTTTCCTTCTCCAGTTCGGAACACATAGGCCGCACGATTGTAGACCGGATCGCAGTTCATCGGCTCCACCACCAGAGGGCGGTGTTTGCAGGCCATTGTGCGCATGGCCGCCTCCAGCTCTTCGCCAGGGTCTAGAATTTTGCAGGATGTCACCTCTGTGACCAGAGCAGAGATGAGCTGTATGTCCTGTGACTTCCAGTTTGCGTCACGATACGCATTTTTCCTTTAACGGAGTTGCGTGGAGGTGGCACACGAGGGAGAGATCAGCGTGGCGCCGCCCTCCAAGCCGTCCCTACAACCCTTCTACCCCGTCAATCCAGGTCACTGCACCCCCACATCAACCCCGGCCCACCCTACGTCTGCCTCCAGGGCCTGACTTCAGCCTGGGGGATTTAGGGTCCCCCACCCCGAACCTGCACCCACACGGAGACGCTGAAGCTGATGAGGAGCAGGGGGCCTGCCACCCCTCACCCCTTTTCTGACCAGCGTCACCCGCGTCTTACTCTCCTTGCCAAGTAGCTGCCTCATTTTCTTTTCCCTCCTTCTCCTCCCTTCTCTCTTTCACCTTCTAATTATTTTTAAAGCAATACATATTCATGACAAAAATTTAAACAATACAAGAGGGGAAGCAGGTGAAAACCAAGTGTTCTCTCCGTCCATCCTAGCTGCCCGGTTTCCTCCCCTGTAACTGCTAGGAGGTTTTAGCAATGTACGCCCTCCCAGAGAATCTGGGTGCCTGTGCAAATGGAAATGTGGGTGGACCATGTTCACAAACCACACCCCCAGCTGGGCTCCTGGTTTGCTCTCACCAGCGATGATGGAAATCCTTCCACATCAGTTCACAGAGCGCTACAGAGTATTTCATACTGGCTGCAGAGTACTCTATCACGTGGATGCACCCTGCTTGATGGAACTACCCCTCTTAGGAGATGTTTGGGCTCTTGCCAGCCTTTTATTCTCAGGAGCTGCAGGCAGTGGTGGTTTAGTATGGATAGCTGTAAACTCAGGAGCAAGATCTACCGTAGACTCAATTCCTAAAAGTGGAGCGGGCTGGTCAGAGGGTGCAGGTACTGGTCGAGTTCACATTCATTGCCGGATTCTTCTCCGAAGACCTTTTGCACTGGTCGGGACTCCCGTGGAGTGCATGGGCTACAATCCCTGACTGAGAGCCCTTGGCTGTCTTCCAGTCACTGGTTCTCAATCTTGACTGCGGTCAGAGTTGCCTGGGGAGCTTTCTCAAAATGCCAGTGCCTGCGCTGTATCCCAGGCCGATTAAGTCAGACAGTTTTGTCTCGGTCTGGGGTTGCGGGGACGCTTGTGGGGAGGAGAAGGCGACTGGGCACTGGCCCAGAATTCCCCAGGAGATTTTCATGGGCAGGTAAGGAGGAAAGCCACCATGATAGGTGGAAAGAATCTCACTGTTTTAAGCGTACATTTCTTTAATTATAAATAAGAGTGGACATTTTCCTTTGAGAACAGTGATTTAGATCTTAGATCTCAGATCCTTTGAGATTCTGACAAAAGCACTGGATCCTCTATCCAGAAAAAATGTGCGTGTCTGTTGGCCTCAGTTCAGATGATCACAGACCCTGGGACTCCTCCTCAGCCCCAGGTTAAGGGCCAGGCCTGGAATTGTCCTTCCAGTCCGTCCTCAGCCTCCCCTGCGGCGCCCAGGCCTTGGTGTTCTGCCTGAAGCCACACCTGGACCCAGCTTTGTGTCCCACCAGCTGCAAGCCTCCGCTCCAGAATCCCCTCTGTCCTCCTGCAGAAAAACCTTGTCCTCCGTGTGGCGCGGGAGACCTGAGTTGGGTCCCTGGGTCAGGAAGATCCTCTGGAGAAGGGAGTAACTAAAGCTTCCAGTAATCTTGCCTGGAGAATTCCATGGACAGAGGAGCCTGGCGGACTACAATCCATGGGGGTCGCAAAGAGTCGGACCGAGTGACTAACACTTTCATTTTCCGTGTGGGGCATGCCTGGACCCTCCTGTCAGGGGGCCTCCATGGACTCTGTGGGAATTCCCAATGTTCCTGCCCTCAGAGGGCTGTGCTGTGTGATGGGGACTCTGAGGATGGGGGTGACACGGTGCAGAGAGGGGTACAGGTAACTCAGCTGGGGCATGTTGGGGCCTCCTGGGGTCAGATCCTGAGCTGAGCCTCAGGGCTGAGCCAGGGTTGGCAGTGGGGATGGGGGAGCGCTGAGGGCGGGAGGGGGCTGTCTGTTGAGACAAAGGCCATGGACATGTGAGCGCAGACCTTCAGGGAGCTACCACTTCTCGGGGTTCAGGGGAGAGAGGTTTTCAGGACACGTCTCTCAAAGGCCAGGAAATGCCAATCTGGATTCAGCATTCAGAGCCTGGTACTGGCTGGTGGTCTTGCATTGGCCAGGATGCTCCTGATTATAACGAACTCTTCTCAAATCATTGTAAGGAGACAGGGGACAGGTAATTAGGGCATAAGGGCTCCGTGATGCCCTGGAGAGGATAGCACCAGGGCCCAGGCCTCCCTGGGTCCCTGCTCTGGGTGTCATGTCATCCCTTGACCCTTTGTGACATTACAGATTCAGCTGCACCTGAGAAAGTCCATCTCTGTTGTTATCTGTTTATCTCATTTTTTCAACTCAAAGGTCCCAGGAAGGGACTGAGCTGGCCCAGTCCCTGGCTCAGTCAGGGACTCATTCCTCAGCTGATCAACNCCCCTCACCCCTTTTCTGACCAGCGTCACCCGCGTCTTACTCTCCTTGCCAAGTAGCTGCCTCATTTTCTTTTCCCTCCTTCTCCTCCCTTCTCTCTTTCACCTTCTAATTATTTTTAAAGCAATACATATTCATGACAAAAATTTAAACAATACAAGAGGGGAAGCAGGTGAAAACCAAGTGTTCTCTCCGTCCATCCTAGCTGCCCGGTTTCCTCCCCTGTAACTGCTAGGAGGTTTTAGCAATGTACGCCCTCCCAGAGAATCTGGGTGCCTGTGCAAATGGAAATGTGGGTGGACCATGTTCACAAACCACACCCCCAGCTGGGCTCCTGGTTTGCTCTCACCAGCGATGATGGAAATCCTTCCACATCAGTTCACAGAGCGCTACAGAGTATTTCATACTGGCTGCAGAGTACTCTATCACGTGGATGCACCCTGCTTGATGGAACTACCCCTCTTAGGAGATGTTTGGGCTCTTGCCAGCCTTTTATTCTCAGGAGCTGCAGGCAGTGGTGGTTTAGTATGGATAGCTGTAAACTCAGGAGCAAGATCTACCGTAGACTCAATTCCTAAAAGTGGAGCGGGCTGGTCAGAGGGTGCAGGTACTGGTCGAGTTCACATTCATTGCCGGATTCTTCTCCGAAGACCTTTTGCACTGGTCGGGACTCCCGTGGAGTGCATGGGCTACAATCCCTGACTGAGAGCCCTTGGCTGTCTTCCAGTCACTGGTTCTCAATCTTGACTGCGGTCAGAGTTGCCTGGGGAGCTTTCTCAAAATGCCAGTGCCTGCGCTGTATCCCAGGCCGATTAAGTCAGACAGTTTTGTCTCGGTCTGGGGTTGCGGGGACGCTTGTGGGGAGGAGAAGGCGACTGGGCACTGGCCCAGAATTCCCCAGGAGATTTTCATGGGCAGGTAAGGAGGAAAGCCACCATGATAGGTGGAAAGAATCTCACTGTTTTAAGCGTACATTTCTTTAATTATAAATAAGAGTGGACATTTTCCTTTGAGAACAGTGATTTAGATCTTAGATCTCAGATCCTTTGAGATTCTGACAAAAGCACTGGATCCTCTATCCAGAAAAAATGTGCGTGTCTGTTGGCCTCAGTTCAGATGATCACAGACCCTGGGACTCCTCCTCAGCCCCAGGTTAAGGGCCAGGCCTGGAATTGTCCTTCCAGTCCGTCCTCAGCCTCCCCTGCGGCGCCCAGGCCTTGGTGTTCTGCCTGAAGCCACACCTGGACCCAGCTTTGTGTCCCACCAGCTGCAAGCCTCCGCTCCAGAATCCCCTCTGTCCTCCTGCAGAAAAACCTTATCCTCCGTGTGGCGCGGGAGACCTGAGTTGGGTCCCTGGGTCAGGAAGATCCTCTGGAGAAGGGAGTAACTAAAGCTTCCAGTAATCTTGCCTGGAGAATTCCATGGACAGAGGAGCCTGGCGGACTACAATCCATGGGGGTCGCAAAGAGTCGGACCGAGTGACTAACACTTTCATTTTCCGTGTGGGGCATGCCTGGACCCTCCTGTCAGGGGGCCTCCATGGACTCTGTGGGAATTCCCAATGTTCCTGCCCTCAGAGGGCTGTGCTGTGTGATGGGGACTCTGAGGATGGGGGTGACACGGTGCAGAGAGGGGTACAGGTAACTCAGCTGGGGCATGTTGGGGCCTCCTGGGGTCAGATCCTGAGCTGAGCCTCAGGGCTGAGCCAGGGTTGGCAGTGGGGATGGGGGAGCGCTGAGGGCAGGAGGGGGCTGTCTGTTGAGACAAAGGCCATGGACATGTGAGCGCAGACCTTCAGGGAGCTACCACTTCTCGGGGTTCAGGGGAGAGAGGTTTTCAGGACACATCTCTCAAAGGCCAGGAAATGCCAATCTGGATTCAGCATTCAGAGCCTGGTACTGGCTGGTGGTCTTGCATTGGCCAGGATGCTCCTGATTATAACGAACTCTTCTCAAATCATTGTAAGGAGACAGGGGACAGGTAATTAGGGCATAAGGGCTCTGTGATGCCCTGGAGAGGATAGCACCAGGGCCCAGGCCTCCCTGGGTCCCTGCTCTGGGTGTCATGTCATCCCTTGACCCTTTGTGACATTACAGATTCAGCTGCACCTGAGAAAGTCCATCTCTGTTGTTATCTGTTTATCTCATTTTTTCAACTCAAAGGTCCCAGGAAGGGACTGAGCTGGCCCAGTCCCTGGCTCAGTCAGGGACTCATTCCTCAGCTGATCAACCAGGACAAGAGACATAGGCCCTGTTCTAAGGACATGGTGACTCGAAGTGCAGCCATATGGAGGGAGGGGCATTTCCTGCTAACAGGGGCGCTGGGTGGACACCCTTAGTGGCGTCAGCCACAAGCCACACCTGTCTCCCCGGGCATATCTGCTAGACATTCATTCACTCATCCATCTGTTTATTCAACAAATCTTAACTGAGCACCTGCAGCGTCGAGGCTCCACTCTGGGTGCTGGAGACAGAGAAATGAACTGCTGTAGAGGTACTTACACTCCTATAGGAGGAGGAAGACACAAACCATAAATAAACGGAGGATGTCAGGGTACCTCCTGGCATCTCACTACGGCCTTGCTTTGCCATAATTTGCAAGTCATGTCTGGGCTTGAGCATCTCTGCAGATGCCTCTCTTTACCCTTTGTGTGGCCTCGTCTGGGACGTGCCCAGTCAGTTATTCCCCATTTCTTTTTCTTTTCCTTTCTTTCTTTTTTTTTTTTAGTGCTTTGTCTCTTTAAAGTTAATTTGTAAGCATTTCATTCATCCTGGATTGTCCTTTGTCAGTCACAGGTGAAATAAATATCATCTCCCTGTCTGTGGCCTGCCTTCTCCATCTCTATGGTGTCTTTTGATGAATGTTCTGTTCTTAATTTTATCATAGTGAAATGTTGAGATTCTTTTATGATTTGCGTGTTTTGAGTTTTAAGAAATCCTTTCTCTGTTGAGTTGACACTGGACCCAAGGACTCATGAGCAGCCCCTGGAGAGGCAGAGCCTGGGGCAGCCCCAGGGCCACTCAGTGTGCCTGGCAGCAGGGAGACTGATTAAAGCCTGGATGAGGTGTGAGGGGAAGACAGGGAGAAGCTGAGTGCTTTGAATTTGATCCTTTTAGCAACCATTAAGCAATCGCCATGAATGGGCTGAGGAAAGGACTTCCTGAGGACAAAGCACTGGCTCTGGCTTCGAGAGGGCCTGTCCCCTTGGCCTCACCTTGGCCCCCTTGCCACATGCTTCCTGCTGTCGCCCCGTCAGCCTTTACTGGGACATTTCGTAGCAACAGGCATCTTTTCCCCAGGAAGGGTAAACTACAGAGTGAGGAGGGCATCTGAGCATGTGCGTGTGAAGTCACTCAGGGATGACTGCTCAGCCTGCGTAATAATAATTGATGGGGACACAGGACACTGATTGGGCAGTGGAGACAGTGGGCCGCAGGGCAGCCCAGGGCAGGAGATCTTAACAAGGTTATAAGCCAAGGAATCGGTGAATTGGGATGGCAACAAAAATGTACGCTCTTGTTTTTACTAACCTCATAGGTCAGTTGGTAAAGAATCCGCCTGCAATGCAAGAGACCCTGGTTCAGTTCCTGGGTCAAAAAGATTCGCTGGAGAAGGGATAGGCTACCCACTCCAGTTTTCTTGGGCTTCCCTTGTGGCTCAGCTGGTAAAGAATCCTCCTGCAATGTGGAAGAGCTGGGTTCGATCCCTGGATTGGGAAGATCCCCTGCAGAAGGGAAGGGCTACCCCCTCCAGTATTCTGGCCTGGAGAATTCCATGGAGCCTGGCAGGCTGCAGTCCATGGGGTCACAAAGAGTCAGACACGGCTGAGCGACTTTGCCTTCACTAGCTAAAATGTGGCATAGGCAACAAAGCGAACAGTGCTAGCAGTGCCTGGGGCTTGTCACTCATAAAAATCACAGGTATGTTTACATCACATTGCTCCTTTTGTACATATTTTGAAATATCTGCTTCAAGAGGGTAGTTGTTATAAACATCTACTAAGTCTTTAGTGGTTAATATGCTAATGAAGAAGCACATATACTAATTACTATGGCAACAGTTTAAAATGTCTTTTGATAATCGTGTGTGAAAAATGAAAGTGTTAGTTGCTCAGTCCTGTCTGACTGTTTGTGACCCCATGGACTGTAGCCTGCCAGGCTTCTCTGTCCATGGAATTCTCCAGCCAAGAATAAAAGAGTGGGTTGCCATTCCCTTCTCCAGGGGATCTTCCCAACCCAGGGATCGAACCCCAATCTCCTGCATTGCAGGCAGATTCTTTACTATCTGAATCACCAGGAAAGCCCCTTTGATAATCATACTGACAAATACTTATTTCTTTATAATCCTATATGATGTATTTTATGTATTTAAAAACAACATTCTGAGGAGGGATCCGTAGGTTTCCCCAGATAACTAAAGGGTCCATGAAACAGGGAAGGTTGAAAATGGGACTCTGGGGTGAAGACTCTCCTCCCACAGGTCCCCTGTTCTTCCCGGTGCTCCAGGCTTCACAGGCCTGTGGTGACGTGGATCCCAGCCCCTTGGGTGAAAACCTGTAGGTGCTCTCTGCTCACTCTGGGTCCTTCTCTAATTAGGAGGTTGGCCTCAGTAGACTAGGTTCCGGGTGGGCAGACTAGCCCTTGTCTGTGTGCTCCAGGAAGAGGGTGTCTCTCTTGCCCACGTATTCTCAAGCTTTCTTCCGCTCCCCAAGGAGCTGTGCTGCAGACCTGAGCTGTGGCAGCTGCGTGTAAGCTGCTACAAGTTCACCCACGAGCTGGTGATTGCGATGTTGCAAAGAGAAGCAGCAGCAGTGAAGGCCCTGAGACGGCTCTGAAACCACAAACCACCGAGTGATGGTGGCTGGTTTGAGCGTTTTAACCAGGGTGTTTTGCGGCCTAACTTGAAGGGACTGAACTGACCCACATCTGCGTTCAGCACCTTTGTGACCCAAGAGCAGAAGGACCCTTCCACTCTGCTGTGCAGTTTTCGATGAAGCTGGGCTTGCATTATGAGGGTTATTGGCAAGACAGGAGACTCTCTCAGCCATGTGTTGACATGACAGCGCAAAGTTTCAGAGTAGGGCTTCTTTTGACTGGTTTTTGGAGGGTGCAGGGCCTTTGAAGAACTAGAGCCTTTTCTGACCCAAGGACTGCTGTTAGAGCGCCACCTAGAGGCTTTGGTGAGACCGGTCCATCAACGTCCATTCCTCCTCCTGGGAATTAACTGCCTTGCACAAGAGTCAGTGCATATGAGTCTGTGCGTGTGTGTGTGTGTGTGTGTGTGTGTGTGTCCCCTCACCCCTTTTCTGACCAGCGTCACCCGCGTCTTACTCTCCTTGCCAAGTAGCTGCCTCATTTTCTTTTCCCTCCTTCTCCTCCCTTCTCTCTTTCACCTTCTAATTATTTTTAAAGCAATACATATTCATGACAAAAATTTAAACAATACAAGAGGGGAAGCAGGTGAAAACCAAGTGTTCTCTCCGTCCATCCTAGCTGCCCGGTTTCCTCCCCTGTAACTGCTAGGAGGTTTTAGCAATGTACGCCCTCCCAGAGAATCTGGGTGCCTGTGCAAATGGAAATGTGGGTGGACCATGTTCACAAACCACACCCCCAGCTGGGCTCCTGGTTTGCTCTCACCAGCGATGATGGAAATCCTTCCACATCAGTTCACAGAGCGCTACAGAGTATTTCATACTGGCTGCAGAGTACTCTATCACGTGGATGCACCCTGCTTGATGGAACTACCCCTCTTAGGAGATGTTTGGGCTCTTGCCAGCCTTTTATTCTCAGGAGCTGCAGGCAGTGGTGGTTTAGTATGGATAGCTGTAAACTCAGGAGCAAGATCTACCGTAGACTCAATTCCTAAAAGTGGAGCGGGCTGGTCAGAGGGTGCAGGTACTGGTCGAGTTCACATTCATTGCCGGATTCTTCTCCGAAGACCTTTTGCACTGGTCGGGACTCCCGTGGAGTGCATGGGCTACAATCCCTGACTGAGAGCCCTTGGCTGTCTTCCAGTCACTGGTTCTCAATCTTGACTGCGGTCAGAGTTGCCTGGGGAGCTTTCTCAAAATGCCAGTGCCTGCGCTGTATCCCAGGCCGATTAAGTCAGACAGTTTTGTCTCGGTCTGGGGTTGCGGGGACGCTTGTGGGGAGGAGAAGGCGACTGGGCACTGGCCCAGAATTCCCCAGGAGATTTTCATGGGCAGGTAAGGAGGAAAGCCACCATGATAGGTGGAAAGAATCTCACTGTTTTAAGCGTACATTTCTTTAATTATAAATAAGAGTGGACATTTTCCTTTGAGAACAGTGATTTAGATCTTAGATCTCAGATCCTTTGAGATTCTGACAAAAGCACTGGATCCTCTATCCAGAAAAAATGTGCGTGTCTGTTGGCCTCAGTTCAGATGATCACAGACCCTGGGACTCCTCCTCAGCCCCAGGTTAAGGGCCAGGCCTGGAATTGTCCTTCCAGTCCGTCCTCAGCCTCCCCTGCGGCGCCCAGGCCTTGGTGTTCTGCCTGAAGCCACACCTGGACCCAGCTTTGTGTCCCACCAGCTGCAAGCCTCCGCTCCAGAATCCCCTCTGTCCTCCTGCAGAAAAACCTTATCCTCCGTGTGGCGCGGGAGACCTGAGTTGGGTCCCTGGGTCAGGAAGATCCTCTGGAGAAGGGAGTAACTAAAGCTTCCAGTAATCTTGCCTGGAGAATTCCATGGACAGAGGAGCCTGGCGGACTACAATCCATGGGGGTCGCAAAGAGTCGGACCGAGTGACTAACACTTTCATTTTCCATGTGGGGCATGCCTGGACCCTCCTGTCAGGGGGCCTCCATGGACTCTGTGGGAATTCCCAATGTTCCTGCCCTCAGAGGGCTGTGCTGTGTGATGGGGACTCTGAGGATGGGGGTGACACGGTGCAGAGAGGGGTACAGGTAACTCAGCTGGGGCATGTTGGGGCCTCCTGGGGTCAGATCCTGAGCTGAGCCTCAGGGCTGAGCCAGGGTTGGCAGTGGGGATGGGGGAGCGCTGAGGGCAGGAGGGGGCTGTCTGTTGAGACAAAGGCCATGGACATGTGAGCGCAGACCTTCAGGGAGCTACCACTTCTCGGGGTTCAGGGGAGAGAGGTTTTCAGGACACATCTCTCAAAGGCCAGGAAATGCCAATCTGGATTCAGCATTCAGAGCCTGGTACTGGCTGGTGGTCTTGCATTGGCCAGGATGCTCCTGATTATAACGAACTCTTCTCAAATCAGTGTAAGGAGACAGGGGACAGGTAATTAGGGCATAAGGGCTCCGTGATGCCCTGGAGAGGATAGCACCAGGGCCCAGGCCTCCCTGGGTCCCTGCTCTGGGTGTCATGTCATCCCTTGACCCTTTGTGACATTACAGATTCAGCTGCACCTGAGAAAGTCCATCTCTGTTGACGTCTGTTTATCTCATTTTTCAACTCAAAGGTCCCAGGAAGGGACTCATTCCTCAGCTGATCAACCAGGACAAGAGACATAGGTCCTGTTCTAAGGACATGGTGACTCGAAGTGCAGCCATATGGAGGGAGGGGCATTTCCTGCTAACAGGGGCGCTGGGTGGACACCCTTAGTGGCGTCAGCCACAAGCTACACCTGTCTCCCCGGGCATATCTGCTAGACATTCATTCACTCATCCATCTGTTTATTCAACAAATCTTAACTGAGCACCTGCAGCGTCGAGGCTCCACTCTGGGTGCTGGAGACAGAGAAATGAACTGCTGTAGAGGTACTTACACTCCTATAGGAGGAGGAAGACACAAACCATAAATAAACGGAGGATGTCAGGGTACCTCCTGGCATCTCACTACGGCCTTGCTTTGCCATAATTTGCAAGTCATGTCTGGGCTTGAGCATCTCTGCAGATGCCTCTCTTTACCCTTTGCGTGGCCTCATCTGGGACGTGCCCAATCAGTTATTCCCCATTTCTTTTTCTTTTTTTTTTATTTAGTGCTTTGTCTCTTTAAAATTAATTTGTAAGCATTTCATTCATCCTGGATTCCAGTCCTTTGTCAGTCACAGGTGAAATAAATATCATCTCCCTGTCTATGGCCTGCCTTCTCCATCTCTATGGTGTCTTTTGATGAATGTTCTGTTCTTAATTTTATCATAGTGAAATGTTGAGATTCTTTTATGATTTGCATGTTTTGAGTTTTAAGAAATCCTTTCTATGTTGAGTTGACACCTGGACCCAAGGACTCATGAGCAGCCCCTGGAGAGGCAGAGCCTGGGGCAGCCCCAGGGCCACTCAGTGTGCCTGGCAGCAGGGAGACTGATTAAAGCCTGGATGAGGTGTGAGGGGAAGACAGGGAGAAGCTGAGTGCTTTGAATTTGATCATTTTAGCAACCATTAAGCAATCGCCATGAATGGGCTGAGGAAAGGACTTCCTGAGGACAAAGCACTGGCTCTGGCTGCGGGAGGGCCTGTCCCCTTGATCTCACCTTGGCCTCACCTTGGCCCCCTTGCCACGTGCTTCCTGCTGCCGCCCTGTCAGCCTTTACTGGGACATTTCGTAGCGACAGGCATCTTTTCCCCAGGAAGGGTAAACTACAGAGTGAGGAGGGCATCTGAGCACGTGCGTGTAAAGTCACTCAGGGATGACTGCTCAGCCTGCGTAATAATAATTGATGGGGACACAGGACACTGATTGGGCAGTGGAGACAGTGGGCCGCAGGGCAGCCCAGGGCAGGAGATCTTAACAAGGCTATAAGCCAAGGAATCGGTGAATTGGGATGGCAATAAAAATGTACACTCTTGTTTTTACTAACCTCATAGGTCAGTTGGTAAAGAATCCGCCTGCAATGCAGGAGACCCTGGTTCAGTTCCTGGGTCAAAAAGATTCGCTGAAGAAGGGATAGGCTACCCACTCCAGTTTTCTTGGGCTTCCCTTGTGGCTCAGCTGGTAAAGAATCCTCCTGCAATGTGGAAGAGCTGGGTTCGATCCCTGGATTGGGAAGATCCCCTGCAGAAGGGAAGGGCTACCCCCTCCAGTATTCTGGCCTGGAGAATTCCATGGAGCCTGGCAGGCTGCAGTCCATGGGGTCACAAAGAGTCAGACACGGCTGAGCGACTTTGCCTTCACTAGCTAAAATGTGGCATAGGCAACAAAGCGAACAGTGCTAGCAGTGCCTGGGGCTTGTCACTCATAAAAATCACAGGTATGTTTACATCACATTGCTCCTTTTGTACATATTTTGAAATATCTGCTTCAAGAGGGTAGTTGTTATAAACATCTACTAAGTCTTTGGTGGTTAATATGCTAATGAAGAAGCACATATACTAATTACTATGGCAACAGTTTAAAATGTCTTTTGATAATCGTGTGTGAAAAATGAAAGTGTTAGTTGCTCAGTCCTGTCTGACTGTTTGTGACCCCATGGACTGTAGCCTGCCAGGCTTCTCTGTCCATGGAATTCTCCAGCCAAGAATAAAAGAGTGGGTTGCCATTCCCTTCTCCAGGGGATCTTCCCAACCCAGGGATCGAACCCCAATCTCCTGCATTGCAGGCAGATTCTTTACTATCTGAATCACCAGGAAAGCCCCTTTGATAATCATACTGACAAATACTTATTTCTTTATAATCCTATATGATGTATTTTATGTATTTAAAAACAACATTCTGAGGAGGGATCCGTAGGTTTCCCCAGATAACTAAAGGGTCCATGAAACAGGGAAGGTTGAAAATGGGACTCTGGGGTGAAGACTCTCCTCCCACAGGTCCCCTGTTCTTCCCGGTGCTCCAGGCTTCACAGGCCTGTGGTGACGTGGATCCCAGCCCCTTGGGTGAAAACCTGTAGGTGCTCTCTGCTCACTCTGGGTCCTTCTCTAATTAGGAGGTTGGCCTCAGTAGACTAGGTTCCGGGTGGGCAGACTAGCCCTTGTCTGTGTGCTCCAGGAAGAGGGTGTCTCTCTTGCCCACGTATTCTCAAGCTTTCTTCCGCTCCCCAAGGAGCTGTGCTGCAGACCTGAGCTGTGGCAGCTGCGTGTAAGCTGCTACAAGTTCACCCACGAGCTGGTGATTGCGATGTTGCAAAGAGAAGCAGCAGCAGTGAAGGCCCTGAGACGGCTCTGAAACCACAAACCACCGAGTGATGGTGGCTGGTTTGAGCGTTTTAACCAGGGTGTTTTGCGGCCTAACTTGAAGGGACTGAACTGACCCACATCTGCGTTCAGCACCTTTGTGACCCAAGAGCAGAAGGACCCTTCCACTCTGCTGTGCAGTTTTCGATGAAGCTGGGCTTGCATTATGAGGGTTATTGGCAAGACAGGAGACTCTCTCAGCCATGTGTTGACATGACAGCGCAAAGTTTCAGAGTAGGGCTTCTTTTGACTGGTTTTTGGAGGGTGCAGGGCCTTTGAAGAACTAGAGCCTTTTCTGACCCAAGGACTGCTGTTAGAGCGCCACCTAGAGGCTTTGGTGAGACCGGTCCATCAACGTCCATTCCTCCTCCTGGGAATTAATTGCCTTGCACAAGAGTCAGTGCATATGAGTCTGTGCGTGTGTGTGTGTGTGTGTGTGTGTGTGTGTGTGCGCGCGCGCACGCAAGAGCGAGAGTGCTTGGGGCAGCGAGGGGGCGGGGGGTAGTTGGAGGGGAGATCCTTCTCTATATTAGCGAAATCAAGTGCGTATTTAAGGCTATACGGTTTGAAAATGTCAAGTAACCATCTTGGGTCTTCTCTCAGGGCCAGGTCCTTCTTTCCAACCTGCTGTGACGCACGCGGCAGCCCGGTGAGGTGTTGCACCCGTCTCGTAGCAGCTCCTGAGAGCTGACTGCTAAATTTTCAGGAATTTTATGGTTCAGCTGTGAAACACAGCTATTATTAAAAATTAAGTCATAGAGTATTACAACTAAATAGATTCTGCTGCTGCTACTGCTAAGTCACTTCAGTCGTGTCCGACTCTGTGCGACCCCATAGACGGCAGCCCACCAGGCTCCCCCGTCCCTGGGATTCTCCAGCAAGAACACTGGAGTGGGTTGCCATTTCCTTCTCCAATGCATGAAATTGAAAAGTGAAAGTGAAGTCGCTCAGTCGTGTCCGACCCTCAGCGACCCCGTGGACTGCAGCCTACCAGGCTCCTCCGTTCATGGGATTTTCCAGGCAAGAGTCTAGTCGAACCAAAAGTAGGGTACACAAGTTTAGCCCTTAAGAATTATTTTACTTTCGCAGAAGACCTGGGTTTAATCCCTGGGTTGGGAAGATCCCCCTGGAGGAGGGCGTGGCAACGCACTCCAGTATTCTTGCCTGGAGAATCCCATGGACAGAGGAGCCTGGCGGGCTACAGTCCATGGGGTCACAAAGAATCGGACATGAAGTGACTTAGCACGCACGCGTGCTCTGAGATTTCGGAGCTCTCTTGTGTAATGGAGATACTGCATCACTGCACATCTTTTCCCAGCTCCACCGCTCGGTGACGTCACGTTGGTGGCTAACTGGGCCAAGTGGGGTATTTACAGCAAAGGAATCTGCACACTCCACATATCAGCCTTGAGACAGCTGGCTTGGGGGCGCATCCCCTCCGACCGCAAGTGTCCCCTTCGGGTCTGGGCGGGCAGAAGCCCAGCAGTGGGCTCCCGGGAAGGGTGTGACGGTGGGGAGCTTAGAGGGATGGGGGAGGGACAGGCCCCTTGCACCGCGGCTCTGTCCACCTGAGGATGCCTTCTAAATGTTTGCCAAATGGAGGGTTTGGAAAAGAGAGGCAAGAACTATTTTAATTCAACGATTTCGAGTTTTTTTTTTTATTATTATATAGATCATTTTGACCACTTCTCAGGGTGGCAGGCCTGTCCGGACCTGCCCCTAGAAAGTACCCCCAGGGCAGCTTAAATGGGAAAGACTGCTGTGCTGGCCCCAAAGTGAGGAGCATGCGCAGTGCCGCACAGCAGGGCTTTCGCAGCCACGTGGTGACCACCGAAGTGAAAGTTGGCCTGCAGCTCCCGTCCTCTGGCTACTCCAGCCTGGTGGGCGGCTTCTACCGCTGGGCTTCCATCACAGGGCAACTAGAAGAGATGATGTGACAGGCAAAGGTCCCCCCAGATGCTTTACTGGCTTCTGTTTATCCCTTGCGTTGCTTCTTTGATGCTTTGGGAGTAAATCAAATTAAAAGCAAACTTGAATGGAGTCCAAGTTGTCCACGTCTCCAATTCTTGAACCCAGTCCCGGTTCCTATTACAGTCATTAAGCAATTTATATGATGCATTGCACCCCCAAATTGCTACACTTGCATCACACTTAAAGATATCTGTTAAATATATATATATTCCTAAATGTTGTTTATAATTCTAACTAATAAGATTACATTAAGTCCATTTGTATGAATTTGTAGAGTTTTAAGCATCGTATTTGGAGATAATTTTAAGGAATAAAATGGATGTATTTTTAATTGCCCTTAAATCCTGATGCTGTCTGGCATCCATTGAATCGATGACTTTAAGTGCTTCAGGGAATGGATAGGTTTCTGCTAGAGTAATAAATTCATTGCTCAGCTTTGACAATCAAAGTTGACTTTTTTATTTTGTGTTGCCTCCTTGGCAAAACAACAGTCTTGAAAGCCGGGCTTTGTTAAGAGATAAAGAGGTTTTCTAAATTCTAGAGCTTCCCTCTAAATATGAAGCATCAATATCTCTGAGGAGCTTTGATCACAGAATTTCACTATGAGACACAAATAGAAAGATTTCAGGATACGATGGAAGTAAAGTTCTCTGAGGACAGAAAGGCCAAGGAGAGAGTATTGAGCCCTGCCTGGGAGAGGTCTCGGGGTGAGATGCAGCGTGGGAACGCACCTGGGGGATGGGGAGTGAGACACAGGAGCTCTGAGAGAACCCGCAGGTGAGGAGAGGTGTCTGAATAGATGAGCCCGAGCTAGTGCCCCAGATGTGCACACCTGAGACCAGCGTGTCTCCTACAGAAGGTCTGGGAGTTCAGGTGTCTCTGGAGGGACAGAGATGCTGAGAGGATGTTGGTGGACAGGCAGAGGTGGGAGGGGCGAGGTGGACCGTGAGTGGGGACCTGGGAGCCAGGAGCAGCGGCGGAGCCCCAGGTTAGCGGCCGAGGGTGCTGGGGGCACTCAAAGGCCAGAGATGAGTGGGATGGCACACCCAACTGGAGGCCAGAGAGGACCCCAAGGACAGGAGTACACTCGCAGCCCCTCCCGCACCACCCTAAGGCCACATCCCCGGCCTCTAGGGCACTGAATGCCCGCCCCTGCAGCCCTTGGTAGAGTCAACACACAAGGGGTGTGTCCCAGGCCCGTCTGTCGTCAGGGTTCTGTGAAGGGGCCACGGGAAAGACAGCCACACTCCCTGGAGCCCCCATGCAGCACAGCTCTGCCCTCCGCAAGAGGCCATGGCCAGAGCGGCCATGGGGCTGCAGAAAGGCCAGACTTTTTGCTCAGTGACTGGCTAGGAAGGGATTGAAATCTGAACCCTGGTGTTCCCCGGGGCTTTGGCCTCCAGGGCTCAGCCTTTCCCTGAACAATCAAAGGAAATGGCCCAGGGCCATCTTGAGATAGGAGGGGAGTCAGGGCTCATCCCAAGGGCTCCGGGGATCCCCAAGGCGGCCCGGAAGGCCATCACCTCTCATCAGGCACTCTGGAAGTCCAAGGTCAAGAGGCTATTCAGGGAGCAGACTTGTTCTGAAGGTTCGGGCTGCTGCTGCTGCTAAGTCTTTTCAGTCGTGTTCCGACTCTGTGTGACCCCATAGATGGCAGCCCACCAGCACCTCCTGCCCCCTCCATCCCTGGGATTCTCCAGGCAAGAACACTGGAGTGGGTTGCCATTTCCTTCTCCAGTGCGTGAAANGGGAGCAGACTTGTTCTGAAGGTTCGGGCTGCTGCTGCTGCTAAGTCTTTTCAGTCGTGTTCCGACTCTGTGTGACCCCATAGATGGCAGCCCACCAGCACCTCCTGCCCCCTCCATCCCTGGGATTCTCCAGGCAAGAACACTGGAGTGGGTTGCCATTTCCTTCTCCAGTGCGTGAAAGTGGAAAGTGAAAGTGAAGTCGCTCAATCGTGTCTGACTCTGTGAGACCCCATGGACTGCAGCCTACCAGGCTCCTCTGTCCATGAGATTTTCCAGGCAAAAGTACTGGAGTGGGGTGCCATCACCTTCTCCGGAAGGTCTGGGCAGGGGCGAACTAATACAGAACAGACAGGAAGCAACTTCTCGGTCAGTGTTAGATTTCCCATTTCTGGAATGTATACTGCTTAGTTCCAGCCGTCGAGATTCTCTCTCAGGAAGACAGGCAGGAGTTCAAATCACACACCTTCCTCTTGCTTGCTGTGTGACACTGTGTGTCTCTGGGGATGTCACTTCCCTTCTGAGCCTCAGTTCACTCATCTGTAAAATGGGGTCATAAGAGCCCTTTGCAGGTTTGATGATCATGGAGATATTGATGTGAAGGACTTTCACATTTTTGGCCGTGATGAGTACAGTGTTGATGGCAGCAATTATTGTTATTGGCTTCTGGCCCAGCCTCTTAGAGGACTGTTGTCAGACTTTCTGGAGGACATGGATGAAGGGTGAATCAGCACTCATTCAGTCCACAAGATGGGAGGGAGGGGGCGGGGAATGCTGGAGTCCTCCAAAGAAGGAGCATGGGTGGGCAGAGTCGCTGGTAGGTGATAAGAAACTATTAAGAGAGAGGAGGTCAGTGGAGGGGGCCAGTGGTAAAAATCTGGCTAAGGGAGTGGGGTCACCTGAGACCCCTGGGGAAGGAAGGCAAAAAGGACAGGGCATCAGAGTGACCTGGGTCATGGGCAGTGCCTCCAAGC
Source organism: Oreotragus oreotragus (assembly GCA_006410675.1). NCBI lineage: Eukaryota > Metazoa > Chordata > Mammalia > Artiodactyla > Bovidae > Oreotragus > Oreotragus oreotragus. Next base: position 552,799 of record SJYX01014429.1, read on the forward strand.
AGCAACCCAGGAGGCAGGGCTGGAGGACTGGGGAGAAGGAGCTCAAGGCCTGAGTGGCCTGCCCTGTGGAATCAGACCGCTGCCATGTGGGTAGGACTCCGGCCCTGGGGAGAAGCTTATTAGATGGCGGCCTTTGGGTTTTCTGGTGGCAGGGGCTGAAGACACACAGATCTGCTTCTTAATTCCCACCCTCCAGTATTTCCTGCCAAGACTCTGCTTCAAAAGGCAAATCCCAACAAGGAGAGACCAAGGAGGGTACCACTGATGTTTCCTGTCCCACAGGGTCTCAGGCTGTGACAAGAGCTGATTAAAGTACAGAGACTGAGACTCACTCAGATTTTCTGGTTCTGTAGGTATACAGTGGGGCCAGAGCTTACATTTCTAGTAAGTTCCCAAGTGATGTTTCTGCTGCTGGGACCACAGTTTGAGAACCACTGACCTAGGTCTTGAGCCAGTATCTTCTGGGATCCTCATAGCATTCTCTCTGCACTCACCCCCACCCCACTTCGTAGCTAATGACACTCACGTCAGAGAGGGTAAGACATCTGCCCAAGGCTGAATGGTGTAGAGTCATCTTTTGCAGTTAGGTCTGACAGAACCTAGCCCTCTGCTCTTTAACCATGATAGTGACCTTCATCCCTTGCACTGTAAATTCCTGAGGCTGGCCTGTTTTGCAGCTTTGCCCTTATCCAGGGCCTGAGTCCTCCATATAGAGCTTAATCACTGTTAGCTGAGTTGAATTCCTTCCTGGAGTGGGTCAGTGAGAACCAGTTTCTCAGACTATAATTGATGACTGTTGGCTGAGACACCCTCTGAGGGCTTGGATGGGGCGTAAGGAGGTGGGTCAGAGTTGGTCTTTGGTTTACTTATTTATTATAAGCAGGGACAGGGAGTGAAGGCGAGGTTTAAAGGTGACAGAGAGAAGTGTCCCAGCTCTCTTCCTAGGAACCCACTGGGAGCAGAGAAAGCAATTCTCACTCACCAGGCTGGCTCTGAGGGGCTTTCCTGGTGGCTCAGTGGTAAAGAATCTGACTGCCAATGCAGGAGATGCAGGTTCTATCCCTGGGTCAGGAAGATCCGCTGGAGGACGGCTTGAAAACCCACTCCAGTATTCTTGCCTGGGAAATCCCATGGACAGAGGAGCCTGGTGAGCTCTGAGGGTCCATGGGGTTGCAATGAGTCCACGGGCTCACAAAGAGTCAGGCACGACTGAGCTCAGAATGCAGGCCTGCAGGCTGACTCTGAACAAGGCTCAGTGTCCAGGCCTCCTACCCTTCACGGGCCTGCTGGGCTAGTTTTGCCTGGGGTGGGCGGGGAGTGTCTTGGCCAGAGCTGAGGGTTTGAGAAATAACACGCTGTTTGCTGTTTGTGTGTGAGGCCTGCTTCTGTACCACTGCAGCTGCTCAGCTAAACGAACCTCCGTGCCTCAGCAGGGCCTCACATAGAGCCCAGGAGTTTGTCCTGGCCTTGAGGGGAGCCGGGGGAAATACCCTGGGCCCGGGTGGGTCTGCTGTTGCCTTGCTGAAAGTTGGCTCTGCGGAGGAAAAAGAGAGAAGGACGGAGGGCCCACGGGGGCGGGTTCACAGCTTGCGGAGTCAGAAGCAGCTGGAGCTGCAGGACGCGCATGGCCGGGGGTGGGGCTGCAGCCTCTGGAACGGCCGCCTGGACCAGTGCTGCCATCAGTGTGGACGTGAAGGGACCACCCCGCTCCCACAGGCCGCTCAGCTGTTTCTGGCCCCCAGGCTCCTGGGGACAGTCTCCCTTCACTCTCGTCACCCTCCAACCTGGGGGCCCAGACCCTGTGACAAGCTCCCTTGACTGGGAGGGGCCCACTGTCCACTGCAGAAGGATACTGCCTGTTTCCTTCTCTCCTCCCTTCCCCAGAGGCCCTGTCAAACACCCTGGGCGGGCTGGGATTTCCCGTGATCGGATTCCTCCCCCAGAGCTCCCCATCAAACACGCTGGGTGGGCTGGGATTCCCCGTGCCCAGATTTCAAAACTGCAGCCCCACCTCTGTGGATTCCCTCCTTCTGGAAATACCCTTGGTGGCCCCTCTGTCCAGGCCCTGGAAATGCTTCAGAAGACTACACTTTGTGCCGGGTACCCATGCAGCTTAAAATCCTTTTTCTTCCGTCAGTTCCCATTTCAGCTTCTAGAAGATGCTGGCCCCGCCAGGCCTGACACTGACCTCATGGCAGGGCTCATCCCTAGGTTTCCGGTCTGGGCCTCTGTCCCAAATGACCAAGGACTTCCGTCCACCCTGCCCCCTGCTTGGATGAGCAGGCCTTCCGAGTGAGCGTCTAGTTTTATTTTCTCTATGAATGTGCCTCGGCTGAGACTATGTCAGTGGGGCGGCCTAGCCAGGTCCCCTGGAGGGACAAATATCAGTGGCCTTTGACCTGTAGGAAAGGGGATCTCTGGGTTGTCCCGAGCCTGTACCACCTCTGCGTCCACACGCCACTCTCCCTTGCACCCCCCGCTCTCCAGGAGCCCTGGATTGCCTTACAAACCCCTTGACTACACTTGAGAAGGCCCCGGTCTGCTCTCAGCTGCCCCCTCTCCCAGTATACACAGAGCCCATGCAGAGAGGGAGAGTTCTTCCCTCTAAAAATGCAAATCTCACCCAGAGAGATTCCTGAGTGTCCTTAGAAAAGGCCTTCAGGCTGCTGGGGTGTTTATGTTTGAAGAAGATTCAGAGAAGCTTGGTGAGAAGGGCAGTTGCCAGAGCAGAGCTCCTTGTTCTGAAAAACAGGGCTGGTGGCGACTGGGCACACAGAGGGATGGGGAGCGGGAGGAACCTGGCGACACCCAGGCGGCCTTTAGGAAAATGGGACCTCCCACATGCCAGCTGTGGCTCCGAGCGGGCCTCATGGGGTCTCACCCTCTCTTTCCGCCACCTGCTCCTCCCACCCGGCCCCAGTCACCTGTTCCACCCTCCCTCTTGCCTGGCGCTGCCCTACCCCACCCCCAGCCACAGGCCTCGTGGCTTTGAGCCGTTCTGCCTCCTTCATGAATTCACAAACCCAAAGAGGACCTGTGACTGGTCCAGCCAGGGCTGTCCACAGGGAGCTGGCTCTCACGGGCGCACAGGGTGGTCTCTACGGGACTTAATGCCCCCCACCCCAGCCCTGTCTGCTCCTGCTGCCTGTGTTGACGGTGCAGGCAGCTTTTCATCCTAGGATGTACTTTGAGCTTCCCCAGGAGGGTCGCTAGGGCCCACATAAGCCAAACTCTTCATAAGCACGTGAGAGCCGGGGGTCCTCACTCGGTTTTTGGCAGCTGTGTGACCGTGCACTAGTCACTGACCTCTCTGAGCCTCAGTTTCCTCCTTCACAAAGAGGGGATCACCGCATACCTTGCTCACCAGCCTCTTCTGAGGACTGACGGGGACACAGCATGTTGAGCACCTGCCCGAGGCCACACAAAAGCAGCGGCGCCTCTCTGCTTGTTCACCTCTTTCTGAATGAGGTGGGGTGGAGGTCTGAGTTCAGCATCTCTCTGAGGCAGGGGAATGGCTGGAATGACCTCAGGACTCTGCGGCCGCTGTCTCCCTGAGCTTTCTCCCAGCCAGCTGGCACTGTCGGGACTGTACTTGAGATGGAAGGAATTTTAAATCAGGGAGCCGAGGCCTGCGTTTGTTGTCTTCCCCTAGAGGGCGTTTTCTTAAAAAAGTTTGCTGTGAAACCAAGCCTCTGGGGAGTAAATGGGCTTCTTGGGTGATTTCTTTGTTTCTCCTTCTGTTGTCTTTGGAGCCCTGCTTTGTGCATCTCTGGCAGAGTTGATAACTGTTGATAAATCAATAGCTGTTTTACTCTAATTTATCGGGCTCTATTGCCTAAACCTAATTAGCATGTTTCAGCGCCACGAATTGCTTCGAGTCCTGGGCTTAGATCGGAGGATTGATTGTGAAGCTGGCCCGAGCCAGGCAAATCAAGGAAGAAGGGAGGAAGATGGACAGATCTTACCCAGAGAATCATTCCAAGTATAAGTAGCCAGACTGGAGACATGGCTCCTGAGGGCAAATTCCTGGTGCTTTGCCCCCCTTAAGCCCCAGCCCCCACCATGGGAGGCCCCAAGTATCTATGTTGGAGACTCACACCCACTCTTGGTAGCTGGGTGACTTGACTTTCTCAAAGTCTCCGTTTCCTGGGCTGGAGCAAAGGACTGATGACGATGTCATAGCATGAAAGGAAGAAAAGATATTTTAAAAGAAGTGAGGCCGAAGTAAGTCAGAAAGGAAAACACCAATACAGTGTATTAACACATACATATGGAATTTAGAAAGATGGTAACAATGACCCTATATGCGAGACAGCAAAAGCGACACAGATGCAAAGAACAGACTTTTGGACTCTGGGAGAAGGCGAGGGTGGGATGATTTGAGAGAATAGCATTGAAACATGTATATTACCATATGTGAAATGTATCGCCAGTCTAGGTTCAATGCATGAGACAGGGCACTCAGGGCTGGTGCACTGGGATGACCCAGAGGGATGGGATGGGGAGGAAGGTGGGAGTGGGGCTCAGGATGGGGAACACATGTACACCCATGGCTGATTCATGTGAATGTATGGCAAAACCACTACAATTTTGTAAAGTAATTAGCCTCCAATTAAAAGAAATTAATTAATTTTTAAAAAAAGAAGTGAGGCCACACCTTGGATCTCCCGCATGGAGGGCCTGCCCTTCAGGAAGGTTGGTGGCTGGAGAAAGGAGGGGTGCTGTAGTGATGGCTTGTGAGAGGGGAGACCCTGCTGGAGGCTGGGCCAGGAGACTTCCAGGGATAGAGTCGTGGTGTGGCCTGATTTGTCTCAGTGCACTGTGTCACCCCTTCATTCTCCTCAAATCTGTCTGCTCCCCAGCAGCAGGGGTGTTGGGGGCAGGGAAGAACTAGGCAGCATCTGCAGGTTGGGCCAGTGCAGAGGAGAGCCTGTGTGTGGGAAGCAGAAGGCAGCGCAGGGACTTTCAGACCGTTTAGAGAAACAGGCTTGCCAGGGATATGCAGCAGTGCAGGAGTCAAAGTCAGGGTGACCCCAGAGCCCTGCTTTCTTAAAAAAAAAAAAAATGAGGACTTCTGATGGTCCAGTGGTTGAGAATCTGCCTTGCCATGCAGGGGACTCCAGGTCGACCCCCTGGTCCAGGAAGATCCCTCATGCCTGGGAGCAACTAAACTCGTGTGCCACAACTACTGAGCCTGTACTCTAGAGCCCGAAATCCAACCCAAGAGAAGGCACCGCAGCGAGCAGCCCGTGAACCGTGCCTAGAGAGCAGCCCCCGCTTGTCACAACTAGAGAAAGGCCATGTGCAGTGGCAAAGACCCGCCACAGCCAAAAAAGAAATACCAAATCTTAAAAAAATTTCAGGCATAATTCACAAAACATAAAGTTCACCAGTTTAAAGTAATACAGTTCAGTGGGGTTTCAGAATGTTCTGTGTGGTGCAGTTATCACCACTGTCTAATTCCAGAATATCTCTTTCCATCATCCCAAAGCGAAACCCCATATCTATTAGCAGCCATTCCTATGCCCCTCCCCCAGTTCCGGGCAGCCATTAATCTGCTTTCTCTCCTACGGATTTGCCTACTCTGGGCATTTCACGTAAATGGAATCATGCAGTATTTATCCTTTGGTGTCTGGCTTCTTTCACTCAGCATATATTTCCAAGCTACATGCTGTAGCTCATGTCAGGCTTCATTCCTTTTTATTCCTGAACAACATTCCGCTGTACAGACACATTACATCTTATTTATCCGTTCATCAGCTGATGGAATTTGGGTTGTTTTCACCTCTTGACCGTTGAGAGTAGGGCCGGTATGAACATTCCTGTGCTACCCATTGTGTGAAAATGGGTTTTCTGTGTACATCTAGAAGCAGGTCTGTGGGTCATTGGATAATTCTCGGCTTAACTTTTTAAGGAACTGCCAAACTGTCCAAGGACCGCTTTTGTAGCCCTACATGTCAGATATGGGGGTTACAAGAGTTTAGAAGAGGTAGTCACCCCCTACTGAAAGGGGGTAATTAAGGAAAATTTCAGATTGTGGTGCTGGAGAAAACTCTTGAAAGTCCCTGGGACAGCAAGGAAATCAAACAAGTCAATCCTAAAGGAAATCAACCCTGAATATTCATTGGAAGGACTGATGCTGAAATCCCAACACTCTGGCCACCTGATGCGAAGAGCCAGCTCATTGGAAGAGACCCAGATGCTGGGAAAGACTGAGGGCAAGAGGAGAAGAGGGCAGCAGAAGATGAGATGGTTGGATAATATCACTGACTCAATGGATATGAGTTTGAGCAAACTCTGGGAGATGGAGAAGGACAGGGAAGCCTGGCATGCTGCGGTTCTTGGGGCTGCAAAAAGTCGGACATGACTTAGCAACTGATGAACGACAACAAGTAAAACAGAGCCAGGAGAAGCTGTCCCAGGACAGGGGAGAAGGAGAAGGGAATAACCTTGAGCTGGACAGGGAAGCCTGGCATGCTGCGGTTCTTGGGGCTGCAAAAAGTCGGACATGACTTAGCAACTGATGAACGACAACAAGTAAAACAGAGCCAGGAGAAGCTGTCCCAGGACAGGGGAGAAGGAGAAGGGAATAACCTTGAGCTGGCCGAGCACAACTTCCTTAACAGACTTGAGCCCAGACTGGCACAGAGCCCTAGGGGGTGAAGGTGACAGGAAGAGCAGTGCCCGTGGGCCCTCCCCCGGGGGCAGATTTCTGCCATCGCTGGTGGGGAAAGCATGCTGACACAGGACCTGGACCATGGGTGAGGGAGCAGTCAGAGTATCAGCCTCCTCCCCTGCAGCCCTCCAGCCCTTTCCAGCCTGTGAGGTCCACCTGGTCCCAGGCCCCTGTCCTCTGCTTGCCTCTGCAGCCTCCTTCCAAGGACCTGTGTCTCCTGGGCCAGTTTTCCCTCCAGGTCAATCAGGAGATGAGGAGATGCTCTGGAGCAGACACATTGGGACCAGGCAGGGCACCACCCCCAGCCCCAGCGGCTGGCAGCCCCCTGCTCCCCACCCTGGCCCATCGCAGGGTCGCAGGTCTGGAGCGGATCTTGGCAGGTGTCCCCGGGGGCACTGCTGCTCTTCACTCCGCGCCCAGGACGCTGTTGGCCGTCAGCCTGATGGATCTTTCTGGGGATGACTGGTGGAGGCCAACCTAGCATTCCCCTGGGGACTCACATTTGCCAATATTCCCTTTTCCTTTTTAAGTCTCTGGCATATTATTTAAAGCGAGTCACACAATAAAATTACTAGCTTATTAAATTACAAGGAAAGACAAGGTGAGAGATGATTTGAACCAAAGATACGTGAATGGCGTCCCTTGCTCCTAGCAAGAATGATTTTGAAGAGAAACATGATTAAAACAAGGGGATTCCCCTGAGCCAGGCCAAGCTGATTGAATCTCGGGGAGGAAATGACAATCTGGGTTACTTTGTTATGCCATTTTCAGGCATTCAAACCACTGGGGGAGCTTTGGACTTTTATGTGAACGCCTCTGAGAGGGCGTCGAGCAGTCGTGGTGAGGGGCTCAGGGATCGTAGACTGGCAGAAAGTGTTCCTTTCTCACGAACAGGTCTTTAGATGCTGAGGCCTTGACAGAGGTGTCTGGAGGAGCTTTATGGAGCGGGGTGAATTCTACCCGGGAGAACGGTTTGTCTTCTCCTGAGGCCAGCAGTCATTTTGCTCCCAGGTAGAGTGAACAACCACGCTGGTCTACCCAGGACAGGGGGGGTTCCTGGGATGCAAGACTTTGTTTTCAAACCAGGACAGTCTCAGGCAAACCAGGACAAGTTCGTCACCTTACACGTTCAGAGCGGACATTGGTGATCAAGCCCAACTCTGGGTGTGGCAAGGAGGTAAAGAGGTGAAGCGTGGGAAAAGGAGAGAGATGGACACAGCCAAAGCATGAGAGAGTGCGTGCCCTTCATACAGGACCTGGTTGCCTGAACTACGGTCTGTTCATGCAACGGAATGCAAGCAGCTGCCAAAAGGAACACAGCAGTTTCATAGGCCGTGCAACAACATCCAAGTTCTGTGTTGCAGGAAGGAAAAATCAAAGGTGCATAACAGAGTATAGTGTATTCCCCCTGGGTAAGAAAATGGAGAAAATACATGTGTCTGTGCTTGTCTGTAGAGACACTGATTGTCTCTGTAACAACTGTTAACGCTGGAGAACACGAAGACTTTACATTGTAAGGCTCTCCTCTAGGGGGCGCTATCATCTTTTGGGGACCAACTGGCTAGTGGGGATCTCCTGACCCATTTGCTAACATCTGGCTGACATGTCCTTCCCTTCACTCATGTTTCTTTTTCCCTTTCAACTTTTATACAATTTGAATATCCTTCCCCCCTCCCCAGTTTTATTGAGGTGTTTCCTGATCTGTTGCTAACATCTGGCTGACATGTCCTTTTTTTCACGCAAGTTTTTTTTCCCTTTCAACTTTTGTAAAATTTGAATATCCTTTCCCCCTCCGCCCCAGTTTTATTGAGGTATTTCCTGATCTGAGGCACTGCTCATAAGCACCTCGCTGTCTGGGGGCTTCCCTGGTAGTTCAGATGGTAAAGAATGTGCCTGCCGTGAGGGAGACCGAGATTTGATCCGTGGATCAGGAAGATCCTCTGGAGGAGGGCATGGCAACCCACTCCAGTATTCTTGCCTGGAGAATCCCATGGATAGAGNCTGAGGCACTGCTCATAAGCACCTCGCTGTCTGGGGGCTTCCCTGGTAGTTCAGATGGTAAAGAATGTGCCTGCCGTGAGGGAGACCGAGATTTGATCCGTGGATCAGGAAGATCCTCTGGAGGAGGGCATGGCAACCCACTCCAGTATTCTTGCCTGGAGAATCCCATGGATAGAGGAGCCTGGCGGGCTACAGTCCATGGGGTCACAAAGAGTCGGACACAACTGAGTGACTAACATACAGCTTTATTGAGGTATAATTAGCATATAACATTGTGTATGTTTAAGGTGTTCAACATAATTTAATGCTTTTATGTGAAGTAATTACTCTAATAAGCTTAGTTGGCACACCCCTTTTGCTTGTTTTACTTAATGCTACATATGCTGGAAATTGTCCCACGTCAATTCAAAGGTATTTTCTTCCTTCATTTTTATGGCTGCATAGAATTTCTTTCAATGGATTACTATAGTTTCTATTCAACTAATCTAGGAAGATCATTTGTGTTGTTTCCAGTATTTTGCAATTGCAAATAACACCAGTTGCAAATTTTATATCGTTGTTTCGTCTGTGTAGGTAGATGTGAGATTACTGGGTCAGGTTATAAATCCATATGTAGTTATGGCTTCCATAGGGTGGTGCCAACTGATGGATTTTCCCCAAAGTAGGTTATAAAGGAATTCATCACTTCCGTGGCAGCCATAACCGAGGACCTCCAGTGGGTCCTGTGGGACTCAGCCATGGCATTGAGCAAACCCTAACGNATGTGAGATTACTGGGTCAGGTTATAAATCCATATGTAGTTATGGCTTCCATAGGGTGGTGCCAACTGATGGATTTTCCCCAAAGTAGGTTATAAAGGAATTCATCACTTCCGTGGCAGCCATAACCGAGGACCTCCAGTGGGTCCTGTGGGACTCAGCCATGGCATTGAGCAAACCCTAACGTTAACTCACACATATCCTCCAGTCGTAGATTTCCTTATATGAACACCCTACTGGAGGACACCAGGAAGTGAGAGAGACTCATTGCTGAGTCCCTCCCATAACGCAGCGGTCCTTTCAGAGTCATTTCTATGGTCCCATCAGTGGGGTAGATCTTACCCATACTCTTTTTTTTTCCACAAAAGCCAGCTGTTCCCCTAGCTTTCATAATTCACGATTATTTTGGACAAAAATAAAACTTCAGTCTGTGCGGTCTTTACATCTGACTTTCTTGAGAGACCTCAAATGATCTTTTCTAATTGAGTTGAATCTCATAACCCAGAAAAGCTCTCAGTCTGGAGCACAATTTGTACACGAGGGAAAGAAAAATGCCCCCTTTGTGCTGGCCTGGAGGTGGCCCCAAGTTGGGACTGGGGCCAGCTATGCCTGTGCCCAGGGCCAGAGCCCCAGATGGAAGGTCCCTTGGCCCCACCCAACTGGAGGAAGTTCCACCGAGGTTCTGGGAAGCTGGGGTGCTTTGGGCAGGGAAAGACTGGATCATAAAACACTACACAGACATATAGAACACACACATGGAAAGAGTTCTGAAGAGCCCACTGGAGGAATGTCAGTAGTGGCTACTTCTAGGTGGAGTGTTCCAGATTTTGATTTTCTTCTTTATGGTGATTTTGTTTGAAAATGTTTCATTGTGTCATTTGAGGACGTTGCATTAACTGAAAGGTCATTGACTTTTCTTGGTCCACATATGCCATGAGATAGAAAAAAATAGATCCATTCAAAACAGCAAGTTTCCACCATGCATAAATTCAAGTGGAATTACTAAGTAGGCAGTGCCAACCCCTCCTAACAGCAGGATGTGTCTTTCTGTCTCCTGTCATCTCTGTCACCATCAGCAACAAAGCTTCTTTATGCATCTGGCGCATGCCTAGGGCTATGCTAAAGGTGACCATGATACATTATTGTCCCTAAGTTGGTGGCAGTTGAGTATGAGGTGCAGATGTACACAAATCACTGAGTGTAAAGAGAGAAATGCCCTAGAAAGGGAAGGCTTAACTTTGTTTGAGGTGAGGACAAGGTGAGCGATACCCAGGGAAGAGGCGTGGGGGCCAGCTGAGTTTAAAAGAGGACTCTGGTGGGTCTTTCAGACAGTGTGAACATTTGAAAACATGAGATGCAGAGGATGTAGGGAAAGAGTGGTCAGATCCCGAGGGCCTTATGGCTTCTGCTGGTAAGGGATAAAGAGGAAGTCAGGATTTAAAGATTTAAAATAGAGGCAAGTCATGATCAGATTTGCATTTTGGCAGCAGCATAGAAAATGGATTTCGAGGGAGGGCTTGGGACCAGAGGAGTGAATGTGGGTGTCTGTGGGGGTCCGGTGACCCCCAGCATGGAAACGTGGGGTGGAGGAAGGGCCAGCTGTTTATACTGCATCACAGACTCGGAGAAGGCCTGAGCTTGTGTGTTCAGCGCCCAGCGGCAGTGCCTGGCCTGTAGAGAAGCTCAGTTATATTTGCCTGCCTCTCCCCACTCTTATTTTCTCCTATCCATGGCAGGCACCGCCAACATCTCTCCTCCCTTTCCAGATCTGCACACTTCCCTCTTAGCGTCCATTCTTTTTCTTTTTCCACCTTCACCTTTTAGATTAGGGCTGGTTTTTTTTTCCCTTTCCTTTTCTTAAAAAAATGTTTATTCATTGTTTATTTAGTTTTGGCTGCGCCGGGTCTCCGTTACCATGTGCAGCCTTCTCTAGTTGCAGTGATCGGCGCTCCTGTGTGGGCTTCTCACTGCAGGGGCTTCCTTGTTTCGGAGTATGGGCTCGAGAGTGTGGGCTCAGTAGTTGTGGCACAGGCCTAGTTGCCCTGTGGCATGTGGGATCTTAGTTCCTGGACCANTTATTCATTGTTTATTTAGTTTTGGCTGCGCCGGGTCTCCGTTACCATGTGCAGCCTTCTCTAGTTGCAGTGATCGGCGCTCCTGTGTGGGCTTCTCACTGCAGGGGCTTCCTTGTTTCGGAGTATGGGCTCGAGAGTGTGGGCTCAGTAGTTGTGGCGCAGGCCTAGTTGCCCTGTGGCATGTGGGATCTTAGTTCCTGGACCAGGGATCGAACCTGTGTCCCCTGCATGGGCAGGTGGATTCTTAACCACTGGATCACCAAGGAAGTCCCCTCTTTTTTTTTTTTTTTTTTAACTCCAGGGAGGTTTATAGTTTTCTTTCCCACATGCATCAGCTTGTCTCTGGCTTCTCAAGTTTTGTGTGTATGTGTGTGTGTGTGATTTAGCCTTCATCCCATTAATATCATAGAAAGTCAACACCAAGTACATACACAGAAGCATCCTTTTAGAAGCAAGGAGAGGGGAAGGCTATACACACTTACACATTTATCTAGTCATTTTGAGCCATGTTGAGCCATGTCAGGCGCCCAGTGTGAGACTTGCTTTTCCACCCATCCTGTCTCTAAGCCACCTATCCCACTTCTACTGATTCAATTGTAAAGAGTCATCTATTGATTTAATTCTGACTCTAAAAGAAAAAGATACTATCTGCTGAAAATGTGAAAGATGTATATGAAAAAAAAAATCACACGTAATCTTAGCGTGTAGAGATCACCACTAGTGATGTGTCTTTTCTTCCAGTGATTTCAATACACATGTAGTTATTATATAGAGAGAAGTAAACCTATATTATTTGTATTTATCTGGATATGTGGATATGCCAGCATGATCCTTCAATCTGTGATCATTCAATTGAATAGATCATTCAATCTATTGATCGTTCAATAGAATCTGACATTTTTGGGTACTTACTGTGTGCCAGTCACCTGTTTTATCCACGTATATTAACTCATTCAATCTTCATACCATTCCTATAAAGCAGATTACTATCCCTGTTTTAGAGATGTAGAATCTGAGATGTCAAGAAGTGCCAAAATCACATTGTAAGATATCCAACCCAGGCCTCTTTTTTTTTTTTAATTTCTGTTTCTTCTAAGTTTTTTCTTTGATGTGGAATATTTGTAAAGTCTCTGTTGAATTTGTTACAATATTGTTTTCGTTTTATATTTTGTTTTTTGGCCAAGAGGTATGTGGAAATTAACTCCCTGACCAGGGATTGAACCTGCATCCCCTGCACTAGAAGGCAAAGTCTTAATCACTGGATCACTATGGAGGTCCCCAGGCCTGTTTTAACCTGTGACCTCCATTAGCTGCTATTCTTTCTTCCTAGTTTCAGCCTAAAAAGCATTCTGTCTCTTCACGTGACTGTATTTGTACAGCTTCATCCAGCATGTGTGGACTTGCTGAGTCTCATTCTGGAGTCACCCTGTGCTGTGGAAGGGAAGGGGTGTTTGGAGGGAGGTCAAGTGACCCCAGGAAGAGGAGCCTGGCTGTCCATACACGTGTGCTTAGCATGGACCTAAGTGAGCAGGCCCCTATCTGGGGCCTGATCCTCTCCCCATCACTCAGAATCCGGAAGGGTCAGCCCTCCTCCTGGGGGACTTCTCCTCCCAGGGAGGCTCCAGCTATTAATCCAGCTCGGAAACAAGGCGTAATCCAGGACACCAAGGCATCTGTTCACAGGGAGAGCCCAGGGAGTCCTGCGGACCTCCTTCCGTTGGCTGATGAGCCCCTTCTGTGTCTGAGTGAATCAAAGAGTGACAGGGACTGCTTGGTTATCAGCCTGAGCACTGTCGGGGTCCCAGGTCTTAAGCTTAGCCTAGAACAAGTTATTGCATTTTTCTTGTGCCTCAATGAACTCATTCATAAGATAATATTGGTATCTTCCTCTGGGGTTGCTGGGAGAGTAAGTGAATTAAACATAACTCACAATAACCTGCATAATCCATATAGCCCACAATAATCCACATAACACCCGATAATAATAATAATAATATAGAGAGTCTAGAACCAAGCCTGGAAGCTCATTCATAAGCATTCAGTAAATATTAGCTTTGGATATTAGCATAACTTTATACACAGAATATCCCAACCTATATTCATCGGAAATTGCATTTTCTTGTTGTCTCTCTACTTGTAGACCCTGTGATTCCTCCAGGGCAGGTACCAGATTTTTCCCACTGTTGTATGGATCCTCAAGGCCTGGTACATACTAGGCCTTCAATATATGCTAGTTTTAGTGCACAAATGGGTGAATGAAGGGGTGCATGAAATCCCAACATATAAATCGATGAACACTTTTAAATGACTAGCAAAGTCTGAGCAGTTAGCAGATTCTCAATGGGGCATGTGACTCAGAACGGGCTGAGAGGTGGCCACAAGCTTGGGCTGGGGAGAGTAACCCCCACCCTGGATGGCCCTTGCCTGGGGGCCTCCAGCACCAAGGCCAGCGAGCTCGGGGAAGGGCAGCATTCTGAGCTCACTCCTGGGGCCTCAGAGGGCCTTTTGTGCGGACTGACATTTCGTGTCCAGATGTGAAATTCCTTGGCCCCAGCACAAGGTTGAATGTGTTGGCGCTGATGAAGTATTTGCTGGAGCTCTTTTGCTGTCTGAACTCACACACCCTCCGATCAGCTTGTTTTGAGAACTGCAGTTTCAAGAAACAGCAACACTATTTAGGAACCAAATCAAATGGGGAGAGTTGGAGCAGTGATGGAGGCAGGGTGTGGTTCCTCACCCCTCCCAGGAAGGAAGGGCTGTCTCAGGGCAGGATTTAGAGAAAGAGGGAGCTAGAAAAGAAGGATGAAGCCATAAAGGAAATCTGAAAAGGACCAACGCCTCCCTCACTACCCATTCACTTAATACAAATGTTTGCTTTTTCTGCATGCCAGGATCTGTTTTTAGGCATCATTTTAGTGGTTATAATCATTATGTATATATGCTTCTGCTCTTTTTCGCTTCATGTTATATTGTGACATTGTCCCACATTGCTACACCTTAATATTTATATTTCTAATCTTATTCAATTGTACCCCTTGCATGAAAAATACATTCAATTGTACTCCTTTAATTAAAAAATACACAGATAAATATATGGGGTTTCCAGGTGGTTCATTGATTAAGAATCCACCTCCCAATGCAGGAGCCACAGGAGATGTAGATTGGATCCCTAGGTCGGGAAGATCCCATGGAGGAGGAAATGGCAACCTGCTCCAGTATTCTTGCCTGGAAAATCCTACGAAACAGAGGAGCCTGGCAGGCTACAGTCCAAAGGGTTTCAAAGAGTCGGACATGACTGAGTGACTGAGCATGGATAAATGTAGTTATTTTCTTTTGATGTAGAATACATTTCCATGAATTTTAATTGACTGAAGTGTTTTTAATCTTACCATAATAATTTTCTAAATTGTGAACCTACTAGGTGTACGATGGCACTATGTATGTATGCTTGTATGAAAGTATAGATTTTAACATAATCTCATCATTATCAGATATATATATATTATTGATTCACAGTTTTCTAATTTATACTATGTTTATTAAGTGTTTAGCCATATACATGCATGCATGCTACGTCATTCAGTTGTGTCTGATTCCTTGTGACCCCTTGGACTGCAGCCTGCCAGGCTCTCTGTCCATGGGAGTCTCCAGGCAAGAATACTGGAGTGGGTTGCCATGCCCTGCGCCAGGGGATTTTCCCCACCCAGGGATTGAACCGGCGTCTCTTATGTCTCCTACACTGGCAGTAGCGTTCTTTACCACTAGCACCACCTGGGAAGCCCTTAACCATACACATACATGTATAAATTACTGATGAGATTGATAACTTTTCATGGGTTTAGCTGTTTGCTTTCTCCTTGGGGATATTTCTTGGTGATCTTTGCATATTTAGTTCTCAGGCTTTATTAATTATACACACTGACTCCTATTAGATCACATGTGATGCCAACTATTTCCTCATCTTTTTTCCTTCTAAGCTCACTTTGTTTTGTTTCTGAAAAGCAGAAACAATTTTTTAGGTTTGATATATATATATTTTTTTCTTTATCTTCTTCTCTTGCTCTGAACATAGAAGCTTATCAGGACACAAGACAAAATGGAAAATGAAGAAAATGACAGACTTTTTAGAAGGTAAAATAGATAATACCATCTTACTTTTACTCAGACCTTAGCACTTTGCATCCTCAGGGAGAGTTAGGGATTCAAGAGAGTACGTTTTCTCCTCACTTTATGGGTGAAGACTGTCCAGGGGCAGACTTGTTATGGGAGGAGCCTACTTCCTTCTCTGCCTTCTACCTTCTGCCAGCTTGGGAGGGCCTTCAGTGGGACGGTTTTAAGCCCTGGCTCTGTAGCCAGTGGGGACTGAATGGCATGTAGTTGACCCATGTAGGGGTGTGGCAGGAAGAGGCTGACCTGTGGACTCACCATGTTGCCCATGTTCCAGTCCTGTGTATGAGGCCAGCTGTCTTGTGAAAGTGAAATGAAATATCAGAAGTCAAATGGTTGGCTTGGTGCCCAGCATAAAATAAGCAAACACAAAAAGGAACTGATGATGAAACTCAGTGTTATAGTCATTCTTCACCATGGAACATCCATTCTCTATCACTGAACATTTACTATGTGGCAGCCCCTGCAGGTGACACAGTGCTAAAGAATTCTCCTGCTGATGCAGGAGGTACAGAAGTCCCAGGTTCGATCCCTGGGTCGTGAAGATCCCCTGGAAGAGGAAATGGCAATCCACTCCAGTATTCCTGCCTGGAAAATTCCATGGACATGGACATACATTCTGCCATGGTAGGTGGGCTACAGTCCATGGGGTTGCAGAGAGTCAGACATGACTGAGCACACACATGCACACACAAACATACAGCCCCTGGGCCAAGCATTCTACACACATTGCCTCATTTAATCTTCTCAGCAGCACTAGGTGGTGGATGCAGTCATTATTCTCATTTCACAGATGATGAAAGTAAGGCTTCAAGCAACTAAGGTCACAAAAGTGGCAAAACTGGGATTCCACTCCAGGTCTGTGGCAGGCAGGATGAGATAGAAGTGATGATTTTTATGTGCTGCACAAATGGGGAGACTGGATACCAGAGAGCTTGGTGACCTGTCCAAAGCCTCGTGGGAAATATGTGCAGCCCCTGGTTCTTGGAGCTGGGGGTCTAGAGACCAGGTCTGGTGCTGTCTCACTGCTGACATAGTGACGACCTCTGCTGGCAAAGTGCATACCGTGTGTCTGGTGTTCTGGAGTCTTCTTGGTCCTTATCACCCTTCTGGAGAGAAGCTGGATGGGACCCAGGATGGCCTGAGTCTGAGGTTTTGGCTCTGGACACTCAGGCCTGCTGGTCATAGGTTTCCTTGTGGATTCACTGATGTGGGCCAGTGCAGGGCTGGGAAACATCACGGCCTCCTTGTCCTTGCTCCACTGACCACCAGATTGTTCTTCTCACAAGTGGTTAACATCCTTGGCCAGCTGAGTAGGGAAGGCTGAGAACTTTTTTTTTTTAAATTTTGTGAAGATCCCCTGGAAGAGGAAATGGCAATCCACTCCAGTATTCCTGCCTGGAAAATTCCATGGACATGGACATACATTCTGCCATGGTAGGTGGGCTACAGTCCATGGGGTTGCAGAGAGTCAGACATGACTGAGCACACACATGCACACACAAACATACAGCCCCTGGGCCAAGCATTCTACACACATTGCCTCATTTAATCTTCTCAGCAGCACTAGGTGGTGGATGCAGTCATTATTCTCATTTCACAGATGATGAAAGTAAGGCTTCAAGCAACTAAGGTCACAAAAGTGGCAAAACTGGGATTCCACTCCAGGTCTGTGGCAGGCAGGATGAGATAGAAGTGATGATTTTTATGTGCTGCACAAATGGGGAGACTGGATACCAGAGAGCTTGGTGACCTGCCCAAAGCCTCGTGGGAAATATGTGCAGCCCCTGGTTCTTGGAGCTGGGGGTCTAGAGACCAGGTCTGGTGCTGTCTCACTGCTGACATAGTGACGACCTCTGCTGGCAAAGTGCATACCGTGTGTCTGGTGTTCTGGAGTCTTCTTGGTCCTTATCACCCTTCTGGAGAGAAGCTGGATGGGACCCAGGATGGCCTGAGTCTGAGGTTTTGGCTCTGGACACTCAGGCCTGCTGGTCATAGGTTTCCTTGTGGATTCACTGATGTGGGCCAGTGCAGGGCTGGGAAACATCACGGCCTCCTTGTCCTTGCTCCACTGACCACCAGATTGTTCTTCTCACAAGTGGTTAACATCCTTGGCCAGCTGAGTAGGGAAGGCTGAGAACTTTTTTTTTTTAAATTTTCCAAATCTGCAGACTTTCTGAGGAGAAAGTCTGATTTTAAAAAAATCCTACTGGGAACTGTGTATACTCTTTTAGAAAGATGCCTCATTCAGGCAAGGTGGGACTCATGACTGGGAACTGGTTGCAAGTAAAAGCCAATTGTAATGGCCAACATTGATGGAAAGCTTCCTTTGTTGAGGGAACTGGGTTCAGTATTATCTAATGTATGCTCCAGTGGCTCAAGAGTATGTGGTTTTGTCAACCCTGCTTTACAAGTTGCTTAGAGAGGACAGGTGACTTACCCAAGGCCGCACAGCTAGGAAAGGATGGAGGTGGAATTAAACCAGTGCATGTGGGCGTGCTCAGTCATGTCTGACTCTTTGCGACCCTTTGGACTGTAGCCTGACAGACTCCTCTGTCCAAAGAATTAATCCAGCTCCCAAATCCACACCCCTTAACCACCCTACTCTCTGCCCACTGCCTTCCAGAGCCTTGCTCCCTGGTGGGGAGGCAGAGGGTAGGTGAGGCCCAGAGCATATTCCTGATAAATTTGCGTGCCTGCGGACCAGTCAAGGACTGCTTAAAATTTGGCTGTGTTTCTGTTTCTCTCCTTTCCACTGATACTAGGAGCTCCTAGAGGGCTGGGTCCATGTCTGGCTGGACTTTGTGTCCTAGCATGTGAGGGCTCTGCACGTGTCTGATGGAACTAGAGAACGGATGGGAAAGAAGGCAGGAAAAGATAAATGGATAGCCAGGTGTCTTTGCTGATTGGCAGTGAGATGTTTTTGGAAATGGTGAGATTTTAATGCAAACTTTAAAAGAAAGAGGGGATGGACCCAATTCCTTGACTTGTTTTAGAGCATATACTTTACTGCCAAGCACTGCTAGTCAGTTCTGGGTGACTCCTGGGTCTGCCCCTTCTAGCTCCGAGACTTTCGGCACGTGACTTGACTTTCTTCAATGTCCCCATCTGTAAATAGAGGCTGATATTAATTTATACTTCTTAGCGGGAGGGCTGAGAACATTAAATGAACATGTTTATAAAAAACTGTAAATGACAGCTACTGTGATTTCTTCCTGGGAGAGTCTATTTCACTCAAAGAGTTCGTTTTAGTAATTCGGGTGATAGGTACTTGGGGGTTCATTTATAACAGTCTCACTACTTGTGTTTATGCTTGAAATAAGACATTTTAAAAACAAGTAATAGAAATTTGAGATTTTAGTTTTGTTTAGAAAACAAACACAGATGTATCATTGAATAGAATGCAAAGTATACATGCAGTTTTAAAATAAAACACAGAAATAAAGGAATGGCTTAAAGTAGCCCCTTAGAATTACAATCTCAGTGAAGGCTACTCCTGATCTCACCAGGCCATCAATTTTTTCATCTTAAAAATGTTGACACTAGTGATGCCTCCTTCCGAGTGCTTTATGATTCAAGCAAGATGTGAGTGTGCTTTGTAAACTATAATTCTGCCTTCCACATTCGATGATTTGTTCATTCATTCAGCATGTTTCTTGAGGCTCTGCTAGGTGCCAGGTGCCAGACAAGGTGTGGGAACACAGCCCTGCTCAACTTTCCACGGGATTCAGGATAGACCCTGGCATTCTATTGAGCTCAGCTTGTTCAGGTACAAATTCTGACTGCTACTTACCCCTGGGTAACAGGGTGGGCTTCAGTTTCCTTGTCTGTAAAATGGGGCCAATCATAGTATAGTTCCTTCTTCTGCATTACGGTGAAGTTTGAATGGGGCTATAGAAGTGCCTAGCAGGGTCTAGCACAGAGCAAGCACTTAATAAAAATTTATTATTACTACAGCCCACAGTGAGATTATAGCCTAGTGGAGCAGGCTCATAATAAACAAATATAAATGGCTTTAAAGTATACGTGTGCTGGGGAGAAATGGTGTGGAATGATAAGACATGGAGCAACAGGTGAGGCCAGGGAAGGCCTTTCCAAGGAGCTGAGCTTTAAGGCGAGTAATTTGGATGATGTAAAACAGGGCAGAGAGGGTGGCAGAGGTAAGCAGAGGGTGAAGCAGGAAGATGGGTTTGTAGGGTCACAGAAAGCTGGGCAGGTTGTGACCTGATCAAAAATCCCAGGGACATCCTAGACATTGTGGGTCTGCATGTTTTTTTCCTCCATTTTTCAGCACCTGAAACGAGTGTGTTATTTTGACTAAGTCAGGATATTATACTGGTTTTCCAGCAGTTGGAAGTGAAGTGTCTTGAGAAAGAGGCTTCCTGTTCTAATTGTCACAAATGTGTCATCTGGGCTTAGAGGCCCAGAAACGGGAGAATGGGACAGGGCTGTGACCAGGATGAGGCTGGCAGGGAAAGTGAGGCCATATTTGCAGGGCCTCATAGACCTGGGAAACAGGTTTGGGTTTGACCCTAATTCCAATGGGAAGGCCTTTGGAGGGGGGATATGGCCAGACGAGAAGTGGATCTCTACAAACTTCCCAGCCATCTGTCAGACGGCTTCAGGAAGGTGAACTGAAGGGAGCACATGAGTAGCGCTGGAGGGCTGGGGGACCAAAGCTGATGAGAGAGGAGAGGGGTGGTCTGTGCCAGTGTGCGGATGCTGGCCGTGCAGAGAAGTGACGCTCATCACTTACTTGTTAACCAGGAAAATGGCCAAGGGAAAGTAAAAACCAAAGGGAGAGGTGGAGAAGACGGCGGGGCTTAGGACAGTTGATAGCCACAGGCTATTTCTTTGTGAGCCCCCAAAGTCCTCAAGCACCCCCCGGTTCCCCATCTCCTCACTCAAAGTGCCTGTGCTCAGTTCCCACTTGGCCTGGAGCTTTGTCCAGATTGAAATTCCATCTCAAGCATATGGATCTGGAATTCTCCAATGAAAGGAGTGGGGATGAAGAAATCTCAGAGGCTGGGACTAGAGGGAGGTGCAGGTGGAAGGGCCAGCATTGGAGCAATGGCTTCACTTGTGTCAGCCCAGCTGCTGCCTGGAGATGGTGGTGGTTGGGGGTGGCATGTTGGCTGTGAGCCAGGCACTGTTTGAGTCCCCAACGGCACTGTCTCCAACAGTCTTCCTGCCATATGAGGTGCCATCACTGTCTACATTTTACAGGGAGAGGTGGAGGCTCTGAGAAGATCTGTAACTTTCCCAGGGTCACCCATGCTTGTCTGATGCTAGAGCCCTCACCAGCCAGTGACATCACAAGCTGCTTGCCAGACAAGGCAGCCTCCTCCACATAGCCCACTTGTAGAAGAGCTGCCGTTTTGTTTCGTTGCCAGGCAGCAGAGGCTTTGGAGTTTGGCTGTTACCCTGACATCTAAGGGACCTTGGCTGAGCTTCAAGGTGCTGAGACCCCGGAGCTGTATGAGGGTAGGGGTGTGGGTGAATATTTGGGCATGGTTCTGGGGAGAAGAGCCACAACTCTCAGTTTCCCAAAAGGGTTCTGTGGCACCCTTTCACCCAAATAAAGATAAGAGACTCACTGGCCAAAAGTATACATTTTCGCTGTTGTGTTTCCTCCAGGCTTAGAACAGTGCCTGGTACATAGTAAAACCTCAGTCAATATCTGTGAAATGAGTAACTGAAGGCCTATGGCTTTCAGAAGGCCTCCCTGGTGGCTTAAATGGTAAAGAATCCACCTGCAATGCAGGAGACCCCAGTTCGATCCCTGGGCTGGGAAGATCCCCTGGAGAAGGGGATGGCTACCCACTCCAGTATTCTTGCTTGGAGAATTCCATGGAGAGAGAAAGCTAGTGGGCTTCAGTCCATGGGGTCTCAAAGAGTTGGACATGATTTAGTGACTTAACACTTTCATGGCTTTGAGACCTGAAGGATATCTTCTCATGGGTTATTGGGAAAGACTTAAAAGCCCCCTAATGTAACCTCCCTGCTTTACTAGTGAGAAAATCGAGGCTCAGAAATAAGATCCCACCAGGCCAAGCTCAGGGACTTGGTGACCCAAAGATGAATCTCCTTTCTTCTCAGCCTAGTGCCTCTTACATCTCTTTTCCAGGCAAATACTGTGATGACAAGTCTGCCACCAGGAAGAAAATGCACGATTGTACAGACCCAGAGAGCACACCAGCCTGCCTCTATCTAGTGCAAATGCTCCTGGGATGGAGTTGAACCATCTGGCTAGGCGGCTGCTGAATCATGGGTGACCAGGCAGCACCATGATTGGGGAGACTTGGTTATTCAAGGGCTCTTCCTGGCCTTTGAGGCTGTAGGTGGCTGGATCCGCTCAGATTTATTTTTGCACGGTGCAGAATGCTCTTTGCCCATTACAGGATTCTAGAAAGTTAGAGAGGCAGGATCCTTGGGGTCAAGATACCAAAGCATGGATATCATCATCTACACTGACAGACACTGTTAATCATTACTGAACTCCTTTGCACAGAGCTAGAAAGGGCCTCAGTTCCTCTACCACAGCTCCAGTCAGTCATGACCAATCAATCACAGAGTGAGCCGTCTCCTGCTGGGCCTTTTAAAATTTTATTTATTTATTTGGATGCACCAAGTCTTAGTTGGGGAATGCAGGATCTTTTATTTGCAGCATATAAATTCTTATTTGTGGCATGTGGGATCTAGTTCCCTTACCAGGGACTGAACCCAGGCCCCCTGCATTGGAAGTGGAATGATTAGCCACTGGACTAACAGGGAAGTCCCTGGGCCCTTTGTAGAGGGGAACCTGGGGTGGGGTGGTGGGGTTGGAGTAGCAATTGAGCTGAGCTTGGAGACAGGGGGCTGGAGTCTGGCCCCAGCTCTGTCTCTAATTGTGTGACTTTGAACCAGAGATTTAGTGTCTCAGAGCCCCAGTTTCCACTCCATTGTTGATTTATTTGACCATTTATTTATTTCTTCAACAAATATTTATTGTACACCTACTGTGAGCCAGGCACTAGACTGTGAGCCAGAGAAGATGAAAGAAGTAGTTTTTCTCTGCAACAGGAAACCTTCTGGCCCTAATAGTCTATATTTCCTTGCAGCTCTCGCGAAAGCTTCCTGGCCATGCCATCATTTCAGTTTTCCTTCCCTGAGCCTTGTTTCACTGTGAAATGTCCCCCCTGGGATGTGTCTTCCTGAATGTTCCATTTTATTATGAACCAGGAGCTTGCAGAACCAGGGTTTGAGCAGTTCTGAGAATGTTGCTGAGAGAGTAACCACAGACGTTCATTCTCCTGTTTAAAATACTTACCCAAAATATTTGGATAACCCTTCATTACCTGAGCTGGCATTTCTAAAGTTTACATTGCAGGTTTGAGTGACTGTAATATCTTGAGAGATCATTTCCTCTAGCCCTTGAATTTCTCTCCTGCAAGAGTCATACAGCAGTCCATGCTGTATACGTGAAGTGTGTTTTGGAATGTTAATGGAGCTACTGATTCACACCAGATGGGATGGAAATCCAAGGGAAAAGGATGTATAAACGGTACATGGTGATTCAGCTATGAGGCTGGATTTTTAAAATGTACTAAAGGTCAGAGGTCAAGAACCTTACACATGTCCAGGCTTTTCCCGTGGGTTTCTATGTTGCCTTAGCTCATCTGACTCTTGTTCTTGTTATAAAGGAGTCATTTTTAGGATATTTAGCTTATAGACAAAATTCTGGTGGCATATCATAAAATCCAGAGCAGCCTTTTACTGGAAACTTCCCACATAAAAGCTCAGATTTGGATGAGTGTCAGTGTTTCTCAAATTAAAAAAAAAATTTTTTCAGATAAACATTAAAAAAAAAAGCCACTCACCCCCAAATCTTCTGTGTGTCTTTGCCAGCCAAGAAAAGTTTTCTTAGATCCATTCTATAATTTATGATACACAAAGAAGAGGCATTTTTGTGGTTCAGATTCTTAAAAAAAATTTTTTTCAGATAAACATTAAAAAAAAAAAGCCACTCACCCCCAAATCTTCTGTGTGTCTTTGCCAGCCAAGAAAAGTTTTCTTAGATCCATTCTATAATTTATGATACACAAAGAAGAGGCATTTTTGTGGTTCAGATTTGCAGATTAAATAATAAGAATTCCTATTTACTGCAACAGATGTAGCCCAGCCCTATGCTGAGAGTTTTACATACATTATCTCCCATAATTATCCTACCGATGATTCTCAGCAGTTTTACAGATGAAGAAACAGACTTGGGGAGGTGTGTCCCCAGGTCACCTGAAGTGGGCCGGGAGAGGCTCAGCCCAGATCTGGACCCTGGTCTGGCTGACGCCCATGAACCATGCTGTTCTCCACTCTGCTTCCTCCAGTTGTACATCCTCTGTCTTGGGTCCCCATGAGCCCACAGGACCAGCACCCTCTGTGGCAGGGTCCATCAGGAAATGTTTTGCAGTCTTGTCTCAGCTGGGTGGGCCCGGAGGACTCGGCCACCACCCTCTACCACCCACAGCACACCTGTCCATGTGTCAAGCCCTTTCACAGTGGGCGGCGGGTACAGGAGACAGACAGTGTATCCTGACTGCCTGGTGGAGTGGTTAGCGAGCTGGGCCACTGGGCTCCAGCTTCTACTTGCATGAACTAATATTAAAGGAGGGAGGGTATGTCTTTGTTTGGGTCAAAGAACAAAGAAGGAGGCTATGGGTGGGAGATGTCTGTGGGTTGGTGAGTGAAAAGGATCTTGGAGAGGATGAAAAAGGTGAGGGCCTGAAGTTGAGGCTGTTTTTCTTCAAGATTCAACTGTCTTGAAGTGTCTGTTCCAGGCACTATGCCAGAGTCTGAGGGATACAAAGCCTATCCCCAGTGGTAGGCATGACCCACCTACCCTTGGGTTGTTCCAGCTGGAGGTGGAAATGGGCAGCCTGAAGTTGGAAAAACCTGAATTCTCCTCTCAGAGTTATAGTCTCAGCTCAGGAGCTTCTTGAGGTGGCCTTTCTGGGCCTTGGTTTTGTCATCTATTCAATGCGTTAATAATACTGAACCCTGAGTTGTGATAAGTGCTAGGATAGGAAGGCTTGGGGATTCAGGTACAGAGTACAGGGGAGGGCCTTATGCTGTCTTGGAGGGCTTTCTGGAAGAAGTGATATCTAAGCTGAAACCTGGAGGAGAAGAGGGGTTTACCTAGCAAAATGCGTGGAGAATGCGCCCCCAGTGGAGACATTGGCCTTTTGGAAACCTGAGGACAGATCCGTGTGGCTGGAGTGACCAGCACGAGGGTGTTGGAAGGCGGTGACTTAGCTCTGGCCAGGGTCTCTTTCTGGGACTCAAGTGTCCAACTGAGACCTGAAGTTGATATTGGTAGGAGGGGGGCATCATCACTGCCCCAGTGGCCCAGAGGGTATAGAATAAATCGTATGGAGGCTGCTGTGGGAGGGGAGCTGGGTGGACTTGCTGCCAAGGTGTTGTTACTGTTTAGTCACTAAGTTGTGTCCGACTCATTGCAAGCCCATGAACTGCAGCACACCAGGCTTCCCTGCCCTTCACTATCTCCCAGAATTTGCTCAAACTCATGCTCACTGAGTCACTGATGCCATCCAGCCATCTCATCCTCTGTCCCCCCTTCTCCTCCTGCCCACAGTCTTTCCCAGCATCAGGGTCTTTTCCAATGAGTCAGCTCTTCGCATCAGGTGACCAGAGTNCCCTTCACTATCTCCCGGAATTTGCTCAAACTCATGGTCACTGAGTCACTGATGCCATCCCACCATCTCATCCTCTGTCCCCCCTTCTCCTCCTGCCCGCAGTCTTTCCCAGCATCAGGGTCTTTTCCAATGAGTCATCTCTTCGCATCAGGTGACCAGAGTGTTGGAGTGTCAGCTTCAGCATCAGTTCCTCCAGTGAATATTCGGGGTTGATTTCATTTAGGATGGACTGGTTTGATCTCCTTGCAGTCCAAGGAACTCCATGCTGCCAAGTAACCTCTCATAAATCTGGACATTCTCTGAAATGTCTGGGAAAGCCCCCAGGAGTCAGTGTAACATCCCAAAGCTGGGCTCGGTCTTTCCAGCCAGGCGAAGCCTAGTGTGTTCTGGTTTCACTAACTGAGTCAGTCCATCCACCGTCGAGCATTTGTTGAGTGTTCACCATGCCAGGCACTGCTCTGGGCCCTGGAATACAGAGGTGAGCACCTCGGTCCAACATCCTGCCTTCATAGAGCTTTCTTCCCTCCTGTCGGGAGGAGGCAGCTGCTTACATGGAATGGCCTGGGAAGGTGGCAGTTCCCAAAGTCAGTGAGGGAGCAGGGCCCATGACTCTCTTGGGGAACGTGACCATGGAGAGCAGGGGCCCCCGGGGGCCAGATTTGGGGTGTTCAGATGGGTTGGGTGTGTGTTTTGGTTTGAAGGAGGGGAGAGCTGACGGAGTGGGAGTCAAGAGGTGTTGGGAGGTTAGTTCTTGTCGGCTCTAGTGGCAACAGAAGGGTGATGGCTCTCGTTCTGGCAGCTGTTGGGAAGAGACCATGGGCATCAAGGCAGGGCAGAGGAGACCTTCCTGATGTCCAGTGGCAAGAGATGGACCTGGTGGTCCAGTGGTGAAGACTTCACCTTCCAGTGCAGGGGGTGTGGGTTCTATCCCTGGCTGGGAAGAGAAGAGCCCATGTGCCTCACGGCCAAAGCAACCAAAACATAAGGCAGAAGCAGTGTTGTAACAAGTTCAATAAAGACTTTTAAAATGGTTCACATGAAAAAAAAGAGAGAGAGAGAGCCGGACTTGGCCTTGAATCCAGCTCTTCTGCTCACTGCCGGAGGAAGCCGAGCAGGTGCCTCAGCCTTTGTATGCTTCCATGTTCTGGAAAACGGTGGCGAGGGCCACCTCCATGATTAGGTGAGACCAAGTCCAGCACCTGGCTTGCTGAGCGTGCGCTCCAGGGCGATTCCTATTTACCGTGATGATTATTAAAGCCGCGAGAGGGCAAGCCCAAGGCAGCGTGTGCCTTGCCTTTCACGCTCCCTGAAAATCAAAACAGTCCGCTCTCTGCCCACAGCGCGGGCCTGCGTGTCATCGGCCATCTTCCTCACTTGCTTCGCTGTCACTGCAGCTGGATCAGCAGAGAGGGCAGATGATGCCCAAGGCCTTTCCACAGCAGGTGACAGGAGGCTGGGGGCTGGGGGCTGCCTGCTGCTTCTGACAGCTCGTTGTCTCAGCAAGCAAACTGCTTTGACAAGGAGAGGGTGCTCTCTGGATTCAGACAGGCTGCTCATTGGAAAAGACCCTGATGCTGGGAAAGACTGAAGGCAAGAGGAGAAGGAGGTGACAGGATGAGATGGTTGGATGGTATCGCTGACTCAAAGGGCATGGGTTTGAGCAAACTCTAGGAGATAGTGAAGGACAGGGAAGCCTGGTGTGCTGCAGTTCCTGGGGTCACAAAGAGTCAGACATGACTTAGTCACTGAACAACAACAAAATCCCAGCGTAAGAGAGGCAGCGGTGCGTGGGAGAGATTGAAAGAAGTCACAGGAGAAAAATGGACCTGGAGAGGTGAGCAGGGCAAACCGGATTCCTAAAGAGTGGACTGAGGGGGCAGGACAGGACCTAGGGGTCCGACCAGTGAGGGAGCCCTGCAGGCCCATAGACAGTGAGAAATGATGGGTCCTGGACTAGGAGGCGGCAGTGAGGACAAAAAGGAGATTTCCAAGGTCAACTAGGCAACACTTGACTTGGAGACTGAACAAACTTGGATGGACACAGAGGGACCCATGAAAACTGATGCCCAGGTGTGTGGCTTGGCAGCTGGTGGGTGGTGCTGCCTTTACTGAGCCCCAGCACGTGGGAGGGAGGGCAGCAGGGGATGAGTTGGGCTTTAGTTGAGTGGGAATGGCCTGGAGGCACCCTGGGGAGCCTCTCAGGAGGTCTGGAACCCTGGAGCAAGGTGCAGCCCTGAGTGTGAAGGTGAGAGTCTGGAGATAAACGGAGGAGCATCCTGAGTGCTGAACTGCGTGGGCAGCAGACAGTGTTGGACTCTTTGCAACTGCATGGACTGTAGCCCGCCAGGCTCCTCTGTCCGCGGGATTTCCCAGGCAAGAATACTGGAGTGGGTTGCCATTTCCTTCTCCAAGGGATCTTCCTGACCAAGGGATCAAATCCGAGTCTCCTGCATTGTAGGCAGATTCTTTATCCCTGAGCGACTGAGGAAGCCCAGCAGATAGTGTAGAAAGAGGAGAAAAAAGAGAGGTGTGCGTATGTAGAATACCATGGGAGCCTGGGGATGGGGGCAGTGTCCTAGCTTTCCCTGGACTGATGGCTTTGGACTGGGACCTTGAAGGATGTCTGGATACGTGCGGGTGGAGGAGGGAAGTGAACGGGGTGCAAAACAGAGAGAGAGGCAGCGTGTGGCCATGGCCGAGGAAGGCTGATGGAGGGGTCTCTAGAGACTGCTTACGAAAGGGGAAGTTTGGGCTCCCTATGGTGAAAGGTGTTGAATGTCTCTCTCGAGAGTTACGTTTTTCTCCCTATGGAAGAGGGGAGCCCAGCATGATTTTGAGCACAAGAGAGACTCAGTCAGAACCGTGTTTAATTGAAAGCTCTTTCTGGCATCACTGCCCAGGCACGTGTCCATGTGACACTGATGCTCAGTGCAGAGAGGGCTGGGGGCTGCCCTTGCCCTCTCACGTTCTAACTTAAGGAGCCTCAGCCTGGCCATCTTTGCGAAATGGGGACGTATGAGCAGAACAGGAAGGCAGCTGTAGGGTTGCTGCAGGGCCAGTGGAGCCCTTCTGCTCTTTGTCCTGAGCCTGGTTGTCCAGGTTGTCACCAGCTGCTTCAACCCTTCTTCTCACCCACATTTGGGTGTTACATACCCCTGGCCTCCAGATCATCTCTTGGGTCTGCCCCTGAGCTGGTGGGGTTTTGTCTCAGCAAGCAAGCTGCCTTGGTAGGGAGAGGGTTCTCTGGGGGAAGAGAGAGATGCTCCTACTGCCCACTGCCCTGCCCAACTGGCCTCTGTCCACTTTTTAAAAAGCTTCTGATTTAATAATATCTAATATTTATTGGACTGCTTATCATGCGCCAGACTCCAAGTGAAACATATTAAATGCATCATCTCATCTAGTCCTCTTCAGTCTTAGGAAGTGGGTCCTCCTGTTGTACCCATTTCGCAGATAAAATTACTGAGGCTCTGAGAAGTTAACTAACTTTCCTGTGGTTTCATACACAGCCAGAGGCTATACATTTGGGTTTTTTAAAATTAAGTATTTACTTATTTATTGGCTGCATTGGGTCTTCATTGTTGCGCAGGGCTCTAGCTTCTCATTGCTGTGGCTTCTCTTGTTGCAGAGCACAGGTTCTAGGGCTTGCCGGCTCAATAGTTGTGACGCACAGGCTAAGCTGCCTCCTGACACGCGGGATCTTCCTGGACCAGGGGTTGAACCTGTATCCCTTGCATTGGCAGGTGGATTCCCAACCACTGGACCACTAAGGAAGCCTGAGATTTTTAATGTACGCAGATAGATAATAAGTTCATCCTTTTAACTCATCACGCTACCATTACTTTCTAAGCAGACCCTGGTCTCCAGGCTCTCCCTGTAGCCCTCTGCCTACCCCATCCTCCATCAATCGAGTGCATGATGACTAAAGTGCCCTTTGGGAACTGTGGCCCATCTCAGGGTGGAGAAGCTGGTGGTTTTGACCTGGGTGGGATTCCAGCCTGGGCAGTTATTTGCTATGTGTGTTCTTGGAATCATCATTTAACACCTTCAAATCTGTTTCCTTATTTGCAAAATGGGGATCTATGGTCCAGAGAAAATGAGATAAGGCTCTTAAGGGCTTAGCATAGTGTCAGGCACTAGGGGAAGGATCCAGTAACTGTGATCATTAGAATCTTATCATAGCCTCGTTGCCTCTTTGCATTGCGGACTCAAAAGACACCTGGCCAGGATCAAACAGGTGCGGGTGGCGAGCGTGTGGAGCCAGAGGACAGGGAGAATGAATCACTGACTCGCAGTCCCTGAATTATTAATGTCGTTATTCTCAGATTGTAAGGAGGGCCCGGGCGGAGCCCATATATGGAAGATTCGGTTCAGCCTCTGCAGCAGGCGCCTCCCGCTTCCGAGTTGCCATGGAGTCCGGCAGGTGGCCTGGAGGCTGATGCCCGCGGCGATGCCCAGAGCACGGTCCGCGCACTGGTCCTCCGCCTGCGGCCTGAGCGCTGGCGGCGCCAGGTTCCTCCTTCACGCGGATCCTTGACTGTTCCTCTGGGACCCTGGGGGAGCGGGCGTCCTCTGGACAGTGGGGTGCCTGTGCGGTGCTTGGTGCAGGACTTCACACCCTTCCGTTCCAAAGGCCGGACGCGCCGCGGGGCCAAAGGGACCTGACATCCAGTCCCTGCCGCTCGTCCATCAGAGCGCCCAGCGCGCGCCTGCATCCGGCCAGCTGGCAAGACACCGGGCCCGGGGCGCGCCCATCACCCCGGGCGCGGCCGCCTCAGGGGCGAGCCCCGGAAAGGAGGGGCCCGGTTAGGCGCGGCGGGTCCGGGCGGGAGGACCCGGGGCTCTCCGGCTGGGCCGGACGCCGCGCCTTCTTTCCCCAACGGGCCGGCGGGGCGGGGCGGGGCGCGGGGCGGACCCGGGAGGCGCGCGGGGAGGAGCTCGAGCTGCGGCGGCCGCCTCGTCAGCCCCGTGCTCCCGCTGCCCGGCTGCTCAGTCCCGGCCCGAGCGCCGCCGAGAACACGCACCGGGAGCTGCACGGGCTCGGACGCCGCGCCGGGGGCTCCTCTCGCGGGCGGGGGCTGCGCGACCATGGCGGACAAGGAGGCCGGCGGCGGCGACCCGGGGTCCCGAGGTGAGCGCGCGGCGCGGGGCGCTGGGGTGCGGCGGGGCGCGCCGGGGAGGGCGGGGGCGCGCTCGGCCCGGCGCCCCGCGGCCCCAGCGCGGGTCGCGGGAAAGTGGGCGGCCCCGTGCCCGCCTTCCCCAGCCCCCTTCCCTCCTAGGGTCCGGGGCAGCGCCGCGGCGGGGCCGGAGTCCGGCGGGGGCGGGGGGACTAGAAGGCGGCCCGCCGGTCACGTGCTGCGCTCCGCGCTGGGGTGCGGACCCGGCGGCGAGGACCGCAGCCCCTCCCGGACACCTCGCGGCCCCCGCCGCGCGATGTCGCCTCCTGCGGGGCCCAGTGCGAGTCTGGAAGAGCATCGTCTCCCCTGTCCATCCCCTGAATGCTCTGCGGGGACGCCCGCGCTGGCCGTTTAAACGGCCGGCCTCGGGTGATACGGTGTCCCCGGCCGCTCGTTTTCGTGATTCAGCGAGGCGGGGGTGGGAACCCGCGGGAGTCGGAGGTTTGGAGCTGTTCTCTCACCCCGCCGAGGCCGGGAGCGGCGCGCCCCGAGTGCGGGCTGTAGTTCCGGGCCCTACTGCAGCCCGTTCTCAACCGCCGCCCATCCCCCGGGGACTCTCAGGGCCGAGCAGGAGCGAAGCGGCCACTCTCGCCCGGGACTGCGGCGGGAAGGCTGCGCCCGGGGCAGCGGACAGACGCTCGCATTTCGCAAGTGTGCCAGGGCTGCTTTCTTGGGGGAAGCGTGGCTCGGGCTCAGAAAGTGAGGGGAGGGAGGGCGGCTAAGGAGAGAGTCGGGACCTGGAAGCAGGGGAAAGCAGAAGGGCAGCTCTTGGAGCCCAGAGCTATAAACCAGGGCTTCACCAGTAGAGGAGACGGGCTGGCCAGGATTGCGGGTCCCAAGTGGGGAAAGTTGGGCGCAAGGAGGCTGCCGCGCATCCCTGACCTGCAAAGCCTCAGCAGGAGCAGCTGCGGGATGAGGAGCGCAGCCCGGCGGCTGCTTCCGGAGCGACTAGGCAAGCCTCAGCGCGGATGAAATCGAAATGCCCGAGGAATAAGAGAAAATGCATCCAGGGGAGGGGCGCCCGGCTCTGCGGGGACCCCACTACAGCTGGGGAAACTGAGGCGGGGTCACCACAACCGCCCCGAGAAGTGTCCTACCGGCCTTGGGGTCCGTGACGGTGTCCCCCAACCTCTGCTGCGCTCGGAGCCGCACCTGCCCCCTCCCCAGCCCATTGTTCCTGCGGATCTGGGAGGTGCCTCCCAACTCGGCACTGCAGTGGTGGGGGAGCGCAGGGGGGAGGGAGATCCTGACACCGCTCACTCCCGGGAGGGACGTGGAAAGCCCAGGCGGGGCCCAAGCGCAGCATCCCGAATCTGCCCCCCTCCCCTCCTCTTCCTGGGGAGAAGGTGACAAACGCCCGCAGTGGGCTGGAGGATGTCTTTTGTCTGAACATCACTCAGAAACTGGTTTGATTTATCTTTTCCCCACCCGTTTCCTTTAATTTGGAAAAAAAAAACATATATATATATATATATATATATATATAGGATGAAAGGGAGGGACGTCAGAAAGGCTAAGGATTGCTAAAGCTTAAGTTAGGGAACCAGCTTCTTGCTTTTCCTGCGAGAAGAGTGAATGGCTGTACCCAGTGCAAGGTGGGCCGTAGGGCTTGTCAATCAGAGAGTGAGCAGGAATGTGCACTAACTTCCCCCACCCCCACTCTGTCTGGTAAAAATGGGATTTAGCACCCTTACCCTGCACATGGGCTTCCCAAGTGGTGGGAATGCACTTGCCAATGCAGAAGAAGTAAGACGGGGTTCGATCCCTGCATCGCGAAGATCTGGAGGAGGGCATGGCAACCCACTCCAGTATTCTTGGCTGGAGAATTCTATGGATGGAGGAGCCTGGTGGGCTATCGTGCATGGGGTCACAGAGAGTCGGGACACAATTGAAGCGACTTAGCACACACCCTGCACACACACACACACACACACACACACACACACGGGCACTG
Source organism: Oreotragus oreotragus (assembly GCA_006410675.1). NCBI lineage: Eukaryota > Metazoa > Chordata > Mammalia > Artiodactyla > Bovidae > Oreotragus > Oreotragus oreotragus. The sequence goes on from SJYX01014429.1 coordinate 585,296, forward strand.
TGTAGTTGTCCCTCCACACACACACACACACACACACACACACACACACACACACACACACACGGGCACTGTGTAGTTGTCCCTCCTCCCCATCCAGGATGTGGATACATGCTGGGTGTGCTGGGCCACCTACCACTGCTGCCTGCCTCTTCTAGAGTGTCTTCACTTTCAGGGCTCTGCTGTTCAAAGTGCACGGTGACAATTCCAGGCACATGGACTTGGGATACAGAAAGAGTGTCCTTGGTAGCTCCCTGCTTCTCTCTGGCCTCCACCTCTTCATCTATAAAATGAGAGATATTAATAGTATCTCATAAGAGCAAAGCCTGCTTAGCCACCACCTGACACGTCTATTGCTAAGGCTTCCTCACTGCATATTCTGTGCTGGGCAATGAACATATGTTATTTTATTTTCTGAAGCTGCACCAGCAACCTGTGACCAGCATTGCCCTTTTACTGGGTAGGAAATCTAAGCCTAGGTAGAATGACTTATCCAAGGTCACACATCTAATAAGTGTTGATTTGGACCCAGGCTGTCTGATTCCAGAGCTCCAGCCCTTCACCGCCATCCTGTATAGCCCCTGTGGGCCAGTGACTACCATTCTGTTAGGGACATAAAGATGATTGTTCTTCAGGGGATTATTTCAAGGTTTCTTTTGGTGCCAGAGGCATCAAAGTGGTTGGGACCTGTGAGCAGTGGGAGCCCTGGGAGGTGGGGTATGCTAGAAGGGCTGGCCTTAAAGCTTTTACCAATAAATCAAGTGGGAATGGTGGTGGGAGGTGCCTGTGAAACAAGTATGTCAGGTTGGTAGTAATTGAAGCTGGGTGGTGGGTACGTGGCCATTCGTTACTGTTCTGTTTCCTTTGTATGTGCTTGCAAATTTCCTTAATAGAACATTTAAATTAGTTAATTTATAAAATCAGAAGGGCCGCCCTTTAAACCCTGGAGCTTTGAACTGAAAAGGCTGAGATGACCTTCAGTCTTGCCCCCCCACCGAGAGCTGAGCTGGTTGGCACTTGGAGGCCTAGGAGGATGAGAGGAGATGCAGCAGGGTGGGGGTGACTGAGGCGGGACCAGCTCCTGTGGTGACCGAGTCAGGCCTAGATGTGGTCCGTGGAAACCAGGTAGTTGGCTCCAGCCTCGGGGGAGGGTAAGAAAATGCACAGTCAGCAGGGGTTTTGCCAGGGTTGGGGGTAACTCGGGAGGTGGTGCTTTGGACTTTGGAGATGGGATTCTGACTCTTTGCAACCCCGTGGACTGTAGCCTGCCAGATTCCTCTGTCCACGGGATTTCCCAGGCAAGAACACTGGAGTGGTTACCATTCCCTTCTCCAGGGTATCTTCCTGAGCCAGGGATGGAATCCTCCTGTATTGCAGGCAGATTCTTTACTGTCTGAGCCGCCAGGGAATCTCACCATCCCGACAGGTAATCATAATAAAAGTAACCATTTAAAATAATGATGTTTACTGAGGACTTAGTTTATTCTAAAATCTAAGAGTATCGAATTATCTTATTTAGCCCTGATCACATTTGTTATTGCTTCCCTGGTGGCGCAGTGGTAAAGAATCTGCCTTTCAGTGTAGGAGATGCAGGAGACTCAGGTTGGATCCCTGGGATGGGACGATCCCCTGGAGAAGGGAATGACTATCCACTCCAGTATTCTTGCCTGGGAAATTCCATGGACAGAGGAGCCTGGTGGGTTACAGTCCATGCAGTCATAAAGAGTCGGGCACTGTATGGAGAGAGTAACATGGAAACTTATATTACCATATGTTAAATAGGTAGCCAGTGGGAATTTGCTGTATGTCTCAGGAAACTCAGACAGGGGCTCTGTATCAACCTAGAGGGGTAGGATGGGGAGGGAGATGGGAGGGAGGTTCAAAAGGGAGGGGATATATGTATACCTATCTGATTCATGTTGAGGTTTGACAGAAAACAACAAAATTCTGTAAAACAATTATCCTTCAATTAAAAAATTAAAAAAAGTCCCAATACAACTGAGCAATTGAGGATGCACACACATTTGTTATTGGATGAATGACTCTACGAGGGCCCCCCCCCCCCAATTTGCTAAGGAGAAAGCTACCAGGTTAGCGTGGCACAGCTGGAAATGGGCCGAGTGAGGGTGAGGAGGTGGTGTCCCAGCACATGCGGGGCTCTCAGGGAATTGTGCTGAGTGTCTGGGTGAGTGAGTATGTGACTAATAGAGCGTGACTAGTTGCTCCACTTTCCTGTGGCCACTAAACTACAGGTGGACGCAGAAGGTGCTGGCTGTGGCTCCCAGAGGAGCCGGGACAAGGCTGAAGTGATGCTCTGGGTATCATTAGGTAGGGCTGTAGTCATGGGATTCACATCCATGTCCAAACGTGCCTGGCAGCTGTGTGCCCTGTCACTGTGATGTACCCCTTGTGCCTGATTGCCAAACCGCCTCCTGCGTTTCCCAGAGCCCTGTCCCCTCCTTTGGCCCTCATGCAGTACCCCCTGTCTGGAACATCCTCACTTTTCTCTAGCAAACTCTTGCTCATCCTTCAAAACTCAGTTCAGGTAACAGTTCTCAGGAAGCCTTCCTAGACTCCTCCTTCTAGATGAGATCCCACCTGTGTGGTCCAGAGCCTTTGCTACTAAACTAACCCTTGGTGATCCCAACTCATGTTCAGTTTTACATGCAAATATTCCACTGACTTCCCCAACAGCCCTACGTGTGCATGCTAAGTCACTTCAGTCGTGTCCGACTCTTTGCGACACTATGGACTGTGTCTTGCCAGACTCCTCTGTCCATGGAATTTTCCAGGGAAGAATACTGGAGTGTGTTGCCATACCCTCCTCCAGGGGATCTTCCTGACCCAGGGAAGCCCAACAGCCTTATGAGGTTGGAGAGTGTTATTATTAACCCATTTTGTTGATGAGGCAGTTGAGGTCTTTGAGGAACTTGGTATCTTGAATGCTAGAGTTGGAGCCTAAAAGCTTGTGCTCTTTCTCTCAGTCCCTTTTCTCTCAACGTGGGCAGGGACTATGCCTTTCATTTCCGTACTCTTAGGAAGGGTTCCGGTCCCATCACTTCATGGCAAATAGATGAGGAAACAGTGGAAACAGTGGCTGACTTTATTTTAGGGGGCTCCAAAATCATTGCAGATGGTGACTGCAGCCATGAAATTAAAAGACACTTACTCCTTGAAAGGAAACTTAGGACCAACCTAGACAGCATATTAAAAAGCAGAGACATTACTTTGCTAACCAAGGTCCCCCTAGTCAAAGCTATTGTTTTTCCAGTAGTAATTATATGGATGTGAGAGTTGGACTATAAAGAAACCTGAGCCCTGAATAATTGATCCTTTTGAACTGTGGTGTTGGAGAAGACTCTTGAGAGTCCCTTGGACTGCAAGGAGATCCAACCAGTCCATCCTAAAAGAGATCAGTCCTGAGTGTTCATTGGAAGGACTGATGTTGAAGCTGAAACTCCAATACTTTGGCCACGTGATTCGAAGAACTGACTCATTTGAAAAGACCCTGATGCTGGGAAAGATTGAGGGCAGGAGGAGAAGGGGACGACAGAGGACGAGATGGTTGGATGGCATCACCGACTCAATAGACGTGAGTTTGAGTGAACTCCGGGAGTTGGTGATGGACAGGGAGGCCTGGCGTGCTGCAGTCCATGGGGTCGCAAAGAGTCGGACATGACTGAGCTACTGAACTGAACTGAGGAAGGACATACAGTAACAGTAGGCACTCAATAAATGTCCTACTGTGTGTCGAGTGCATCCCAGTCAGCAAGCTGTGAGGGAGCACCGCAGTAGGGAATGGCATCTACAGTCCTGCCCACTCCACAGGGAAGTGGGCGCTTCTAGAAACTCAGATGCTCAGCAGTGGGCGGAAGCTGGAGAGGGAGGCGGGTGGGGCTCTGTCAACCCTTGAAGAGATGCGACTTTGATTCCAACAAGGCTGTGAGTGACGACTCAATCTTGTGGGGGCGAAATGCTCTCCTCACACAAATAGGCCTCTTTGGTGAGGGAGAAAGCGTCTTTATTATTGCGGCGCATAATTAGAATGGCAGGGAGGAACCAGAGCTTTAATGAATGAGCAGCGTGTGGCCGGGAGCGCTCGCCTCCCACCCGGGTCTGGGCCTCTCCAGGAGAGCAGGGTGGGCCAGCGAGATGACCTGGAAGAGCAAGTCCTGCTCAGAAATGACCCTGACCCCACCGCAATGGGCTGGACTCTGCAAATCCTCCCACATTCCTTTTATTGCAAATAAGTCCCAGTCCCCTGCTCTTAGTCAGATGTACCCGGAGGTGCAGAGGGCTGGAGGAGCAAAGTGGCTCTGGAGCCCTAGGACTCCGGGTTGGTTCCATCTCAGCTTTTCTTGCCTGGTCAGTGAAAGGGGTGCATGATGCCTGCTGGCTCTGTTGTGGAAATAGTGACGATCGTGGGTGGGCAGAAAGCGCTTTTGTATGCCTTTGAACACCTTTCTCAACTCTGCAGATTCCATTGCTGGGGAGCAAGAATGAGGGCAGCTGTCATCCAGGGTGGGTCTGGAATAGGTGGTGTCAGGAGCCAGATTTTTCAGCCACTGGACTCTCCCCGGTGTTAGTTACCGTGGGTGGTTCTTTATGCAGGCTTCCTATTAGAAGTACTTGGGGAACGTTTTAAAATTCCTGGTGCCCTAATCCTGATGCCCATCCCAGGAACTATTCTATCCGGACCTCTTTGGGGGAGCAAACAAGTCTGAGAATCAATGAGTTTTCACATGTCTGCATTTCAGACTTGGGACTTCAGCACGTGGTGGGAGGAGAGCAGGGAGCAGCTGACACGGTCCACTCCCCAGTGCTGGACTGTCTGAGTCAGCAGGGAGTTTTTAGCACCAGCCCTGTGTTAAATACTTCACTTTTATCATCTCACTTAATCCTCATAAATTCTGCATTAAGTGGGTGGTGTTACACAAGGGGAAACTAAGGCTGAATCTAATTAAGTGCGTCCCCCTCTCTGTGACCTTGCTCTTGTGGATGTTGCTAGAAGAGAACTCAGCCTCTCAGAAAAGCCTCCTCAGACACCTCCTATCCTCAGGAAACTGTTTCTCAGCCTTCAGTCACTTGTGTGTGTTGTTGTGAGTGGGGCTCACTGGTGTCCAACTCTTTGCGACCCCATGGACTGTAGCCCGCCAGGCTCCTCTGTCCGTGGGATTTCCCAGGCAAGAATACAGGAGTGGGTTGCCATTTTCTTCTCTGTCGGCCACTTGAGGGTCCCCGTTTTTGATTCCACCATGTGTACTGACTGCCCAAACTGTAATGTACTGTATGATTATTTAAAAAATTGACCTACTGTTTTTTTAATGCACTTATTATAAGAGTCTTATTTATATCACTTCCACAATAGAAAACTTATATCACTTGCCATAAACAGAAGGTAAAGGGACAGTGAAAGTGGCTCAGCCGTGTCTGACTCTTTGTGACCCCATGGGCTATACAGTCCATGGAATTCTCCAGGCCAGAATACTGGAGTGGGTAGCTGTTCCCTTCTCCAGGACATCTTCCCAACCCAGGGGTTGAACCCAGGTCTCCTGCATTGCAGGCGGGTTCTTTATCAGCTGAGCACCAGGGAAGCCCAAGAATACTGGAGCGTGTAGCCTATCCCTTCTCCAGAAGCTCTTCCCAGCTCAGGAAATCGAACTGGGGTCTCCCTGCATTGCAGGAGGATTCTTTACCAACTGAGCTATCAAGGAAGCCCTAACCGTAGCCCAAATGGTTAGGGCTATGGAACCTACACAGAGTTAATAGACTTTAGGCAGATGCTGTTGCCGGGAGAAGGTTTTGTGCTAAGACTGTGCTCTGGGGGCAGATGGAGACTAGAGAGTTTTACAGGCGGTCAAGGACATGGGATCATTAGACTCTTTCATAGAATCAGACTCACAAGGAACTTGAACAGGATGAGAAGAGCTTTAGGAATCACCTGGGGTGGGGTCATTAGAATTCTCATTTCTGGACTTTCTGAAATTAGGCCCACCAGGGAAATGGGGCCTGTGAATATGTTTGCACAGCCCGTCAGTGAGTCTTATAATTGGGTGAGAATTAGTGTGAAATGTGACTGCCTGGTCCCTGGCTATCAGGGAAATTGGGGCCCTCCCTTGGGGTTGGGCGGGGGTTGTCTCTGCACTGGAGTCTATGGCTCTGGGTTGGCCAGGTGGGAAAGAGAGAACGTTTCAGTGGGAATTTACAGAGGAAGTTACCTTGGATTCCAATCCTAGCTTCACTGTGTACCAGTAGTGGGATGCTGGGCAAGTTCCTTACTCCCCCTCCCACCTCAGTTTCCACATCTGTAAAATGGGAATAACCTTTGTGCCTACTCCAGAGTGGATTTTATGTACTCCTGTAACCCTTGCTAAGTGCTGAGTATACTTCCTGACTCACGGTGAGTGTTTGCTGTTGTTCACTATTATGAATCCTGTGGATGGAGCTCGGGCAGTTATCAGAGGCTGAGTTTCGCCCAGGAGGCTCAGAGGAAAAGGGGGGCTGAGAAGGAGTACTGCCACGATCTTAGTGCTGGGAAGGAGCAGACCCAGCCTGAGCCCCAGGCAGTGTGGCTTCTTGTCCAGCAGGCCCACGACTTTGGAGGAGACTTTGGTGTCTCCACCACGACGTTGTTGTCTCAGGATGCTGGCCATTTGGTTTCCACTTGGTCCTTTACCAAGGCTCTGAGCTCCACACGGGTTTCTGACTGGGTCACCAGTGAGGAAAGAGGTCTCTTTGTATCTAGGACTCTATCCAGGGCTCCCCAGCCTCCGCCCTCAGATGGACTCCCAGACCACCACTGGACACGCTTGGCCTGCTGTGCTGATGCCCCAAGTCTGGAGCTTTGCACATTCTGCTCTGGGCTCTGCCAGGACCACGCTCCTCTTCCAGCCTTGACCTAGTCTTGGTAGCTGTGATGTCAGGAAGGGTCAATGGCTGCTCCACAGCACCCCTTCTGGGGAACAGTGCTGGGGAACAGTGGCTTATTCGCCTTGTTTTTAGTCTACTGATGATTTCGATCTGTGGTGCTGGAGAAGACTCTTGAGAGTCCCCTGGACTGCAAGGAGATCCAACCAGTCAATCTTAAAGGAAATCAACCCTGAATACTGTTTGGAAGGACTGATGCTGAAGCAGAAGCTCCAGTACTTTGGCCACCTGATGTGGAGAACTGACTCCTTGAAAAAGACCCTGATGCTGGAAAAGACTGAAGGCAGGAGGAGAAGGGGACGACAGAGGATGAGATGGTTGGATGGCATCACCGACTCGATGGACATGAGTTTGAGCAAGCTCTGGGAGTTGGTGATGGACAGGGAAGCCCGGAGCTCTGCAGTTCATGGGGTCGCGAAGAGTCCGACATGACTTGGCGACTGAACCAACAATAACAACAACATCTTTAGGGTCACCGTGTGTCCAGGGTTGCCGGGACAGTTCCTGTCTATGCCTCTTGTCAGTGACAGTATTAATAATGACTCCATTCACCTTCTGAGTATCTCAGTTTGGAAGATGAATTGTGTGGTTGTGTCACATCCCCGTCCTTTTCTCAGCCACCTGGACCTCAGGTGGGACGAGGAAGGCAGGAGGGTGTGTGGTTAAATCTGTGCTTTGGCCTCTGACACTCCTGGCTTCAGATGTGTTTAACATCTGGGTGAAACATTGCTGGGCCTCAGTTTCTTCGGCTGAAAACAAGGATGATTAATAATTCTGCTCCATTGGGGTGCTGTGACAATTGGGGTGTTGTAAGAGATGATATGTCCAGGGCTGGGCAGAAGCCTGGTGGGGGCTCAGGAAGTGGCTACAATGGATTATTATTATTGTTGATTTGATTGGGGAGATGTAATGGCTAAACATGGGATCTGGAGCCTGACCGCCTGGTTTCACCTCTGGGCTGTGACCTTTAACTGACATGTGGCCCTAGCAAGTGGGGCTTCCCTGGTGGCTCAGATGGCAAAGAATCTGCCTTCAATGCAGGAGACTCGGGTTCAATCCCTGGGTCAGGAAGATCCCCTGTAGAAGGGAATGGCTCCCCACCCCTGTATTCTTGCCTGGAGAATTCCATGCACAGAGGAGGCTGGCAGGTTACAGTCCACGGGGTGACAAAGAGTTGGACACACCTGAGGGGCTAACACACACAGCAAGTTACATAACCTCTTAAAGGCTCAATTTTCTCATCTGTGAAATATAGATTAACTTCATATGGTTTTGTAAGGATTAAATGAGTTTATATAAGAAAAGTACTTAAAGCTAACCACAAAGTAGACACTAAATTAACATTAGCTATTATTATTAGCTGTTATTGTCATTATGAATAATAGTTCCAAGTTACATTCCTGTGGCCCAGAAGAATTATCCAGTGTATTTATTTCCTATTGCCATCGTAAAAACGACCACAAAGGCAGGGGCATAGAACAACACAAATGTATTATCTTATAGTCTGGAGGTTGGAAGTCATTCCAAAGTGGGTCTCATTGGTCTAAAATCAGGGTGTTGTCAGAGCTGTGTTCTTGTGGAGGCTCTAGGGGAGAACATGCTTCCTTGCATTTTTTAGCTCTAGAGGTCACCTGCATTCTTTGGCTTGTGGCCCCTTCTTCCATCTTCAAGTGCATCATCACTCCAGTCTGCTTCCCTTGTATGTCTTCTCCCTGACTCGGCCCCTCCTGCCTCCTTCCTCCAAGGACCCTTGTAGAGGGATCTCTTATTTAGGCCCATCTGGACAATCCAGGGTACGCCCCCTCTTCCAAGATCCTGAATTTCATCATATCTACAAAAATCCTTTTTGCCTATATTCACAGAGTCCAGGGGTTAGAACATAGGCATATTTGGGGGACTGTCTACCACAGTCAGAAAGATTTGGGTGCATTAGTTAGACAGCCTTCAGTGTCGCCCAGGAGCAGTGAGAATATTGCGAACTGTGCCTCCTCTGGGTTGTGTATCTGTCGGGTTCCTCTTGAGCCTGCTGAATGATGCCCTCCTGGAGTTTGGGTTGTTAGGCAGCCCTTGGCTTTTTTTTTTTTTTTGGCTGCATTAGCTTTGTTGCTGTGGGCAGGCTTTCCTGGAGTTTGGGTTGTTAGGCAGCCCTTGGCCTTTTTTTTTATTATTATTATTATTTTTGGCTGCATTGGCTTTGTCGCTGTGGGCAGGCTTTCCCTAGTTTCACAGGTGGAGGCTGCTCTTCATTTCGGTGTGCAGGCTTCTCACTGCTGTGGCTTCTCTTGTTGCAGAGCATTGTCTGTAGGGTGCACAGGCTCCGTAGCTGTGGCACAGGGGCTTAGATGTTCCACAGCAGGTGTGATCTTTCTGGATCAGGGATCAAACCTGTGTCCCCTGCATTGGCAGGCAGATTCGTAACCTCTGGACCACCAGGGAAGTCCAGCCCTTGGCTTCTAACAAATCCTGGTAGGGTGTTCGGAGACATTGCCATTCCGGGCTCAATTAGATCCTTCTCAGGAGCCTAAGGAATCACTGATACCTGAATCAAAGACTTATGCCCAAGTGGGGTAAACTATTAATAATGAATTAGCGAAATGTCTGCAAAATAAATGGCTTCCTGTGCAATCCTATAAAATCACTTCTACTGCATCCTAGTGCTGAAAGCAAGTGACTAGGCCAGCCAGATACAAGGAGTGGAGAAACAGACTTCACCTCTTAATGGGAGGTGCCGTGAAAAATTTGTGGTTGTTTTTAATCTGAGTCAGCTTGAATCAAATGTTAAAAGTACAAACCTTAAATCTTGTACATTTTCAGCAACTTGTTGGTTGGATTTTCTCACTTTTTAAGATGTTCTGTGAGTCCATGCCAATTGTCCAGAAATCAGCCTTTTGTAAATCAGATGTTCAGTTCACTTCATTTCAGTCGCTCACTCGTGTCCAATTCTTTGCAACCCCATGGACTACAGCACACCAGGCTTCCCTGTCCATCACCAGCTCCTGGAACCTACTCAAACTCATGTCCATTGTGTTGGTGATGCCATCCACCCATCTCGTCCTCTGTCATCCCCTTCTCCTGCCTTCAATCTTTCTTAGCATCAGGGTCTTTTCCAGTGAGTCAGTTCTTCGCATCAGGTGGCCCAAGTATTGGAGTTTCAGCTTCAGCATCCGTCCTTCTAATAAATAGTCAGGTCTGATTTCCTTTAGGATAGACTGGTTTGATCTCCTTGCTGTCCAAGGGACTCAAGAGTCTTCTCCAACACCGCGGTTCAAAAACATCAGTTTTTCAGTGCTCAGCTTTCCTTATAGTCCGACTCTCACATCCATAAATCAGATGTTACTCACAGTCAAGTGATCTTAAAAGCCACTTCCAATTATCTTACTCTGGAAATTGTTAAAGCATGTATTTCTATGATTGACAAATGGGGAGATGATGTGGGTATAGATGCAAGTTGTGTTGGCTCATTGGCAATTTTTCCCATGTGTTTATATTTTGATAGGTCAGGGTGGGCTTCTCATAATTAAAGATCAATCAGAATTAAGAAAAAATTGAAAAGGTATAGAGGCACCTTCCTTTAGGGCAAGTCGTGGCCATTTTCATAGCTTTCCATCCCCATAAGCTGTATGGGGAAGCTCAGAGAGCAGATAAAGGAGCTGGAAGGCATTGTCCTTATAAGAAATCAGTGGTGCAGGTGACCTTCTGGATGGGGCTTTTCGTTTTGATGAGATTGGTCTCTGTAAGAAGTGAGTGCCCCTGAGGTCCTTCATCTCAAAAGAGGAACAGGAGCCAATGCCTTATTCACTGGGTGGTGTTGGGTTCAGGCCCAGTGGCTGCTGGACCGGGATGTCCCTGGAGCCTGTGCTGGTCTTGGAGGGGCTCAGGTGCAGGGTTCTGTAGCTGTTAACTGGTATGCACAACCCTGTTTTCCCCCTGCGGCCTATTGTTTTTAGTGTGCATTTTTGTCAAATGTGAAGATTTTCAAGAAAATACATGGCAGTGTAGCAGAAACGTCTGTGTTCGTTTCTGCTGTGGGATGAGTGTCGATTTAAAAATATTGGCCCTGTGGTGGAGAGGGGCTCAAAGGAGTCAGCCAACAGGGAGAGCCTCTGGGCACTGCTTTCATTTTCACCTCATTGCTGAGCATATTACGTCTTCCCAGGTGGCTCAGGGGTGAGGAATCCATCTGCCAAGCAGGAAACATGGGTTCAATCTCTGGGCCGGGAAGATTCCCCTAGAGAAGGGAATGGCAACCCACTCCAGTATACTTTCTTGGGAAAATCCCATGTACAGAGGAGCCTGGTGGGCTACAGTCCATGGGGTTGGAAAGAGTTGGATTTGCACGTGCACGCAATGGAGACTGTTTTATTTCCTGAATGCTTTGCATACTTTTTGGGTAGTTTTGCCTGCTAAGTTCCAATATAACTATCAGGAAAACCAAGGCTCCAGGAAGGTAGTGAGTTCTGTAGGATGGAGCTCTTGTTCCTCCAGCCCATTTGCCCTCTTCTCTCCCACCCCCCCAAGACCTCCAAAGGTAGTGGGTTTTGCTGGTCTTCTTTGATTGCTATAAACTGGCAGTAACGTGATTTCCCTTGTTGCCTTCTGTTTTTGGTAAACCAGACCTTGTGGTCTTGTTGGTTTCTCAGTGACTGGGAACAGATTTCTGAACCCAGATTCTTGGTCCCATTTGGGACACAGAAGATGTGGGTGGTGGGCTGGAGCCTTCTGATGCGGAGGCCCCAGGCTGGCCCCTGTCTGTTTCTCCCCCAGGTTTCCATGGGCTAAAGGCTGAATTCCTCTGGTCACTTCCTTCCTTTCTGTTCCTTTTCTCTTTGTCCTTGAGGAGCCATCTCTGCCAGTTGGAATAGGAAACTGTTTACAGCACAAACGTCAGGAGTCCTGGTCCCAAAGCAGAGATTAATGTTGTTGAGAAAACAGAGTTTTTAGGTGACTTCTGCAGGCTTTTGAGACCTGGGTTGTCAATGACTACCCTGGGTTGGGCCTGCCCTGGGTTGGGCCTACCCTTTCATCTTACAGGTGGGCAAAGGTCAGGGAGGGCTAAAGAGACTGCCCCCAAACACTCGGCAAAGTGAGGAGAAGAATCCAGATCACTCCCTCCCTCTACACACTTCCCAGCTGAACCTAGAGGTCGCCTCATAACCCTCTTGTCAACTGAAGAATATACACACTCCTGGGCTTGAAGTCCTAAACATTTCGGCTGAATAAAACATGACTCTCTATTTTTAGCTTGCATGTGTGTTTTTCAGTCAACATTCCTCAGCACAGCAGTCCAGCCAGCCTCTCTCCATCAGTCAGAGATGACACGCCGATCTAAACCTTTTTGCCATTAATAAATTATTGACTTGTCGCCACCCCACAGCCTTTTATCTTCCACTTTCTTGCATATTTTCTCAATTGACATTGGTAGTTGCCCATCTTTTGTGCCCTGGTCCTTGGCAGAGTGTTTGCTTTAAAGGAGTGTGGAGGAGGGTTTTTGGTTGCGGGCAACCAAACCTTTTCTCCCTGGAGGAAGCCGAAAAGGACATTTTATAGAAAGGATGTTAGGATGGCTCCTGGACTGCTGCCAGGTGTAACAGTGAGAGAGCTGGGAGCCTGGAGTTCTCGCCACTTTTTCCCCTGTCTCTTACTTCTGCTTTGCTCTGCGCGTCGTTCATGCTTCCCTCCCTGTAGGCCCACTTCTGCCCTCCCCAGTCTGTCTTTCTCTCCCAAATCCAGGTTCCCAGAGGAGGTCCCTAGGTCCAGGCATGATTGCTTGTTACCACTGGCCAGGGGACAGAGCTTCCTTTCCTGTGGGGTGAGCTGGGGAACATATCCGGTGGTCAGAGAATGACCCTCCTACAGGTAGTTATGGTGCTGGTAACCAAATACGTCATCTGCAGGAGATGGTTTCTAGGTAAGGGCTATACATCCGAACAGGTGGAGAATAAATGTACATCCTACTGGAAATTTTACTCCTTTTTCTTTCATGGAGGAAATTGCGTTCTTCCATATAAGTGTTTCATAATGAGTGGAGTAGTTGACTTCTGGGCGTCTCCCATGAAATGAAGTGCAAACTCGTGGGGTGTCTCCTGGTGCACGCTGGGCCATGGGTCAGCCATGTGGTGCTGCCCGGCTGGACCCCTCTGAAGGGGTCGTGGGCATCAGGTCAAGCTGTGGTTTCCTGAGTTAGGATGTAGCAGAAGGGACACAGCATTTGTCCAGTGATGCCAAATAAATCAACCAATGCATTTGCTTCAGCATCTGTTCTGTCTTAAGTACAAGGAATGATGCGAGGACCCTCCGGGGAGGCCTATTACTCAGCTGTGGGAAGGCCCATCAAGGATGTATCACTAAAAAAAATTTAAAGATAAAAAGGATGTATCTGGCCAAATCCACAAAGGCCTATCGGGAGACGCTGGAGCAGACTGATGGAACAAGGCTGGGGCGTGACCTTTCCTCTCTGCACCAGCTCCCTGGGGTTCTCCTGCAGGAAACAACTGGGACCTGGGGGATGGCAGTGGTGTCTGTCCCTGCCTTGGGAACCCAGCTGGGCCTAGTCCCTTCAAAGCCAGATGTTTAGGGCTACACAGGTGCCCTTGAAAGGCCTCTCCTGGTTTCAGACCAGCCTTGGCAAGAAGTCTAAAGGTATTAGCAACAGTCCATCTCTTGGGGTGGGCCTCTGATGATCTTGGCCAGGACACCAGCTAGGACAGGTGCTAGAAGGATGGATGAAGGGAGGGAAGTCACCTGGAGCCAGATAGTCCCTGAAGGGAGGGCCTAGCAGGTGGAATGGGGTGTGAGGGACCCCAGATGCCCCCCATGGGCAGTAAGGCAGAGGGGCTTTGGAATCAGCTTGTTTCAAAGCCTGATGTCACCTCTTGTTAGCAATATGATCTTTAGGCAAGTCATTTAGCTTCTTTTATGCATAAAAAACACCAAACATACCCTGCCTGGAGCTAGCATGGGCTGGGAAATTGGTGGAGTGAAACAGGCTTAGCTAAGTTAGAAATTACTGATCTGAGTCCTGGTTCCACACCTTCTGGTTGAATGGCCTGGACCTGAACAGTTTATTCAGCCTCTCTGAGCTCCTGTGACCCTTTCTTTAAAGTGTGGGTAGCAACCCCTTACCGGAGAAGATGATGGCACCCCACTCCAGTACTCTTGCCTGGAAAACCCCATGGACAGAGGAGCCTGGTGGGCTGCGGTCCATGGGGTCGCGAAGAGTCAGACATGGCTGAGCGACTTCACTTTCATTTTCACTTTCATACATTGGAGAAGGAAATGGCAACCCACTCCAGTGTTCTTGCCTGGAGAATCCCAGGGACGGGGGAGCCTGGTGGGCTGCCGTCTGTGGGGTCACACAGAGTCGGACACGACTGAAGCGATGTAGCAGCAGCAGCAGCAGCAGCAGCAACCCCTTACAGGATGGTCTGGAGAATTAGACAAAAGTCAAGCACATGAAGGGTTTTCCCTGCACACAAAACATGCACGTTCAGTGTTTGGCAGCTTTACTATTTAAAGCACCCACCAGGTACATAGTAGGTGCTCACAAAGGTCATTTACAGGAGTGGGCCTGACGAAGCAGGTGCAGCGTGGTTCCCTGCTAGGGAGATTTTTTTTAAGTTGCACTTATTGAGGTGTCATTTACAAAAGGTAAAACTCAGTTTTTCGGTATCAGTGTGATGAGTTTTGACTAGTGAGTACAGTCCTGTAACCACAACCAAATCAACACATAGAGTATTTTCAAGTAGGGAAGATTTTTTCATCCAGAAATTGTCCACATAGGATCCTTCTGGTTTGGGGGGGCCCAGTTAGTTGGTGAGGACCCCAAGGCCCAGACCTTGCCCATTAAGAAAGGGACCCCCAAGGTCATCTCACTGGTAAGACCCAAGCCTGTACCTTGGGGCTGTCACCTGCTCAGGGCTGGGGTGGGGCTTCAGCAGTCCTTCCCTGCTGGTTCCTCATTGGTTTTGAGAAGGGAGGGGGGAACCTGCAGGGTACAGAGGTCAGGCCCGGGTCTGGGCAGTGCTGCCAGGCAGAGGCTGGCATGCCTTCTTGAACTGAGGCAAGGGCCACATCTGTGTGAAGTGCCACGGCTGGTGTGGCTTGGCCCAAAGTGAAGGTCCCATGGCCTTGCTTGCCGAAGGCCACCTGTGCAGGGGGTGTTGGTCTGTGAGGGTCATTGGCTGGCACATGAGAACATTAAGATTGGTCCCAGTGGTTGTGGTTTGAGGATGGAGGGAGGTGCTACACCTGACCTGGCCCCAGTGCCTGGAGTTGGCGCCATCTTCCTTTGGGTTAAGCGTTTCTTCTCCCATGTCGTCTTTCAAAAGATAACTTCTCTGAAGAGAAAACCCTTAGGTGAGCGATGGAAAGCAGACTTGAATTTTGTGTGCCCTCTCTGGTCAGTTGGGAGGAATCTGGAATGCTGTGTTGAGAGGCATTCTGAGGCCGCCTCTGTCTAGTTGGAAAGAAGATGGTAACTGATAGATGCTGTGTTTTCCAAATACCAGCCTTTGGGCTGGAAATGGCTCTGATGCGTGAAGCCTAATGGGTCTGTGAGGAAGTTGCACAGATAACTGTGTTGTAGGTTTCCATGAGGATAAATCTACTCCATCCAGGAAAGAGAATTTCTGAAATGCCCTTATGATATTATAGATTGTTACATTAAAGGTAAGCACATTGTTGCACAGTCTCCCCCTGCTCTGACTGGGGGCTTGGCCAAGTGACTTGTTTTGGCCAAATGGACGTCCACAACATGAAGCCAGCAGAGATTTGATGAGCATCTGTGCGTTGGGACTCGCCCGCCTGTTACACTGCTGTGTAGGACACCTGGGCTGTCCTGCTGGAGAGGCTACATGGAGAGGAACTGAGTCTCCCCACCCAGCAGCCCAGGAGAACATCAGACACAGTGAGTGAGGCTGTCTTGGATCATTTAGCCCCAGTTAAGGCTTCAAATGACTTTCATGCATGAGTTGACCCCAGGTGGGAAAAGCCCAAATTGCAGAGTTCTGTACAAACAAGTGATTGTCATTTCGAGCCACTAAATTTTTGGAGTTAAAAAGGTTTTTTTTTTCTTAATAGCAATAGATAACTAGTATAGTCCTGTTTTCCTTTCTTTTATGGATTGAATATAATAGCAGATAATAGATTTAATAAAAAGTTTTTATGTCTGTCCTTGGCAAAATAAAAACTTAACAATACTTTATTAGGCCCAAATAGGGGGATTTTATTGCTTGGTAAATTAAGCCGTCAGGGAACCAGCATTAGTGGAGATCTCGGGGAGGAGTTGCTGGGTCCTCAGGAGCCATTAGCACTTAGTTAGTGTGACTTTGATGATCAGAGCGAGAAATGGTTAAAGCTGGAGGGTACAATAGGGCTTTCAATATCTGTGAGCCAAGCTCTTCAATTTTCCTGACAAAGAAACAGAATCCTGAAAGTGGCAGTCACTTGAAGAGCAGACGGTGACCTACTGGGAGAATGTCTCTCAAGGCAAGGGAAGACTCTGCTTGTCTGGGTTGAGATATGAGGACCGGGAGGCTGAGGGTATAGACAATGGGCTGGCAGCACCCAGCTTGGGCCCTGGAGGGGACCTGGGGGGAAGGGATGGTCTAGTCCCAAGGGGAATGGCGAACAGTGGTGCCGAAGACCCAGCAAAGACCTGATGTGCTGTGCTGTGCTAAGTCGCTCAGTAGTGTTTCTGAGTACTTCCAGACCTATCTCAGGACAGGCTGCTGGGAGTGTGTGTGTGTGTGTGTGTGTGCACACATAAGTATGTGTGTGCGTGCAGGTATGGCAAGAAGGAAGAGGGAACAACAGAGATGGAGGAGAGGGAAGGAGAGGGACAGACAGAGGAAAGGAGAGACTGTAGCAGCTTCTGGTAGATCTTCCCTTGGGTTTTGTATGGTTCATTAAACATGAACCCACAAAGACTTGGCTAGCTGAGGACGCTGATTTTGTCCCGCCACTGCACTACTTGGGTCTTCCCTGAACGTTCACCAGTGAGATCCCAAAGTGGTACATGCTGGGGTCAGAGCCCGAGGTTCTCAGGAGGGAAGATGAGCCCACAGGATGGGATGTATCAAGATGCAGTAGGAAAGTCAGTTTCACTTTCTCCAACTTATTTTTTGATCTAAGCCTTGTGCGTTGAATGAATATTTATATGGAAAAGCAGACTTCCTCACTGAATTATATATGTATATTACATATATATTTATCTATCTTATAAAATAGGCATGTATTCCTATAGAGTAAGACCTTAAGATAGAATACAGCATGCTGAAGAACACAGGGGGCTCAGGCTAACGTTGCCCCTCAAAAATCTTAGTGGGTGGGGGTGGGAAGGGTGAGACCACTTTCTAGTAAAATACTAGCAATGAGGTTGAAATAAGCAGCAAGACATAAACACAAGCCAGAAATATAATGACCTTGGCGGAGGGGTGGCCCGGCTCATCCTGTGACTCATGAGGGAGTTGTCAGGGGTTTCGTGTCTCAAGGTAGCAGCCCCCCACCTCCTTCGGCCAGCAAAGCGTCTCCCTCTCCATACCGCTGCCCATGCTCACAACTAGTTTTGCCATTCACCCTCAGAAGAATTTGTGGATTGCTTTCCGTCTGTGAATATGCTTACCAGTCAAGGTGACCCTCTCCTGCTTCCCCCGACCCCTAGATGACCCCTCAGGGCCCAGAGCCCATGGGCAGCTGTGTGGTCATCCCACGCACACTGCCAGCTCCAGGCTTGTCCCTAAGTGTGACAGCCGAACGGCAGGATCCTGACCAGGATGTGACTGATTAAAGCTGAGGGCAGTGCTGGGGGAAAAGTTGGAGCCCAGAGGACCTAGGAGCCCAGGGTGGCGCCTGAGACCCAAGCAGGACGCCTGTCCCTTCACAGGGTGGCAAGATGCCTGTCTCAGCACTGAGGATGGCCCACTTCAGGCAAGGGACATTTATTTGGGGACATGTGGGGGGTTAACTGGGCTTCCCCTCTGGCTCAGCGGTAAAGAATCTGCTTGCAATGCAGGAGCCACCGGAGACTCGGGTTCCATCCCTGGGTGGGGAAGATCCCCTGGAGGAGGGCATGGCAACCCACTCCAGTATTCTTGNGACATGTGGGGGGTTAACTGGGCTTCCCCTCTGGCTCAGCGGTAAAGAATCTGCTTGCAATGCAGGAGCCACCGGAGACTCGGGTTCCATCCCTGGGTGGGGAAGATCCCCTGGAGGAGGGCATGGCAACCCACTCCAGTATTCTTGCCTGGAGAATCCCAGGGACAGAGGAGGCTAGTGGGCTTCAGTCCATGGGATTGCGAAGAGTTGGACGCCACTGAAGCAACCTAGCACACACCCACACACAGGGGGTTGACTACTAGAGCCAGAGCGCTACCTATTGAAGTCCTGGGCCTGCAGGAGGCTGAAGTCAAGGCAATCCAAGAGCTCCTTCTAGGCAGGTCCCTGAGCCGAGCCCTCAGCTGTGAGAGGAGACAGTGTGGAATCGTGGGACCAGCTCAAGTCCTGGGCTAGCTCTGCAGCAGACTCCTTGTGAGCCTTGGGCAGCCCTAGCAACCTTCTTGAGCTTCTGTCTCCTCATGTCTAGGGTGGAGCTGGGAGAAAAAGCTTACCCCATGGGGTCACTGGAGAGATTTGCCAGACAGAAAGTGGCCCCCAGAGTGTGGGAACTGGGTGATCACTGTGAGCTGATGGAGGCTGGGGTCCTGTTGGGGGAATCAGGAGTAGGTGAGAATTCGTGCAGGAGTACTGAGTACCTTGGCTGAGCAGCAGGGTCCCCGGGGAGGCAGAAGCCAGCCTTACACCCTGCTCACTCCCCCAACCCCACCCCCAACATCTCTGCCCTCATGATATCTCGCAGAGAGGTCAGTGGCACCCCACTCTAGTCCTCTTGCCTGGAAAATCCCATGGATGGAGGAGCCTGGTAGGCTGCCGTCCATGGGGTCGCTACTAGTCGGACACGACTGAGAGACTTCACTTTCACTTTTCTCTTTCATGCATTGGAGAAGGAAATGGCAACCCACTCCAGTGTTCTTGCCTGGAGAATCCCAGGGCCGGCGGAGCCTGGTGGGCTGCCGTCTGTGGGGTCACACAGAGTCGGACACGACTGAAGTAACTTAGCAGCAGCAGCAGCAGGATGTCTTGGACAGGGACTGGGAGAAAACTAAGATAAGTCTGGTTCTCGTAACAAAAGCATTACACGTTCATCATGGAAAATCGAACGCAAAGGCTGAAAGGCGGAAACAGCCAGGACCACACGCCCACAGGCAGCCCCTGTTAACCCCTTGGTGCTCAGCCGTCCAGAGCTGCCAGTTCATGCAAGACAGAGCCAATAGACGAGCTTTCACGAAACCCAGCTCTGTGGGGAAGGGGGTGTTATCCTCCTTTTATAGACGAGGACACGGAGGCTTGAAAGGACATGGTTCTTGGTTAAGGCTCCATGGGGAGAGAGCGGGGATGGACCTGATGGTTTCTGAACTTGGATTTTTGTATTCTTCAAAAATCCTTGTCCTGGATAATTTCTCTAACACTCCCTCACGTGCTTTGCCTCCAGCCACCAGAAGGCCGCTCCACAAGACCCCTGGGGGGCCCCTTTCCCCAGTCATTCAGGGAGCAGGAGGGGCTGGGCACTGCCCTGGTGCAGGTTCTGCATGGGCATGAGGGGCAAGGGTTCTGGAAAAGTGACGGAGCTCTCTGTTGTTAGAGCCCAGGGCTGTGCTGCCTGAAGGGCCTGGGCTGTGGGTGGCTCAGCAGAGCTGTCTGAACCTGGACACAGGTGGCCCGGAGCCCGGATAGCAAGGTGCTGTCGGGTGGGCATCTGGCAAAAAGGCAGACACACCTGAGAGTCCTTCTTTCTGGGGAGGCCTTGGTGTCAGGAGCAGCAGGGACCTCGGGAACGGGGCCTCTTGTCCCATCTGGAGCGTGTGTCCCCGTGCAGGAGGCCTCATTGCAGTAGCCTTGTGGGCCCCCTTAGGAGCAGTCAGGCCCTGTCTCATAGAAGCAGCTTTGTGTCTGTCTGGCAGTTTCCCCGCAGGTGCCCACGCCCTGTAGAGAGTTCTAGGGGATGAGGTTGCTGCTTGCTGGGGAGCCTTGAGGAGCAGGTAGGAGGGGCATGGTGGGGTGCACCAGGTGGCAGGCTGGAGGCCTGTGGACAGAGGTTTGCTCATTCGTTTGAATCCATCGCCTATAATTAAAATGAAGGAGAGGGACTTCCCTGGTGGTCCAGTGGTTAAGAATCCACCTGCCAATGCTGGGGACACAGGTTTGAGCCCTGGTCTGGGAAGATCCCACGTGCCACGGGGCAGCTAAGCCCATGTGCCACAACTATTGAGCCTGTGGAGCCCATAAGCCGCAACTGCTGAGTTCACTTGTTGCAGCTGCTGAAGCGCCCAGGCCCTGGACCCTACGCTCTGCAACAAGAGGAGCCCCCGCGGTGAGAAGCCGGCGCACTGCAACTTGGGAGTCGGCCCCACTCGCTGCAACTAGAGAAAGCCCGCACGCAGCAACAAAGGCCCAGCACAAACAAAACTGAAAAAGTAAATAAAATGTTGCAGAATGCATGAGCGATTTCACCTAGCCACCTGGATTTCTGACACTTCTATTGGGTGGAGCACGCTGACGCTCTGGACCGCACTTGGGGTCCCCAGTGTGGGCCTCCCATCACCTCTACAGTTCCTGTCTTGAGTTTTCTTTTCTCACCCCACTCACATTGTTTCCCTTAGAGCTGAGTTAGGGGAATGTTCTTGTACCCACATGTAAGTAAGGGGGGGTCATCAAAGGACAACTGTGCCCCTTAATTCCACCCTCCGGATCCCTGGGTATCTTTGGTGACCTTGGGGGCACACAGAGCTTGCATTCAAGTTGGCTTTGCCTCCGTCCAGCTGCATGCGAAGTTTTCTCCTCATGCCTTGGTTTCTGGAAAGCAGTTGATAATGCAGGGCAGGTGTGAAGATTAAGTGAGATGGTGCCGGCAATGCCATGCCCCGGATGTAACTCCCACAGCCCAGGTTACAGGTGTCCTTCTTGTATGCTGTTTATTTTTATTATTGGTAGAATTTACATACAGTAACCCTACACCTGTTAAGTGTGCAGTTCATGGGCTTTTATCCACACACACACCTACATATATATATTTATATACATACACACACACACGCACATATATATATATATACACACACCCCATATACTTGTGTGGTATACACAAGTAGTAGTAATGTATGGATGTGAGAGTTGGACTGTAAAGAAAGCTGAGTGCCGAAGAATTGATCCTTTTGAACTGTGGTGTTGGAGAAGACTCTTGAGAGTCCCTTGGACTGCAAGAAGATCAAACCCGTCAATCCTAAAGGAAATCAGTCCTGAAAATTCATTGGAAGGACTGATGCTGAAGCTCCAATACTTTGGCCACCTTTTGCCAAGAACCGACTCACTGGAAAAGACCCTGATGCTGGGCAAGATTGAATGCAAGAGGAGAAGGGGATGACAACAGAGGACGAGATGGTTGGATGGCATCGCCGACTCAGTGGACATGAGTTTGAGCGAGCTCTGGGAGTTGGTGATGGACAGGGAAGCCTGGCACGCTGCAGTCCTTGGGGTCACAAAGAGTCGGACATGACTGAGTGACTGGACTGAACTGATTCTTGTGTGATGAGCCCAGTGATGGCCTTCAGGGTGGCCATGTCCTACTCCCCTGGGACATTCACATGCGGTGCCCTCCATGGCCAAAGAGACTTTGCAGATGTGATTCCATTAAGGGGTTTGAGAAGGAGAGATTGTCCTGGATTATCAGGGTGGGCTCAGTGTAACCGCAAGGGTCCTTGTACATAAAAGAGGAGGCAGGAGGGTCAGAGTCGGAGATTGGGAGGTGCTATGCTGCTGGCTTTGAAGATGGAGCCAGGGGACACAATCCAAGGAATGCAGGTGTCCTCTAGAAGCTGGGAAAGGCAACGAAATGGATTTTCCCCTGGAACCTTCAGGAGGAGGAATGTAGTCCTACAGACACTTTGTTGGCCTGGTGAGACCTGTGTCAGACTTCTTACCTCCAGCACTGTCTGGTTTGAAGTCACTGAGTTTGTGATAATTTATTACAGCAGCAATAGGAGGCAGACACACTGCATAACTGCCATGCTGGGCAAGACAGAGGACATCTTCATCATTCTAGAAAGTTCCCTTATGCCCCGTTCCAGTCTGTCTATCTCTGCTGTGAGTTAACCATTATTCTAATGATGACACCTTTCACCTTACATGTGCCTGAACTTCATATGATTAGAAGCTTAGAGCATCTGTTCTTTCATGTTCAAGGTCTGAGGCTGGGAGTAACCTGATGAGATTGGTGGTTGTGATGCAATCAGCGGGGCAGCCTGGAGGCAGAGTCAAAGGCCTCTGGGAAGCTCTCCACCGCTGTGTCATTGCTTGTGCCTAGAGCTCCCTCCCTGCATCTCATTCACTCAGCAAATTTGCCCCTCAAGAGGCCGGTTGACCCTCACCATACTGGGCCTGCCCCCTCCGACCTCAGTCCCCCATGGCGCTCACCATGGTGTCTAATAAAGAGCTCATGAGCAAGATGGAAGTTTCCTGCGTTCTTCATTATAACATTTGGATGGAAATCACTTGCTCTGTAGTGGCCTGAGAACTGAGTCGGATCCTAACACATTAAATGCTCCTGTGACGTGTAACCGCTGGACAAGACGAATGGCAGCCCAGTGGGGAAGGCAGGGGAGGGTGTGGGCAGGCACACGGGGGCTGGGGCCCTTGTCTGCTCTGCTGATGGACTTGCCAGGATGCTGAAGTGATGCCCTGTGGCCCCGCCAGCTTCCCTGCTGCACGGTTAATTTCTGGAAGTCTTCTCATTCACCAGCTCAGACTGTCCCCAGACTTGTGGCCACACCTTGGGGATCTTCCTGGATTAGGTCTGTGGAAAGAGAGGGGCAGGGAGACAAGGCAGGGGCGGGGGGGGGGGNTTCTGGAAGTCTTCTCATTCACCAGCTCAGACTGTCCCCAGACTTGTGGCCACACCTTGGGGATCTTCCTGGATTAGGTCTGTGGAAAGAGAGGGGCAGGGAGACAAGGCAGGGGCGGGGGGGGGGGGAACAGGCTGTGTGGATGTCCCCGTGACCAGCTGCTGCTTTCCCAGCCCCAGGCATTCCTGTG
Source organism: Oreotragus oreotragus (assembly GCA_006410675.1). NCBI lineage: Eukaryota > Metazoa > Chordata > Mammalia > Artiodactyla > Bovidae > Oreotragus > Oreotragus oreotragus. The sequence goes on from SJYX01014429.1 coordinate 608,363, forward strand.
GGCCCCTCCCGGAGGTGGCTGCCCTGTGCTCAGACATTCCAGCTCAGTGGGCGGGGATGTGCGTGGAGTGGGAGGCAGGCTGGTCACTCTGCATCTGGACCATTCTGCTCCGAAGAGGGGGTGGCCGCTGATTAACCGAGTTCCAGACGGAGCTGTTAAAGATAACGATGAAGTCTGAAGCCGTCACGGCGTTCGGTTAGACTTAATGCAGTGAGCAGGTCTGGGTGCCGGGAGGGACAGAGCCTTGGTGCAGAAGCAATGGAAAGCCAAGAAACGCCTCTCTGGGCTTGTGGAGGGTGGGATGGCTTCTTAAGCCTGAGGTTGGGCAGCTGGCCATCCATAGGCAGCAGCCAGGGTGCAAAGTCCCATTCCTTAGCCCTCGGTTCTTGCCTGTCCAGGTGCTGGAGACTGGAACAAGGGATCCTGGGAAGCCACGTGGCCCGAATACCAGGCGTGCACTAGGGTGTGGGCACCCGAGTTGGAGCTGAGTGCTTTGGCATCTGGGGCCCTCTGTGTGGCCTCCTCATGGCCCCTAAACATAATATGTGTATTATTTCCTGGGATTCACATGGTTTTGATGCTTGCTGTCCCCTCCTCAGCTCAAGAGAGGGTTTGGAAGGACTCGTGTTTGCATTGCAGCGAGGTGGGGATGGGCGGGGGGCGGTACGGGGATCAGCAGGAGTTTGTGGTGTGTTTCCTCCTACCCTGCTGTAGCGATTCACACCAGGAGTTTTGCTGTTTTGTTTTCATTGTAATTTGACTTGCTTTAAGTTCATATGAGAAAATGGATTAAAGTTCCGTGGTCAGCACCTGCTCGGTCTGAGACAGGAGCTGGCTCTGGTGTCTCGGTGGGGAGGCTCTGCCAGGTCATCATAGCGGCTCGGCCTTATGTGGGTCTTGGGGTGCTCTGGGGGACCCTCTGGGTCCTGGGGCTTAGGGTTTCCTGCTGCTCTGTGGAGTAGCCTGAGGAAGTAAGCAAGCCTCATTCTTGGGAAAAGTACTTAAGATGGTCTTTATGTTCTTTGGGAGAAGAATATTTATACTCTTTGGTCTTTATATTCTTCGGGGCTTATCTGGTGACTCAGTGGTAAAGAATCTGCCTGCAGTGCAGGACACCTGGGTTCGATCCCTGGGTCGGGAAGATCCCCTGGAGAAGGGAACGGCTACCCACCCCAGTATTCTTGCCTGGAGAATCCNGGTCTTTATATTCTTCGGGGCTTATCTGGTGACTCAGTGGTAAAGAATCTGCCTGCAGTGCAGGACACCTGGGTTCGATCCCTGGGTCGGGAAGATCCCCTGGAGAAGGGAACGGCTACCCACCCCAGTATTCTTGCCTGGAGAATCCCATGGACAGAGGAGCCTGGTGGGCGACAGTTCATGCAGGTCGCAAAGAGTTAGACATGACTGAGCGACTAACACAAACTTCTGAGCAAATTCTATCCTCGGGGAATTGTCCGCTAGTTTTTCTTTCTTCTTCTTTTAAATCTCCCATGACTGCTCTGGAAGTTAGATCTATTTTAACTCTTTTCAAGCATAGTTACTCTTGAAATTGTGCCATGTAAACTTAATTTAGCAAAGTCTAAGTTCCGGTTTACTGATTCCATCTTTGTGAGGATGTCAGTGCATGTGAAGGTTTTGTATAAAATAAGAATTAGGGAGTTTATACTTAGTCTTAAAAAGTCTCTGGTAGGACTTTCTCTCCCTCCAGTTAACATGAAGTCTTCACCCAGCATATGAGGAGTGGTCTGTGATGGGTGGGTGCCAGGCTGCCTGTGCTGGAGGGCATTTGGTTGCCTCCTTGAAAGCCCCGCTTCAGGCTGCAGTGGATGGGCCACGCTGGACCTTCCCAGGGGCTCTTTTGAGCCCTTTTGTGGTCTTTCTCTTCTCTTTTCCTTTATATTTTGGAAGCAGGAATTTCTCAGACAGATTCCTGAGTACCACTCAGCCCAGGACCCAGGCCCAGGCCACAGGCACTTGTGAATAATTAACAGAAGACTCTTGGCCCTCTTGCTAAGGTGAGGCTGTGATTCCTGTCAAGGCTTAGTGTGGCTGCAGGATATGGGGCCCTTCTCCTGCTGTTTATTCTAGAATCCCTCGAAACTGCTTATCTGAGGGGAAGCATCGGCAAGCCCTCTGTCCGCCGTTCTCTGTCAGAATGCCTGGCCCTTGGGAGTCTAGCCAGCCGGCTTCAGAGCATCCAGGGGAAAAGTGAAGACACAGCTGGTGACCTGGGGCGCTGACCCCGCTCTGTGCCCACATTCTTATGTTGCTAAAGAGTGGGGTGTCTGGGGACAGACCAGTGCCAGCCATTGCCCCTGGCCTGGCTGTAGTCAGCAGGCACCCCGGGAGAATTGCTGAACCCTGCCTTGTCAGAAGGGTTGGCCTCCGTCCAGGGAGGGAGCGGCAGTCAGGGTGGCTGAAGCAGCTGATGCCGCCACAGGAAGGAGCGCTGTGCTCCTGAGGGCAGGCTGATGAGGGGACGGTTGTCCTTACAAGGTGGTTTCTGGCAGCTCTCTGATTTTTTTAAAAATTGGGATATAATTCACATATTATAAAATCCGCCTTTAAAACAATTCAGTGTTTTTAGTATATTCACAAGGTTGTGCAACCATCCCCACTATCAAATTCCAATTTCTTCACCCCCAAAGAAACTCATGTGTGCATGCTCAGTTATTTCAGTCGTGTGTGCCAAGCTCCTCTGTCCATGGGATTCTCCAGGCAAGAATAGTGGAGTGGGTTGCCATTTCCATCTCCAAGGGATCCTCCTGATCCAGGAATCGAACCCTTGTCTCTTGGGTCTCCTGCATTGGCACACAGGTTCTTTACCACTAGCACCACCTGGGAAGCCCAAAAGAAACTCATATCCATTAGCAATCCCTCCAAATTCCCATTCCACACAGAGCTCTGAGTTTTCACTGCTCTTTGCTGCAAGTTACCAGTGGTACAGGTTTGGGCCAGTCCTAGGGTCATGGAACCTCAGGACTGGAAGGTGGTGGAGAGAAAGAGCTTGGGCTTTGGAGATAGGTACTTACTAGCTGTGAGATTTGGGGGATATGCTTACCCTCTCTCTGCCTTGGTTTCCTCTGCTGTTAAATGGGACTAATAACTACCTATTTCTTACCTCGCTTGGTTGTTTGTAAAGATAAAATGAGACAGACTATAAGGAATAATAATTACCCTTGTTAAGACCTTGACCTGCATTATTCTTATGGAATGCTTATTAATTCCAGGAAGTAAAAGTTATTATTATCTCTGTTTAATATGGATGGAAAACTGGGCCACAGAGAAGTTTAGTTATTTGTTCAAGCTTGCACACTATAAATCAGTTTTTAGCTGCAAAGCATGGAAAATCTGACTTTATCTTGTTTCTAGAGGAGGAAATCAGAGATCTAGTGGGCTCCAAAGCAGGTATTCAGCAGCTCATAGACCCCCGCCCCCGACACCGAAGGATAAATGGAGGTTCTTTCTATGCTGGCTGCATCTTGGGCTGGTGGCAAGATGGCAGCCACAGGTGTTGGCCTCTTGGGCTCACTTGAGGGTCAGGGCATTTCTTTTCCAGGAGCCTCCTTCATGCTCCAAGCTTCATGTTTCAAGCAAACTTCCCTTCATGCTCCATCAGCTAGAATGGTGGGTCACAAACCCATTCCCACATCCATCATTGGAAGGAAAAAGGGGTTCCCATGGTTGGTTCAGACTACTCAGGATCTACCCTGGATCTTGGGAAGAGTCATTCCTCCCCACCAATCATATATAATTGGTGTTTAGTTAAGAAGGGAAAGGCTTCTCTGTTGGTTCAGTGGTAAAAATCTGCCTGCAATGCAGGAGCCACAGGAGACATGGGTTCGATCCTTGGATAGGGAAGATCCCCTGGCAACCCACTCCAGTATTCTTGCCTGGAGAATTCCATGGACAGGGTCGCAAAGAGTCAGACACAACTGAAGCGACTTAGTGGATGCGGCTGTACACACAGATCAGTAAGTAACTGAGCTGGGATTTGAACCAGTCCCATAGGTCCAACATTCCTGAGCTTCACAGCAGTGCCACAGAGCTTCTGCAGCTCCCAGTGGGTAGTGAGGCCTGTGCGCAGTGAATCTTGGTTGAATGCCTTAATCCATACAGCCTGGTATCTGCTCCTCCCCAGTCCCACATCCTTTTTTTCTGACCCTCTGTTGATCTTCTATGGAGAAATGGTTGCCTGGCTTCCACTTGAACTCCTCTAGGGATGTGGAATTCAGTACCTTTCCAGGCATTCCCTTCCCTTTTTTTATAGTAAAGTGCCATGGCTGCCTTTCATGGTGCTTTTAGATGAATTAGAAATAGATCTTCTCTGGGTGCAAAAATTAGAATAAGGTGTTCATTCTGGGCAACATAGCTCTTCAGTGCATGGCACTGAAGGGCCCCTTTGTGGTAAGAAAATGGGACCCCTGCCCAGGGGTGGATGTAGTCCTGCTTGAGAGATTTCCCTCAAGGTGGGTGCCTTTGTGCAGGGCACAAACTGCACTGCTGTTTGGGGACATTTCTTCTATCAATACACTCCTTAGAGGGATGTGTAAGGTGCATAAATCTCAGCTCTCAGACCCTGGCAGAGTGCAGCAGGTTAGTGCTTGGGTTCTGGTTTGGGGAGCAAGTTGGCTAAGGGCAGTCCTCCCTGCCTGCAAGTGGCACAGTTCTCTATATCAGAGGGTTCAGCTAAGGGGAGTGAATCAGCTGTCTGTCTCATCAACCCTTACGCCCTATTCTGTTTCTCCCTCTTCTCCCTCCCCCAGGGACAGACGGTGCGTGTCTGGGAGGTGAATGATGCCCGTCCAGGAGAGACCAACAAGCTGGAGTGCCGTTGCCCCTGGCTTTAGTCTCAGTAGAGTCAGTGCCAGCTGTGTCGTGGCCTCTGTGGGTCGAGCTGTCCCAAGGCTGTTCACAACAGAAACTGGGGAAGTCTAAATCCTGGCCTTCCAGGTGCCCAGGCAGATGCAATCTTTTCCTTGGTGGGAGAGTGATTCTTTTTTTAACGTGGTCAGTTCAAAAATGTGCTTCGTTGTATTAGGTTGGTTAAAAAGTTTGTTTGGGTTTCTCCGTGAGATGGCACAAAAAGTCCGAATGAAGTTTTTGGCCAACTCAACAGAGGCCAAGAAGGCCTGAGTTTAATTGCCCGGTGAAAAGGACCACGTGGCTCCCCAAGTTCTCCTCGGTTATTCTGAAAGTGCCCCTGAGATGAGCAGATGGCCTGAGCGGGAAGTCAGGGCCAGACAGTCTCCCTCACCCACGGCAGCAAAGCCCTCATGTTTCCCATCATTAAGAGCTTTCCTGAAGGTTCTGTTTGCCAAGTTTCTGTCTGGTGAGACATTTTATCCTTGATTAACAAGCCCAGAGAAGCCTGATGTAAAGGAAATGCATTTGCTGCCCTTGTGCATAAGTGACAGGCTCTGCCTGTCCCCTGGTATAAGCACATGACTGTTTTTTCTTAACAGCTGTTGGACCTATTTGATGATGATAGTGGAAAGGATAATAAATACTATCTAGGTAGAGCTTCCCTGATAGCTCAGTTGGTAAAGAATCCGCTTGCAATGCAGGACACCCAGTTCGATTCCTGAGTCTGCTGGAGAAGGAATAGGCTACCTACTCCAGTATTCTTGGGCTTCTCTGGTGGAGCTGGTAAAGAATCCGCCTGTAATATGGGAGACCGAGTTTAATCCCTGGGTTGGGAAGATCCCCTGGAGAAGGGAAAGGCTACCCACTCCAGTATTCTGACCTGGAGAANCTTGGGCTTCTCTGGTGGAGCTGGTAAAGAATCCGCCTGTAATATGGGAGACCGAGTTTAATCCCTGGGTTGGGAAGATCCCCTGGAGAAGGGAAAGGCTACCCACTCCAGTATTCTGACCTGGAGAATTTCATGGACTGTATAGTCCATTGGGTCGCGAAGAGTCAGACACATCTGAGCGTCTTTCACTTTTATAACTTAGGCACATGCCATGCGCCAGGTTCTGTCGACAGTTTTTCATTTATTCATGTGTTATTTGGCAGTGATCCTCAAAATGTATCACCATCATCATGATCCCTCCCCTCTCCATTTTCCAGGTGAGAAAACTGAGGTTTGAAGAGGCTCAGTAGCTCATTTCAGGGCATGTCTCTGGGAAGCAGCCGTACTAGGACTTGAGGCTGGACTTTGCTGACTCTGAACCTCTGGGTTATCACAGCTCCTCCCACCCTGGTATTTGTGTTTGAAGAATTATGATTTTTGAAGTGGAGAGCCCCATGAGGCTCTGGAGCCCAAGGAAGGGCAAACCACGCAGTCTTCTGGGCCTGGAGGCAGAGACAGCTGCTGCGGCTTGGAGGTGTCCTGTGATTGTGACCCCCTGACTTCCCCTGCTTCCGAAATCGGGATTTACGGTTACACCTCTCTTGTAGTTTCAGCTTTCAAGAGAAACAGTACCTGTGTGGGATCTGGTACTGGGTGCAGGTAGCAGCCTCAGAAGTGGTGAGCTCTGAATTCATTTGTGCCTCATCCAAACAGTGCAGGCTTCTTTCTTAACCTTTTAGACCATACTTAGTTTCTCATCCATCAAGTGGGAATGATGACAGTACCTCCAGCCCCCTAAACGGCAGGCTTCCTCCATGCGTGTGTGCTAAGTTGCTTCAGTTGTGTCCAACTCTTTGTGGACCCCACTGACTGCAGCTAACCAGGCTCCTCTGTGCGTGGGATTCTCCAGGCAAGAACACTAGAGTGGGCTGCCATGCCCGCCTCCAGGGGATCCACCCAGAGATTCAACCCACATTTTTTATGTCTCCTGTATTGGCAGGCAGGTTTTTTGTTATTTAATTTAATTTTTTTTTTTTTACCATTTGGGAAGCCCAGGCTTCCTCCAGCCATACTTGTAAAACTCTTAAGTGAAAGGCACTCAGTCGTGTCCAACTCTTTACAACCCCATGGACGATATAGCCCATGGAATTCTCCCGGCCAGAATACTGGAGTGGGTAGCTATTCCCTTCTCCAGGGGATCTTCCCAAACCAGGGATCGAAGCCAGGTCTCCTGCATTTCAGGCAGATTCTTTACCAGCTGAGCCACCAGGGAAGCCCAAGAATACTAGAGTGGGTAGCCTATGCCTTCTCCAGTGGATCATCCCTACCCAGGAATCGAACCAGGGTCTCCTGCATTGCAGGCGGATTCTTTACCAGCTGAGCTACAGAAAAGCCCATATAGTGAAAGTGTTAGTCACTCAGTCTTGTCTGGCTCTTTGCAACCCCATGGACTCTCAAAGCTCTCTGTCCATGCAGTTCTCCAGGCAAGAATACTGGAGTGGGTAGCCATTCCCTTCTCCAGGGAATCTTCCTGACCCAAGGATCAAACCCGGGGTCTCCTGCATTGCAGGCAGGTTCTTTACCATCTGAGCCACCTTTAAAAACTGCTCTTAGCATGGCATGATGCTCGCATTCAGTGAGCACCGACCATGACAGCTTTCCTAATATATTTCTGAGTTTGTATTTTAATAATGTCAAATTAATAATTTGAGTTTAATAAACTTGCAAAATAGCCTAAATTTAAAAAAAAAACAAAACCAGACATAAATATCTGACTCCATGAATGGTGAGTGATGGTTGTTATTTCCAAGGGTTTACCTCCTTTGTTCTGAAGGAGATCAACCCTGGGATTTCTTTGGAAGGAATGATGCTAAAGCTGAAACTCCAGTACTTTGGCCACCTCATGCGAAGAGTTGACTCATTGGAAAAGACTCTGATGCTGGGAGGGATTGGGGGCAGGAGGAGAAGGGGACGACAGAGGATGAGATGGCTGGATGGCATCACGGACTCGGTGGACGTGAGTCTGAGTGAACTCCGGGAGATGGTGATGGACAGNGAAGAGTTGACTCATTGGAAAAGACTCTGATGCTGGGAGGGATTGGGGGCAGGAGGAGAAGGGGACGACAGAGGATGAGATGGCTGGATGGCATCACGGACTCGGTGGACGTGAGTCTGAGTGAACTCCGGGAGATGGTGATGGACAGGGAGGCCTGGCGTGCTGCGATTCATGGGGTCGCAAAGAGTCGGACACGACTGAGCGACTGAACTGAACTGAACCTCCTTTGTTCATTGAAATAGTAGTGACAGAGGCCCTGAGAATCTGAATTCCCACTTCACGGAGAGAAGAGGTGCCTGAGGGGTGAGGTAGTTTCTCCAGGCTCGCAAGCCGACGTCCAGGCTCTCCACCTGCTGCGCCGTGTTCTGCATCCTCACCGGGAGCCATTTGCTTCCTTCCTTTCCTCTGAGAAGGGTGGCCAAGGAGCCACCTTCAGAGTCGCTCCTGTTCTCAAGCTGCCCTGATTCTGGGGAGACACGGCCCTCGAGCCTGTGGCCCAGGATGACTGCTCTGCCTGAATGTGGAGGACACTCTGCCTGCAGCCCCTCCCCGCGGACACCCCCCTCCCTTTCTGGCATTTGTTCTTTTAGCACAAAGGGTCAGAGGGTGACCTCTGACATCGGCATTGCTGCTGGCCATTCCTCAGGCGGAGGGAGGAGGCGCCAAGGCCTTCACGGAGGCTTGGGACCCCAGCGAGTCTGAACACAGCTCAGAGGGTGTGTCCTGGGCTTGGAGAAACCCTGCCTGTCCACAGGGCCGGCTCTTGATTTCTCAGAGCCTGGAGGGACCCAGAAGTGTCATGGGGGGGGCACCCCCTGCCTCCTCTGAGACCCTGAGTTTGCAGAACTTGTTTCAGTCTAGGAGGCCCTTGTATCTGAAGCTGGGCGGGAGCCCGCCTCAGAGTGGGAGCCGCTCAGCTGGTGGCCGGACGTCTGCTTGGCTGCCTGCAAGGGGGTCTGGTGGCACCTGCTGAAATTCAGACTCCTTCAAGGGCTGTCCCCACAGCCCCAGCTCCTGAGAAACCACCTGGACCTGTACCCCTCACCCACTGGTGACCCGGGTCAGAAACCTTCCTAGGCCTTTAAAGTCCACATATTAGATTTAAGTGAACATATATTCTTACTCGCTTGCTCATTCACTTGACAAATGTCTGGAGCACCTACCATCTATGGGCCAGGTGCTTTCACTGATAACACAGCATAAGAAAAACATCAGTCGCACCCTCTCAGCAGGAGGGAGATGGACATGAAACTGGTATATGAAAATACCTACTCTTTTATCAAAGTTTAAAGCATTCAGAAGGAGGGCAAATAAGGTATTCAGTCCCCCATGAATTTGTCACCAGGTTCAATCACTATCAGTTTGTGGCCAATATCGTTTAATCTCTGTCCCTCCCCTCCCGTATTATTTTGATGAGCATCCCAGATATCATGTTGTTTCATCTGTAAATATTTCAGAACGGTTCACTAGTGGATAACTACTCTTAAAAATTACATAATTCCACCTTTAGCGGTAATTTCTTCATGTTATCAGTGTCTGGTCAGTCTTTACATTTCCAGTTGTCTTTTAAATTCATCCGAATCATGGTCCAATAAAGCCTCAAGCATCTCAGTGACTGGAGTTGCTTTGTCTTTCTTTTAAGCTATGGCAGTCTATTTCTGGGGCTGATCCAGATGGCCTGCTGACTCATTAGAAATGCCTTTACTCAGCATACCCAGACCCACCAGAGTAGAAACTTTGACGGGGAGGGGGTCTGTACATGTGTTTTAATAAGCGTTCCAGGTGATTCTGATGCACTTCGGAGTTTGAGACCCTTTGATCTATAGTTTCCCCTCCTTCCTTCCTGTGTATTTTCCTTGTAACTTATTTCCTGATGAAAACTGGCCGTTGCCCTTAGTGTATCCATGAATCTGGGTTTAGCTGGTCAGTCCCCAGGTGCTGATGAGCAAGCTCCTCTTTCCTCTGTTTGGAGAGAACAGAGAAACCTCTTCTCCCACAAACAGAGGGGACTGACTTTCGGAGAAGGAGTTCCCAGGAGGATAGGGTGGAAGTGGGGTGCACTCCAGGCAGGGGAATGGTATGTGCAAAGGTCAGGAGGCTGGATAGAGCACACGTGTTTCAGAGTCTGTGAAAGGACTAGATGGGGTCAGGGCTGAGGGAGATGGAGGGAGATGAGGCTGCAGAGGGTGATGGGGTGGACTTTTAGAGGCCCGGCTGTATGCTAGATTTTTATGCGAGCTGTATGCTAGATTTATCCTGTGGGGGATGGGAACAGAAGGCCCTAGCCTGGTCAAGTAATATGAGCAGACCTCAGCTCTGACCAGGTGCCTCTGACTGCAGGGAATCTTGATGTGGATGGAGAGACTCAGAGTGGGGAGACTGAGAGAAGTGGTGCGGGAACCCTGATATGGGTCAGCAGGGTCTGGACCAACATTGCGCTGGTGAGGTTGCAGAGGAAGGATGGCTGTGAGAGATGCTAAGAAGTAGGGATGACAGAGCTTGGGAGTGCAGTGAGAAAGGAAGGGGCAATCTAGATCCCCTTCTGGGAGCTATGGTGGTTGCATTGACCAGAGGGGATATCTGAGGAGAGATGGATTTCATCACACATGCACACATGTATGCCTACATCGTTGGGGGTAACTCAGCATGCTAATTACTAATATATCCTGACCCAGGGGAGGGGATGTTTGATGCCTCAATTGGAAAGACCTCAGTGGCCCTCTAAGTCTATAGATAGTCACTGAGTCCAGTTTTGGGCACACATAGAAATATCCACCCACCCATCCATCCACCCCTCTGTCTACCCACTCAAGCACCCATCTATCCACCCACCCATCCATCCATTTACCCACACAACCACCCATCTATTCATCCATCTATCTACCCACCCAATCATCCACCTATCCATCCACCCACTCAGCCATCTACTCACCCACCCACCCACCTAACCTCTTATATATCCCCTAACCACCCACCCACCCATCCATCCATCCATTCTTCCACATGTCCATCTATCAAACCATTTATCCATCCAACATATACTGAGCGCCTGTAACAAGTCATGAGCTGAGGAATCAGAGACAAAGAAGGCATGGCTTTGCCCAGATGAGCCCTGAGTCTGAGAGAGAAGCCCAGTGGACAAAAGCATCTCAATACTGTGTGTGGGGTGACCTGGTGGAGCCTTTCCACATGCTGGGTCCCAGTGGGCAGGGGCTGTAAGGTTGCTGCCTACAATTCATGAAAACTAATAGGAAAGCTTGTTGGTGTATAAGGCATTTCCTCACCTCCCCACAGCAGCTGCCTGGACACACATGTGCCTGTGAACCTGTGGTTAAGAGAGAAATTATGAACTGTGCCCCACTCACGCTCTGAGGTTGTAGGAACTCGGGGATCTCACTGCCTCTGGGGAAACCTCACTGAACGGGTCTCTCTCACTGGGGCATCTTATCTCTTCAACCATTTAGTGAGTGGGAGGGTAACTGGAAAATGCTGCTCAGTGTCAGGATGGGTTGATGCAGACCCGCACTGCCTGATGCTGTTTTTTCTGCCACTGTAAATGCTTATTTCTGTAATTATTATTCAGCATTTAGAGAGATGCTATTTTACACTCACTGTTCTTTGAAGCTCTGAGGGTCTCCTGGTTCACACCAATAAAATTTCCATTTACTCTGAACATCAACCATGGTGATTAAAAAAAAAACAACCCATAAATTATTTACTGAAATGGAAGTTGAGTTTACGGTAATAATGCATTAGTTCAGCTAGCCATGCAGTCTGTTACAGGGTAATAAAAAATTTTTATTTTCCTTCTTAAAAGGTATTTGCCAGTAACCTACACATGACCTTGAACTGATCAATTTTCAAAGATGATACTACAAGGAGGGGATATAAGGAGAAAGAAAGGGAGAGCTTTTTTTTCAAAGAACCTGATTTTAGGCAATTGTCAGCAAATACCTGTTGTCTCCCTGTTACAGGAGAAAAGAAATGAGCATGTATATCGTGGTTTTAGAAATCGTAAGGACTAGATCTTAAAAATCCTTTGGAAATTCAGCATTTGTGTGATAGAACATAAATCTGAAAGCTAGCAAGGAGGCCTGTTTGAAAAATCTGGGGAGTCACCATTGTTTGAGACCACCTGTCATTTCGCATGAGCCTGGAGCCTTGTAAAATAACGTCAGCCCAACGGTTCTGTCTTCATCTTTTAAAATGTATTTATGGAGCAGGATCGATTTAATGTATCTCAGAAAGTCCACGATTCTGCTCACGGCCATTTGCTGACTAATGTCTCCAGCAGAGAACAACAAGCACATTCATGAATTATGGCTGTCCCTGAGGTTCTTTTGTCTACTATTTTTTATTTTAGGAGCGTCTGCTTTGATTAAAGCCATTAGAGCCAGGAGCAAATAAAAAGGTGTCTGGCTTTTACATGTCTCGCGTTTTATAGCAGGAACTCTGATGAAGCCTGTATTTTAATTATTACACCATTAAGGCAAGTGATGAGTATCAACCTCACAAGTTCAACTAGTTCCTCCTCTGTTACCTGCTTTGGGGTCTAAAAAATCCTGTGGCAGGAGACTTGTTGGTTGAGTCCAGTTTTTACTTATTGATATCCTGTACTTGGCTGCATAAATATTTTCATTTATTTATATATTCCTCTTTGCTGCAAAAATTATTTTTTAAGTGACTTGGTTGAAGACTGTTTTGGGGGCTGAGTCACAACGTAAGAGTGAACTTAGGAACACCCGTGTTTATTTATTTAAAATGTTACAGATACTCTTTCATTATTTTTCTTTTTTAAAAAAGTTATTTTTAATTGGAGGATAATTGTTTTACAATATTGTGCTGGTTCCTGCGATACATCAACATGAATCAGCCATAGGTATGCATATGTCCCCTCCTTCTTGAACCTCCTTCCCACCCCATTCACCCCCTCCAGACTGTCCCAGAGCACCGGGTTGAGCTCCCTGTGTTGTACGCAACGTCCCATTCAGTTCAGTTCAGTCACTCAGTCATGTCCGACTCTTTGCGACCCCATAAATCACAGCACACCAGGCCTCCCTGTCCATCACCATCTCCCGGAGTTCACTCGGACTCACGTCCATCGAGTCCGTGATGCCATCCAGCCATCTCATCCTCTGTCGTCCCCTTCTCCTCCTGACCCCAATCCCTCCCAGCATCAGAGTCTTTTCCAATGAGTCAACTCTTCACATGAGGTGGCCAAAGTACTGGAGTTTCAGCTTTAGCATCATTCCTTCCAAAGAACACCCGGGACTGATCTCCTTTAGGATGGACTGGTTGGATCTCCTTGCAGTCCAAGGGACTCTCAAGAGTCTTCTCCAACACCACAGTTCAAATGCATCAATTCTTTGGCGCTCAGCTTTCTTCACAGTCCAACTCTCACATCCATACATGACCACAGGAAAAACCATAACCTTGACTAGACGGACCTTTGTTGGCAAAGTAATGTCTCTGCTTTTGAATATGCTATCTAGGTTGGTCATAACTTTCCTTCCAAGGAGTAAGCGTCTTTTAATTTCATGGCTGCAGTCACCATCTGCAGTGATTCTGGAGCCCAAAAAAATAAAGTCTGACACTGTTTCCACTGTTTCCCCATCTATTTCCCAT
>SJYX01014429.1:621929-667511 GCA_006410675.1 Oreotragus oreotragus
CACTGTTTCCACTGTTTCCCCATCTATCTGCCATGAAGTGATGGGACCAGATGCCATGATCTTCGTTTTCTGAATGTTGAGCTTTAAGCCAACTTTTTCGCTCTCCTCCTTCACTTTCATCAAGAGGCTTTTTAGTTCCTCTTCACTTTCTGCCATAAGGGTGGTGTCATCTGCATATCTGAGGTTATTGATATTTCTCCTGGCAATCTTGATTCCAGCTTGTGCTTCTTCCGGCCCAGCGTTTCTCATGATGTACTCTGCATAGAAGTTAAATAAGCAGGGTGACAACATACAGCCTTGACATACTCCTTTTCCTATTTGGAACCAGTCTGTTGTTCCATGTCCAGTTCTAACTATTGCTTCCTGACCTGCATATAGATTTCTCAAGAGGTAGGTCAGGTGGTTTGGTATTCCCATCTCTTGAAGAATTTTCCACAGTTCATTGTGATCCACACCGTCAAAGGCTTTGGCATAGTCAATAAAGCAGAAATAAATGTTTTTCTGGAAGTATCTTGCTTTTTCGATGATCCAGTGGATGTTGGCAATTTGATCTCTGGTTCCTCTGCCTTTTCTAAAACCAGCTTGAACATCTGGAAGTTCACGGTTCATGTATTGCTGAAGCCTGGCTTGGAGAATTTTGAGCATTACTTTACTAGCATGTGAGATGAGTGCAATTGTGCGGTGGTTTGAGCATTCTTTGGCATTGCCTTTCTTTCGGATTGGAATGAAAACGGACCTTTTCCAGTCCTGTGGCAAACTTCCCATTAGCTACCTGTTTTATACATGGTAGCGTATATATCAATATTTCAGTGTTACTCTCTCAGTTTGTCCCACCCTCTGCTGCCCCTGCTTTGTCCATAAGTCCATTGTCTATGTCTGAGCCTCTATTCCTGCCCTGCAAACAGGTTTATCAGTACCATCTGTCTAGATTCCATATATATGCATTAATACATGACACTTGTTTTTCTCTTTCTGACTTGCTTCACTCTGCATAACGAGCTCTAGAGGAAAACTCAGATTTATTTTTATATTCACTAAACTAAAAAAGATGCAGAGTAGGTAAATGACCTAAGTAGTGGTAAATCATCTATGACTAATGTCAAAAAGACCTGAGGATTATTTTCTGGTGGTAGAAAGCTTCCGGTCTCTTCCTCCTCCACTTAACTCTATGGCTGGTACTTCGCATTCTTGAAATATTCTGTGTTTTTCTGATTCCATGCTGTGAAATCATCAAATCCCTCTATGTTACTGCATTTCAGGGTAGTTAGTGCTTGAAATGGAAGATGTTTTGAGGATCTGTTTAATCTAGTTTAAACAGCGGAGTAGATATTTCTTAGAACTCTCAGATGCCTCGGCTCTGCCCTGGACCACACTTCTGGTAAAGCATTTTTTCTTTAATCTGTTTTACCAGCACCTGTCCCTACCTCTGCACATGGGCATCAGTTTTATTTTCATCTGTTTCCTTTCTCTCTTCCAAGCCTGCGCTCTACAATTCTCTATTCTTGTCACACGTTTAGCATTGCCTTTTTCCTCTGCTCCTGAAATGCCCAAGTCACTCCATGTGTACTGAACTGGAATATCATGTAGGTGGGAGGCGTCTCAGGGCAGATGTTATTATATAGGCTTTACAGAGAAGCATAAACAGGGTCACAATTAGTGACAGTTCTTACTGTAGATAATGGCCCAGGTTTAACTGGTAGCCAGAATACACAGCACGTACCTTGTACATTAGACATTCCGTCTCATCAGCTCTCTCCTGCTGCTGCTGCTGCTAAGGCGCTTCAGTCGTGTCCGACTCTGTGCAACCCCATAGACGGCAGCCCACCAGGCTCTATTCTTATGTATCATCATATATAATAATAGCAAATAAAAATTGAGAATTTTTCCACCCCAGAGCTCCAAAGCCTCTGGAACACACATCTCCCTTCCTAAACTGAGAAATATGCCAGCAGAGCTCTTTGATATTTATTTCTCAAAATCTAGTTCTGATTCTACCTCTCTCCAAGGCAGACTTCTTGGAGTTCACTCTGATGCAACGTGGGCTCTGCCCCAGCCCCTGTCTCTTATACACATCTAGATGTGTATAAGAGACAGTGGCAGAATACTGTCATTTTATAAAAAGAAAGGATAAAGTTTAAATACATTCTTGTCACCAGAACCACATTAGACGTAAAGAGGTATTCTGGAGTGATTATGGGAAATCATCTTTGTGCTAGGACCCCAGTGAAGAAGTGACTGGGCGTGGCTCCCACAAAAGAACCCTTGTTTCATTGGTCAGACACAGCGAGGGGACCTGCAGTCTTTGGTCTGCTGCTGCTGCTAAGTCGCTTTAGTCGTGTCTGACTCTGTGCGACCCCATGGACTGCAGCCCACCAGGTTCCCCCGTCCCTGGGATTCTCCAGGCAAGAACACTGGAGTGGGTTGCCATTTCCTTCTCCAATGCATGAAAGTGAAAAGTGAAAGTGAAGTCGCTCAGTTGTGTCCGACTCTTAGCGACCCCATGGACTGCAGCCTACCAGGCTCCTCCATCCATGGCATTTTCCAGACAAGAGTACTGGAGTGGGGTGCCATTGCCTTCTCTGCAGTCTTTGGTCTAGACCAGGGCAATAGTTTTTACATTTCTTAGGGGAAATACTAAGAAACTAAATGTTTCTCAAAAGGTTTCAGTTTCCTTAAGAAGTGAATATATTGTATGCTTTAAAAACTAGAGATTGCAATCAGAAGTTGGCCAAGTGGTCACCCTGGAGTAGGTGGCGGATGAGAGGGGATTGAAGAGGTGCTTCTAGGGAGATGACACTGTGCTTTTCCTTGATCTGGATGTTGACTATATAGGTATGTACAGTTTGTAGAAAATACATTGAACTATATATGCATGAGATATATACTTGCCTATGTATTAATTTCAAGAGTTTTTTTAAGTTAAAAAAAGACTATAATGTGTAAAATTTTGCTCTATAATTCTGGATTCATGACTTGCCTCACTGTCACAGAGGATAGAAAATATTTTCCAAATAACAAAATAAAACACAGCATAGAACTTTATACCTAAGTCATCAGGTGGGACAGTACATAGTTTTAAATATCAGTTTCAAGGTATTTTTCTTTTAGGACAAGAAGAGCTGACATATAAGTGCATGTTTTAACTACACTAGAAATAACTGAGGCTGGAGTGGAGAGTGGGAAGAGCACTAAATACGAAGATCTAAACACTGTTTTCTAAGCTTTGCTCCAACTCTCTTGGCCTGAGCAAGGCACCTATCTACTTATTGTCTGTCTGTAAAATGGAAAAATGACATTTATCAACACCTATCTAAGAGGGGCTGTATCAAGATGAAAAAGACTGTTTACAGAGAAAATAACATGAGAAAATAAGTATTTGTATGTAAACAGAAGTGATTTTGTGAAATCCATTCTATAAAAAGATAGAATCCCAAGTGTGCATGGAGGATTGTCACAAAACAAGAAGCTTGGACACTTTTTGCCATGTCCCAGATCTTATCAATAGAAAGTAGCTCATTTAAAATGTACAATTCTCTGTTCTACTGTTGTAACACATCCCTTTATTCTCTGCCAGGTGCCTGGCAGCCAGCGCAAGAGAGGGAAGAAGGCCTGTCCCTCCACTGGGCTATAGGTCTGTGTTGCCACCGGGCATGATACTTTTAGACACTCAGGTTTTCCAAGCGAAGCCCACAAAACAAGTGTTTTCAATGTAAAATCTGAAATTTCAACACTGGCATCTGATTCAAATGTTTATAAAATCACTATGTATACCAAACAAGTCTATCTATAGGCTGGAGTGCACCCACAGGCTTCCAGTTGTGACTTCCCAATTCTTTGCTTCTAATGACACCATTATCTCTAAACTTTCTGTCTTTCTATGTGCCAATCTGTTACTTCATTGCTAATCCTATATTTTCAGCAGCAAATACATTACAGTAAGACTCTGAAAAGAGGCCTGAAAAAAGGAATGTAATCTTATTCTTGTTCTCAGCTTTACTCTATTATTTCCCCATCTTTCCTTAGAAGATTTATCTTCCTCTTTATCTTAAACAAACACATGATCCATGATTGTAATTTATGTCTTATTTTTTAACTATTTGATAAAAAAAAATGGTGGGAGGTGGGAGGGAGGTTCAAGAGGCAGGAGACATACCTATGGCTGATTCGCATTGGTATATGGCAGAAATCCACATAACATTGTAAAGCAATTATCCTCAAATTAAAAAGAAATACGTTAAAAAAAAAAGATTGGTTGGGATTATTAGCACATCAGAAAACAACACATCCCTCAGGGGCTAAAGTAGTCAGTTCCATATTCTTTTCCCTAAGAATCTTTGAGCACCTTTGACATCTTAAATAGTTAAATAAAGAAATATTAGCTTGAGAACAAAGTCGTCACTGCAGAATATTCCTGTGGTGGTTCGATGCACATAAACTGGTGAATTATCATTGATTTGGGATCTATAGAGCTACAGATATGGGCGTGCTTCATATGCAAATGTCTGTAAAGATCTTACTCCTCCATACTCTCCATGCAAATCAGTTTTAAATCATCACACAATGTAGCTGCATTTTAATTTCTAATGGAGAACAGCCGTGACGTTCAATTGCCTCTAGGCCTGGCTGAGTGATCATGTCAAATGATTTATTTCCACTGAACCAGAGGCAAGGTGGGAGGGAGATAGAAGGAGGTACTGGGAGAACCAAAAAAATCTCTGATTCTTGTCCTCACGTATCCCGGAGGGCCCAAGGCATGTGTTCTGGGTGCGGCCCAACACATGTTCTTTTACACGTCAGTGGGCCACGCTCTGAGAAGGTCTGAGTGATGGGATAATTAGAACCAAGAAGTCAGCGGGGTGGATAGTTTGTCTGCTGATAATAGCTTGTTTGCTAATTGCCAACACCAGATTTTCTGGGCAATTAGACATTTGGTTTCCTCCAAGACCTTCTGTGCAAATGTGGACACATGGCCCCAGGCCTTCCAGGTAGCAGGTGGAGAAAGAGTGGCTCCCGGTACAGGATGGCATCTCTCTGATGCCACCTGCCCCAGGGGTGGTGGGGACAGGGCAGACTTCTCACTAGTAGAGATGCTGAACTTCCCCTGCTTTTATGGAAGGAGTTACCCTGTGCTGGGTGATGAGCAAAGAAGCTGAAGTTTGTGGGCTGGTCCAGGAGCCAGGCTTATGTCTCCATTTTCTTTTCAAGAGCATTGAGCCAGGATGCTAGTAGAACCTGAAACTGCTTCCTCTCTCAGATGAGCAAGTTGATTATTTTAAAATAATTTTTTTTATTGTGGTAAAGTATATATAACATAAAAATTTCCATTTTAACCATTTGAAGGTGTGCAAATCAGTGGCATCAATACATTCGCAATGTTGTGTAACCATTACTACTCTTTCTAAAACTTTTTCATCATCCAAAATGGAAATTTTGTATTCCCCATCCGTCTTTGCTCTCTCAGCCCCTGACTGCCTCTAATTTACTGTCTGTCTCTATGACTTTGCCTATTCTGTTTTCGTATTGGCTATCTACATTTCATTTGCCTGTTCTGAATATGAGGTGATGTTTGTCCTTTTGTGTCCAGCTTATTTCACTTAGCATAATTTTTTCTGGTTCATGCACGGTGTATCATCTATAAGAATTTCATTCCTTTTTACAGCCGAATAATAATCCATTGAATGGATGTACCGTATTTTTGTTATCCATTTATCTGTTGATGTATACTTGGGTGGTTTTCACTTTTTGGTTTTTGTAAATAATCCTGCAGTGAACGTGCACGTACAAGCATCCTTGTTTTCAATTCTTTTGGGTAGATACTCAGGAGTGGAATTCCTAGGAAAGGAATTGGGTCTATGGTAAGACTATATCTCACATTTTAAGAAACAGCGGCTGTACCATTTTGCATTCCCACAAGATATATACAGGGGGTTTCAATATTTCCACATCCTTGCCAGCATTTGCTATTTACTTAAAAAAAAAAAAAAAAAACAACCAAAACTGTAGCCACCCTAGTGAGTGTGAAGCAGTATCTCATTGTGGTTTTGATTTCCCTCTTGACTAATGAGTGCATTTCCCTAATGACTAATGAGTTAAGCATCTTTCACATGCTTATTGACCATTAGCATATCTTCTCTGGAGAAATGTCTGTTTAAGTCCTTTCCCCCACAGGTTGATTTTTGGTCTCTGTACTTAACTTGCTTCTGCGCCTTTCTCCCAAAGGTTGGAACTGAGCCTCATCGGGAGGAGAGGGAACAGATGCCTGCAGAGTGGGGAGGTGGCTGTGCAGATTCGAAGTTTTGCATTCCCTCGTTCATGATTCCTTTTATTCCCTCAACTCGTTTGGCACCCACTGTAATGATGCTGTTTGAGTTCTCACCAAGCAGGAAAAGAGATCAGTAAGCGCGTGGGATTAACCAAAGTGATTTGGCAGCAGACGCAGATGGAGCCACTCCTGGTGCCTCCCCAGAAGCAGACAGGTCTTTCTCAGAGACCTCATAGATTCTGGGCTTCCTTGACTACATATTATTGTAGCAAATTACTCATTTTTTTTCCCAGCAGGTAATTAGTCTATATACTGAATGGAGCAGTATCTGCAGAGCTCCTTGGATGGTACCTGGGACTTGTCGATGCCAAGAGCCTGGCCATCACCTCTACAGGGGAGCCCACCATCCTTGATCTGCTGCCCTGAAGGATCCCAGTCCCGGGCAGTGGGCAGGGAGAGGGGGTGGAGCTTCCAGCACTGACCAGGGCCGGGGACGACTCCCCCTTGGGAACTCATCCCTGGGGGGAGCCACGGGGCTCTGGCAGGGTTTCAGAAGCTGTCTGAGTAATTGGAAGATCAGCAGGGGGATCGACCAGATGATGTTCAGGCTGCCTCGCTCCTGGATCTTCTCTCTTTTGACCTCTGTCTGTTGTGGGACCCTGACTATGGGCCCAGGAACGCTGATCTATCTGTCTTTCTGCTGTGATTTTTCTTACTGAACGTCCAAACCCTTCAGCATTGCTGAAGCGAGCAAGCGCCCTGTGTTCTGGCAGAGCCTCATGCAGGAAGGAGGGAGGAGGTGATGCCTCTACTAAGCAAAGAAGTTCTTTCCGGAAGTCGAACCCCTCTCCTCTATTCTGGTGATTAAGGTTGTTAATCTTGGATGGGGTCCCATAACCCTTTGGAAACCTGAAGGCTGTGGATGCCCTTACAAAAAAATAAACGCAAAATTTGCACATCATCTCAGGGGGGCCTCAGTCTTCTCTGGTCCATACACTGGTGCCTGGGTTGAGAATGGGCTCTACAGAAGGTAGGTTTAGGGACTGGGCCGCCTCTGTGCTAAGTGCTGCGAGATTGACTGCACTTAGTGAGAGGCTTGGTGGTCACTGGGAGAAGAGGAGCGTCTCATTTGATCAAGTTTTAAATACCAAATATGGGGCAACCAGATCAGACACTCTACCGTTCTGGGTGGAGTTCGGCCTGGCCCCACATTAGCTGGCTTTCCAAGGACGAGAACACTCCCTGCAGGAGCAAAGCCACGCAGTCCTCATTTCAGCTCTCCAGCTCAGCCTGCACCACCTCTAAGGATGCCCTTGTCTTTCCTTTCAGAAACGGCCCCCACGTCTGCATATTCATCTCCGGCCCGGAGCCTGGGGGACACAGGAATAACACCTCTGTCCCCTTCCCACATTGTGGTAAGAAGCATGTATCTGTGGTGAGGGGTAGGGAGGGGGGAATGTATGTGCTGATCACCTTTGCTTTCTGAGTCAGCTTTCCCTACTCTGGGTCAGAAAAGGCTTTCCGTGGTGTGACTGGTGCTTCTGCAGCCATTGGCCTGGGTGTAGATAACATGAGCGGGCAGCGGGGAGCAGCTCTTTAAAGACTCAGGTTCAGAGACTGCAGGGCACCATTTTGGGAGGAGGCAGCCACATCTGGCCGGTGGGCGAATCGGTGAAAAGCGGTGGTTTTTCCAGCGCAGTTAAGTGCTGTGACCAAACGCTGTGGCTGTAGCTGCTTCTGTACCAGCTTGCCCGGGAGAGTAGACCTGGGCGGTGTGGGGGTGGCTGGTGGGGGTGTCGGGAGGCGGGCGCTAGAGACTGGGCGTTGGTTCCCATGCTGCCCCAGATGGATATTGTGGGGCAGCTGTTCAAGGCGCTTACATGTAGCCAACCAGCGAGAAGTACCTGGAGGGAAGGGCGGTTTTATACGAGATGCTCAGACCTGCAAAGAAGACACTGCTGAGAACTTCAGAGCCGTCACTAAGGAGGGACGCCAGCTTGTCCTGGTTTTCCCGGCACTGTCCTGGCTTCCATGGAAAGGCCTGCGTTCTGGAACTCCCTAGGGCTTGTGAAAACTGAAAGGCTTGGGCACCGAAGAGCCGGGTCCTTTGGTTTTCAAACTTTGTACCCCGAGGGTTCCCTGGAAAAGCTTCAGGGTCACCTAAGGGGATGGGGCGCAGTGTGATGAAAGGCCAGGTAGGTGGGGCTGTCACCCCCTGCTCTAACCAATCAGTACTCTTCAGATCCCAAGTTGATTGGTATAATTTGAAGTTCTGTGGGTGTTAATAAGGAAGTCTACACTGCTTTAAAATTTTGGGGGGAAATCTGGAATGACTTGACCTACTCACTTGACAGATGAGGAAAGGCTCTGGGCCCCAAGGGTCACATGGCTGACTGTGGCAGGACTGGTCAGGGTTTCTGGTATGCTGAGCCCTACACCCCAGCCCCACACACCCAGGCAGATGGAGGGGTCACCTGGCAGGTACATAGGGCACAGCTGAGCAGGGTCTGGAGGTCTATGTAGGGCCTGGGGGAGGCCAGTGGGGGGAAGGGGAACCACTGGCTTCTGGTTCAAATGGAAGCGTTTCTATAATTTGCCACGTTCTCGCATGGTTGATAAAGGATGTGGTGCACATGGGTAGGCAGGTGACCTCCCCAGTAACCTGGCCTGGCCCTCCACTCATGAGGACCCTCCATTTCTCCCTGAGTTGGTCGGGGGTGGGCAGCGTGGACAGGAGGCAGGCGTGTCCTCTCCCCAGGGATCACCATGTGGCAGACTTGAACCAAACATGGAATGTCCTTCTGTCTGCAGTGGGTGCACAGTGGGGCAGGGTGGAACCTTCCAGAAAGCTGGGCTTGACTGCCCCTACCCACACCCTGTACCCCACTTGGTGTATCTGCAGAATGATGCCGACCCGAACGTCTCTGAGCAGCAGACATTTCTCGTGGTGGTAGCCATCGACTTTGGGACCACGTCCAGCGGCTATGCCTACAGCTTCACCAAGGAACCAGAATGCATCCACGTGATGAGGTGAGCATCAGAGGGGCAGGGGCTAGCACCAGTCACTTGTCACTATGGAGACTTGGGGGAGGGCTCTGGGGGAGGGAAGAGGGAATAATCCAATGAGCAGATGAATGGTACTTAGTAGGCAGGTCTTTTCCTGGATTCTGGCCCTACTTGGCCTAATCTCACCATGCCACTTTGGGCAAGCCACTTCTGATCTCTGGGCTCCAGGTTCCTGGTCTGTAAAGTCATTGGTTTAATTCTGACTTAGTTGGTTTGGGAAAGAGCCTAGAGAGTATGTTGGAAAGTTCCAGCATGCTGCCTTGGCAAGAGACACTGACTTACAGGATGTTTGTGATGGAGGAGATCCAGGTCTCTCTCTGTGTGACCTCAGGCAAAGGACTTCCCTGGTGGCTCAGACAGTAAAGTGTCTGCCTACAATGCGGGAGACCAGGGTTCGATCCCTGGGTTGGGAAGATCCTCTGGAGAAGGAAATGGCAACCCACTCCAGTAGTCTTGCCTGGGAAATNTGATGGAGGAGATCCAGGTCTCTCTCTGTGTGACCTCAGGCAAAGGACTTCCCTGGTGGCTCAGACAGTAAAGTGTCTGCCTACAATGCGGGAGACCAGGGTTCGATCCCTGGGTTGGGAAGATCCTCTGGAGAAGGAAATGGCAACCCACTCCAGTAGTCTTGCCTGGGAAATCCCATGGACAGATGGACCCATAGTCCATTGGGTCGCAAAAGGTAGGACATGACCAAGCGACTACACTTTCAGGCCATCAGTGAACCTTCTAAAGCTCAGTTTCCTCATCTGTGAAATGGGGATAACGCAGTACCTGCTTCTCAGAGTGTGTGTGCAAATGTGGTGAGATTTCCTATCGAGTGCTTTCTTGTTTAGTCACTAAGTCATGTCCAACTCTTTGTGACCCCATGGACGGTAGGCTCCTCTATCCATGGGATTCTCCAGGCAAGCATACTGGAGTGGGTTACCATTCCCTTCTCCAGGGAATCTTCCCGACCCAGGGATCAAACAAGAATACTGGAGTGGGTTGCCATTCCCTTCTCTAGGGGCTCTTCCCCACCCAGGGATCAAACCTGCGCTGCAGGCAGATTCTTTACCATCTGAGCCAGCAGGGAAGCCCCCATAAACTAGAATCAACATTTATCGGCTTCTGAATTGTTGTTTTAAGAGATTTATCTCTAAAGGGAGAGTCATACCGTGAAAATTGACAAAAGAGAAAGGAGCAGAAATAACTTTGAACTTGCTGGTGAGGAATTCTTACAAAGCCTTCACAGAGTTCAGGGTCTCTAGGGGTGTTATCTTAATAACTGTAGAGATTTTGGAGGAAGGTTCTACCTGAATTTTATTTCAGTCAGAACATATTAATATCACCTTGATCCAGACTGACAGAATAATGAATGAGAAAGTTTAATTTTTTATATTTAAATAGGAATGAAGAATTGAACATTTGAAGGGCAAAAACTATGGAATTCCAATACCTACTGAAAATGTCAGTGTTCATAGTCCTGGAAAACCTATTTCTAAAAGGTTGTGTGTAGAACGCATCCCTGGTCCAGGCACCAGTGTTGGCCTGGGACGGTGATCATCTCTGCATCTCAGTGGGGTCACCATGGGGACTTGGCTCCCTGGGTGGATGGGGCTTGACTGGGAAACTGGCCAGGGATGACTCCGGCCCCATCTGCGTGGCAGGTCTAGGTGAAGGTTGGCTTTCCATCCGGACTGTGATGGCAACAGCAGGTGTGAGCCCAGCCAGGAGAGTGGCCACCTCCCCCAGAGGGCAGGCTGGGGAGAAAGATGCTCTTCCCCTAGTGCACTGTGTCTCCCCCAGAGGCTGCCTGTAGGGATCGTGTGGCAGGACTGGAGCCACCTGCTGAGTCAGAACCTGGTAGAAGAGACAGCATCCTGTCCCCTGGCAGCCAGGGCTTCGCTGCTGTGGCCCCAAAGAAGGGAGAGGCATCCAGTCACCTGTCTGCTCCACTCTCTTTACTTTTCTCCTTCTTTCTGTCTGCAAGGAGGATGGAAGCTTTTCTGGGGCTCAACCTACCCGCTGCTTGCTCCATCACATTTCCCATCAGGTCCAGGATCTAATCCCATCACATCCTCCAGTCTGTACTCACCCCTCCTGGCTTCTGGCTCCTCTTCAGCACACAGACGTGCAGGATATGGTACCTTCCCTCCACCAGAGCTGTTCTGATGAGAGCCGTTCCAATCAGCGGTCTCATCCACCTGCCACTGTGACTGTCACCCCAGGATGGGGGCATCCGGGTCTGTTTCTTGCCTGAATCTCTTCCTGGCTTGCACCTTCAAGCCCCTCCTGGGAGTTCAATGCCAGCACTTTCCAATAAAGCCCTACATGTTTCCTCCTGCCTACTTCTTGGCCGGGACTGCTGGCATCTGTGAGGGGCACTCTCTCCTCCAGACTCCCCAGCTTGAAACCTGTGGGGTGCCCTGGCGCCTGCTCACCAGTGAGTCCATTTAGCTTGGTTCTCCTTCTGGATGGTTCCTCCCCATCATCCCCTCTCTGTCTTCCCAAGACTCTCTATCCTTGTATGAGCGCCCTCACCTTGAGACATGAGCTCTGTTCTCAGCCTCCTGGCTTCCAGTCTCCCTCCCTTTAGTCCAGTTTGCTTTGGGTCAACAACAGCTCTGATTCTGTCCTGCCCCTGCTCTAAAACCTTTAGTGGCTCCCTATTACTCACTGATTAAATGTCTCACTCTTCAGGGGCCTCACGCCTTTCCAGTCTCGTTTTCCCCACCCGCGCATAATCACTCTCCTCATTTATACTCTTTCTCCAACCCACACAGTCACCTGGCATTCCCCATACATGCCCTGTGCTTGCCCCTCTCTGAACAGCCTGCAGTCCGTCCCTCTTTCAACAGCCGGCTGTCTGTCCATCCTTCACGTCTCTCCTGAACCCTGCATTCTTTCCAAGGCCTCCATCTCTCTGCCTCCTTTGACCTCTCTGGGGTGTCTCCCCGGTCCCTTCATCTCCATCTGATGAGGCAGGTATTTATGTGTGTGTTTCTCCCCTGCCTGTTTCAAAGAGAATCCATCTGCTATGAGGGCACCTGTAGCAGCCACTGTGAGCACCCACATCTGTACCAGCCTTGCACACAGTAGGTGCTCACATCCGTGGAAGAAGGCCCGTAACCTCTGCCTTTCCTTGGCTGCAGGCGATGGGAGGGAGGCGACCCTGGGGTGTCCAACCAGAAGACTCCGACCACCATCCTGTTGACTCCAGAGAGGAAGTTCCACAGTTTCGGGTATGCTGCCAGGGACTTTTACCACGACCTGGACCCCAACGAGGCCAAGCAGTGGCTGTACCTGGAGAAGTTCAAGATGAAGCTGCACACGACTGGGGTAAGCCAGCCTCTCCTGGGCCCCAAGTGCCTGTGAGCCGAGGTTCCTCCAGCCCTCCCGACCCTTGGGGGCCCTCAGGTTTCTCCCGAGCAGAAACGAAATTCCACTCACCTGATTTTAGAAACAGCCTGGAGCACGCCACGCTTTGGACCACCCAGTACATTTTCAGATGCACACACGGATAGGGAGATATTCGGAATATTTAGCAACTTGTTTGCTTTGGAAACCAACCCATCAGAGAGACACTGGCTGGATGGAGCACAGGCATAGGGGGCTGGGGGGCCCTGCTGTTCTGGGAGATCCCCCTTCAATTGCTGGATTATGGGAAATCAAGGGGTCCTGAAGGAAGGACTCGGGGGCTGGGAGGCCTTTTAGGGGCTCACGGTAGTGGCTATTAATGAACCAGTTTGGAAGTAACAAAACAGCTAGCTCATTTAACCCTCTGTGTGGGGAAGGAGGTGGCTCAGGAAATCAAGCCTCCCTCCAGTAATTGGAGGTTCCGTGCCTGAAGCAGCTTTGCTCCCTACTTTCCAGGGTTCAGTAAGATGGCCAAGTCAATTAGGACCCTCCCCTGAGCTTCATCAAAATGTTGGTCCATAGGATACAATTATTCAGTTTAAGCATTGTATCCCTTAAATTTTCCTTAACATGCACAGTTAGAGATGCAGGATGCCGATAGTGTTTAGGACCACAGACCCCCCGCCTCTGCCACCTTTGTGATACTTAATCCGTCACTAAGCCTCTCCTGCCTTGCTTTACCTTATCTGTGAAATGGAGGCACTACTTGTGCTTTTCTTATGGGGATGTAAGGACTAAAGGAATCAAAATACACAAAGCCCTTAGAACTATGCCAGTCCTTAGCAAGTTAAAGTCAATTGCTACCTTCTATTAGTATTGCTTTTATCTGTCCACGATTAAGGGTTTGCAGATGACAAAACAGATGTGTCTGGGGAGATCCTGCAGCCAGCACTCGGCCTTCCAGGGCTCTGTGCTCATCCACGTGGTGCTCTCTCTCTCAAGCAGACCAACGTCTGCTCGAAAAGCATCCTTCCTGTTTCACCTGATGGGATTCTGTGCCTTATAGCAGTCTCCTGCAAGTGGGAGCCCAGAATTTCTTCAGTTTGACTTTTTCAATTCCAAGCCTGTGTCTTCCTGGTGGCTGGAAGCAGCCTGGGAGCCACCATCCCAAAGCTGGGGTGTCTTTGCTTAACCCCAGGTGTTGGAGTAGTGAGCTTGTGCAGATGGGTTGCGATGACGGGCAGGTCCCACAAGGCCAGTTTAGCACTTGATACCCCTTCATGCTCCAAAGGCAAAGGGCTAATTACCCAACCTGGATCAATCCAGAGGCCACACTGATTTTTTTCCCCCAGTGGTAATAAGTCTACTGGTTCCAGGAGACGTAAGGGCTTCCTCCTGATGTTTGCTCTGCCTATTCCCACTCCCTGGGGACTGTTTTCATCATTTTTTAATGACCTCAGTCCATCTGGCATCTCACGGAGCATCTTCCACCCGAGGACCACACGCAGCAGCTGCTGTGGCTTCTGGCAGGGGAAGAAGGCAGTGATGCTGGGCTCCCAGTGGATTAGACAGCACAAGCCTTAAAATAGGAGCCCTTCTATTTTTGTGACTTGGTTGGCAGCTCATCGGGTAGTGAAAGCTTCATGCCTGTTCAGTGCCATGCACATCTGCGAGTTGGCATGATTATCTAGGCCTCGATTAGGAGGGTTCCCAAGGGTGACCATATGTGTCCATGTGTGGCAATAGTATGTAAATTGCATCGGAAGTATGTAAAAAGTATGTAAATTGCGGCTGCTGCCTTTTCTTTCTTCCCCAGCTCTGTTGCTGCCCCAAGACCTCTGCTCCCAGAGGGTTGAAAAGAGGAAGGGAGGAAAGCAGTGGAAATGGGATTTGAGGGGGCAGCCAGGGCCTCCTACACAGTAAGGGGGTGATGCTGCCAGCCCTGTCCTGGGGGCATGCCATCCTAGTCTGTGGGAAATACAAACATGGTTCACTGGGATTCCTGGGTCTCCGAGTGGCAGTGCCTAGAGCCAGAAGGGAGGCTTTCTTCTTCCTGTCTTGCTTCATTCTCCCCTCCAGGACCTCACCATGGATACAGAGCTGACAGCAGCTAATGGCAAGAAAGTCAAAGCCCTTGAAATCTTCGCTTACGCCCTGCAGTACTTTAAGGAACAAGCACTGAAGGTAGGCACATACCAGAGCCTGTACTGGGGAGGGGCACCTCCTGCTGGACAGTTTCTGGACAGAGAATGTGGGCTTCGTATTCAGAAAGCGGGATGCCCCCACATGCGCTGCTGGTGGGGAGGGAACATGGGGCAAGTGCTGTGGAGAACAGCCTGGCAGTTCCTCAAAAGATTAAACACAGGGCCTTCCCTAGTGGCTCAGTGGTAAAGAATCTGCCTGCCAGTGCAGGAGACGGGGGTTCGATCCCTGGTCCGGGAAGATTCCACATGCCGCAGAGCAACTAAAACCCATGTGTCACAGCTATTGAGCCTGTGCGCTAGAACCTGAGAGCTGAAACTGCTGAAGCCCACACATCCTAGAGCCCATGATCCACAACAGGAGAGGCCACCGCAGTGAGAAGCCCACACACCACCACAAGAGAGTAGCCCCTGCTCCCGGCAAGGAGCAGGAAAACCATGCAGCAAGGAGGACCCAGCACAGCCGAAAACTAACTAAAAAAAAAAGGTTAAACACAGAGTGAGCTGGAGGTTCCAACCCTAGGTGTGTACCAAGAGAAAAGAAAACATGTATTCACATAAAAACCTGTGCATGAGTGTTCACAGAAACACTGTTCATAATCACCGAAAAGGCAAAAACAACCGACATGTCCATCCGCAGATGAATGGGTAACTAAATGGGACCCACCTGTACACTGGAATATTATTCAGCCTTAAAAAGGAATGAAGTACCAATATATGCTGTGATGCAGATTAACCTTGACAACTTGATGCTAAGCCAGATACAAAAGGCCACTTAGTGTAGGAGTCCATTTGTAGGAAATGCCCCAAAGAGGCAAATCCATGGAGACAGAAAGTACATGAGTGATTGCCAGAGGTGGGGGGCGGGTGGTGTGGGAGTGAGGAGTGACTGCCAGCGGGTATGGGTTTCTTTGGGGGGATGATGAAGTTAGACAGTGGGAATGTCACACCACCTTGTGAATATACTGATACCCACTGAACTGTACACTTTAAAGGTGAGTCTAATGGCATGTGAATTATATCTCAGTAAAAGAAACAAAAGAAAGAAAGATAGGAGACTCATGTCACCACTGTGTGACCCTTGGCAAGGTGCCCAACCTCTCTGATACCCACGTACCTAACATGAAGTGGGAGGCAGGCAACTTCCCTGGGGGTCGTTTGATAATAAGTGAAAGACTGAATGTCAGATGCCTCCCATGGGGCTCAGGAAGGAGTAAACACTTGGCAAATAGTTGCTGCTGTCTCTCTCCATGGCTCGCACCCCAGACCCCGTGGAAGAAGCTGACCCGGTGAATAAGCCCCCCTTGTTTGGCCCTTCGCAAAGGTTTGTTCAACGATGGCTCAGAATGAAGAAAACGGCTAGTTTCCCAGTGGAATATAGCGGTCTGCTCAGAGTCCCCTCCCATGGGCATGGTGACGAGTGGGTGTAGATCAGGGGATTAAAAAGCCTTGTACTGAGCTCTGTCTCAAAAGAACTGGGAACCTCAGAAGCATTTGGTATTATGAGATCACTAGAAGAAATTTGGGGCTTCCTGGGTGGCTCAGTGGTAAAGAACCCATCTGCTAAAGTAGGAGACGTGAGTTCGATCCCTCAGTCGGGAAGACCCCCTGGAGAAGGAAATGGCAACCCACTCCAGTATTCTCTCATGAGGAATCCCGTGGACAGAGGAGCTACTGTCCATGGGGTGGCAAGAGTCAGACATGACCTAGAGACTAAAGTAACAAAACAAACAGAAGAAATTTAGTGAATTCTTGAAATAGAATAGAATTCTAGAAATAGGACCGCGTACGTGCGTGCTAAGTCGCTTCTGTTGTGTCCCCAGCCTTATGGACCAGAGTCAGCCAGGCTTCTCTGTCCGTGGGATTCTTCAGGCAAAAATTCTGGAGTGGATTTCCATGCCCTTCTCCAGGGGATCTTCCAGACCCAGGGATCAAACCTGCGTCTCTTAAGTGTCCTGCATTGGCAGGTTATTTACCTCTAGCGCCGCTTGGGAAGTTCACAAATAGGGCTGCTGCTGCTGCTGCTGCTGCTAAGTCGCTTCAGGAGCCAAAGAAGTGAGAATGTGACACTCCTTTCATCCATTCAAGTACCTTTTGTTTGAGTACTTCATGTGGGCCAGGTCCTGTGTGAGTTCTGGTTGTGTGGAAACAAACTGCAATGGAGCATACAGTCGATTGGTGGGTGTCGGGGATTCAGTGAAGGCAGAGATTCTACCCAACGACAGCAGCAGGGAATCCCCGCGGCGGAGAGGGGCTGGGGGCTTCTGCCACGCAGCAGCTGGCAGGGCAGGCGTTTCACCTGGTGGAAGGGCCCAGGAACAGCTCAGGGGAAAGAAAGCATAGCCCACCGCAGGGGAGCAGGCGGTTTGGAGCAGGCGAAGGGCAACGCTGCAGAGAGAGCGGGAACAGTGAGCGGGGGACGAGATTGTGCGGTCTCGAATGCCAGCAGAAGGCATTCTTCCTGGGGCGTGGGAGCCCTCACGGGACTTCTCTCAGGGCAGTGAGTGGCCTTCAGGGTAGTGTTAGAGGAGGGGAGACGGCCGTGGTCCTCAGGGCCCGCAGCGGGAGAAGAGTGACCTGTTGGCAGCTCTCAGAGCTGACGCAGGCCCAAGGGCTGAGGGCGAGGCTGACACACCTCATCTGAGGATCATGAAAACCAAGGAGATAAACGGATGTGATGGAGGGAGGGAGTGGTTCATTCTATGAAAGGGCGTGGGGAGAGGACTCTAGGGAAGGGAGTGGGAGAGAGACAGAGGTGGATTCACTTCAGGAAGCAGGTAGCGACCAGTCAGAGACAGGAGCAGGGAGGCCAGTGGGGACCCATGGAAAGGGAGCTGCCATGGGTCCAGCTGAGTTCAGTTGCTCAGTCGTGTGCAACTCTTTGTGACCCCATGGACTGCAGCGCGCCAGGCCTCCTTGTCCACCTCCAACTCCCAGAGTTCACTCAAACTCATGTCCATTGAGTCGGTGATGCCATCCAACCATCTCATCCTCTGTCGTCCCCTTCTCCTCCTGCCCTCAATCTTTCCCAGCATCAGGGTCTTTTCCAATGAGTCAGCTCTTTGCATCAGGTGGCCAAAGTATTGGAGTTTCAGCTTCAGCACCAGTCCTTCCAATGAATATTCAGGACTGATTTCCTTTAGGATGCACCGGTTGGATCTCCTTGCAGTCCAAGGGACTCTCAGAGTCTTCTCCAACACCACATTTCAAAAGCAACAATTCTTCGGCGCTCAGCTTTCTTTATAGTCCAACTCTCATATCCATACCTGACTACTGGAAAAACCATAGCTTTGACTAGACGGACCTTTGTTGGCAAAGTAATGTCTCTGCTTTTTAATATGCTGTCTAGGTTGGTCATAACTTTTCTTCCAAGGAGCCAGCGTCTTTTAATTTCATGGCTGCAGTGAAAGGGAGCCGCTGTAGGTCCAAGAAGGCCTCAAAGCAGGGGAGGAGGTGGCCCTCTGTGGGCCTGAAGAGAGGAATTCCAGAGGGACTGACTTCATGCCCAGAGGAAGATGCAGGCATGAAAGGAGGCCGATGGGGGCAGGGTGGCTTCGGATTGAGACGAGGAGCCATGGGAACTCAGGGAAAACGTAGGACTTGAGAAAGTCTGTGACTCTGGAGTGTGTTTCAGGTTGGCCATGACATGAGGACAGGCCTGAGCAGCCCATCTTTCAGGGGAGGAAGGGATGGGATGGGGCAGAGGTCATCAGACACAATATGGGTGAAGGAGGGGTGGTTGTGTACCTGTCGGCTCAGCCGGAGCCTTCAGGAACTTTCTCCCAGCAGGGAACACGTTGTGAAGAGTCTGAGGAGATGTATAGGAACTGGGTCCTTCCCAAGAGGCTGGCTGGTGTTCAAAGGGCAGGTGGATTCAGAGCAGCGGACTGCTGCATGTTGGACCTGAATAGGCTCGAGTAGATTTCCTCAGAAACCACATCCCTGGAGCGGTCTTGTTGTTCACGAGGGACAGTCGGTGAAAGTGCCATGACAGGAAATGTTCAGTCAGTGCCAGCTTCCTTCCCTTCTAAGCCGGTCTCCACCCTCTGGTGAACAAACAGCCCAACCAGACAACTTTCCATATGGCTAGGAAAGCCCGTCACTCATCTTTGAGCCTGTTCCTGTTTTAAAGAGTTTAAAATAGGCTGGATGGTTAATATAGGCGGCACCGTTAGCATCCCTCTCAATCCATTACAGTCTCACCTACTTTTACAGCCCACTGCAGACCTACAGAGAAATCAGTTCAGTTCAGTTCAGTTGCTCAGTCATGTCCGACTCTTTGCGACCCCAGAGAGTCTGGGTTGCAGCGTGCCAGGCTTCCCTGTCCATCACCACCTCCTGGAGCTTGCTTAAACTCATGTCCATCGAGTTGGTGATGCCATCCAACTGTCTCATCCTCTGTCATCCCCTTCTCCCACCTTCAGTCTTTCCCAGCATCAGGGTCTTTTCCAAGGAGTCAGTTCTTCACATCAGGTGGCCAAAGTATTGGAGCTTCAGCATCAGTCTTTGCAATGAATAATCAGGACTGATTTCCTTTAGGATTGACTGGTTTGATCTCCTTGCAGTCCAAGATTGCCATCTTGACCTCCTGTCAGAAAGTGAAATTCAGTATCATATCTGACTCTTTGCGACCCCATGGACTTCTCCAGGCCAGAATACTGGAGTGGGCAGCCATTCCCCTCTCTAGGGGATCTTCCCAACCCAAAGATCAAACCCAGATCCCCCACACTGCAGGTGGATTCTTTACCAGCTGAGCCACCAGGGAAGCCCTCAAGGAAATAAAACATGGTCAAAAAAATAAACACAAAAATAGACACAAACAGAAAATGACTGTTTTACTAGCAATCCTACTCCTGAACATATATCCAGAAAAGATGAAAATATACATGCAAATTAAAAAAGATACGTGCACCCCAAGGTTCGTAGGAGCATTATTTATTATACAGTTACAAAGACTTGGAAGTAACCTAAATGTCCAGTGACTAGATGACTAGGTAAAGAAGATGTGGTACAACTATACAGTGGAATATCAACCATTAAAAAGAATGAAATAATGTCATTTGCAGCAACGTGGATGGACCTAGACATTGTGGTATTATTGAAGTAAGTCAGAGACAAATACCATATATCACACATGTGTAGAATCTAAAAAATGATACAGATGAACTTCTGTATGAAACAGAAGTAGATCCACAGACATAGAGAATATACTTATGGTTACCAAAGGGGAAAGGGGTGGGGGGATAAATTAGGAGTGTGGGATTAATAGACGCTGTGCTGTGCTTAGGCGTTCAGTCATGTCTGACTCTTTGCAACCCTGTGGACTGTAGCCCACCAGGCCCCTCTGTCCATGGGGATTCTCCAGGCAAGAATACCAGAGTGGGTTGCCATGCCCTCCTCCAGGGGATCTTNGGATTAATAGACGCTGTGCTGTGCTTAGGCGTTCAGTCATGTCTGACTCTTTGCAACCCTGTGGACTGTAGCCCACCAGGCCCCTCTGTCCATGGGGATTCTCCAGGCAAGAATACCAGAGTGGGTTGCCATGCCCTCCTCCAGGGGATCTTCCCAGTCCAGGGATCAAACTCCCATATTGCAGGGGGATTCTTTACTATCTGAGGGATGCCCAGGAATACTGGAGTGGGTAGCCTAACCCTTTTCCAGGGGATCTTCCTGTCCCAGGAATCAAACTGGGGTATCCTACACTGCAGGCGGATTCTTTACCAGCTGAACCACCAGGGGAGCCCTTAACAGACACTACTGTGTATAAAATGGAAAAAACCAGGGCCTATGTATGACACAGGGAATTATATTCAGCATCTTACAATAACTATAATGGAAAAGAATTTGAAGAAGTATATATATATCTACATACATATGTGGATATATATACATATATGTGTATGTATATATTTCTGAGGTAGCTCAGCGGTGAAGAATCTGCCAGCCAAGCTGGAGACATGGGTTGAATCCCTGGGTCAGGAAGATCCCCTGGAGAAGAAAATGGCAACCCACTCCAGTATTCTTGCTTGAGAAATCCCATGGANTATCTACATACATATGTGGATATATATACATATATGTGTATGTATATATTTCTGAGGTAGCTCAGCGGTGAAGAATCTGCCAGCCAAGCTGGAGACATGGGTTGAATCCCTGGGTCAGGAAGATCCCCTGGAGAAGAAAATGGCAACCCACTCCAGTATTCTTGCTTGAGAAATCCCATGGACAGAGGAGCCTGGAGGGCTACAGTGCTTGAGGTCACAAGAGTCGGACATGACTTGGTGACTAAAACACCAGCACTGGGTTTGATTTCAGATCTGTCTGCGGAATGTGGCAGCGGGAGGGGAGGGGCAGGTGGCGTGAGCACCGGTCAGAGGTCTTCTTTTGCCTTCATGGGCCTGGTTGAGACCTCTGATGCCTCTACCCATCCTGTTTATCCAGGTGGGTCTCACTGATTTTTTAAAGTATAGTTGATTTGCAATGTTATGCCAGTCTCTGCTGTACAGCAAAGTTATACACATATATACATTAAAATATGTATATTCTTTTCCATTATGGTTTATCCCAGGAGACTAGATATGGTTCTGTGTGCTGTGCAGCAGGACCTTACTGTTTATCCATTCTAAATGTAATAGTTTGCACCTACCAACCTTAAACTCCCAGTCCATCCCTCGTCCTCTCCCTCTTCCCCTTGTCAACCATGAGTCTGATCTCTGTATCTGTGAGCCTGTTTCTGTGTGTAGATAGGTTTTATGTTAACTGAAAGTCAAGGGCAGCACCGTTCTCGCTAGGTCATGTTGCTCATACCCTTCCCAGCCTGCCAGGAAAACCCCCCCTGATGTGCTGGGCTAGCAGTAAGGTGAGTGAGCGACAACTCTGATAACCAATGCCACCAGCTGCTAAACATTCCTGCAGGCCAGGCACTGTTCAGATCCGAGACCAAAAGTAACAATTTCATTAAGACCTTCCTTGGCTTTTAGCATCAAGATAGACCCGGGTCTGAGTGCAGAGTTTGGCCCTGCACCTCTCTAGCTGGTCAGTCATCACAGAGATACTGAACACGTCTAGGCCTTAGTTTGCCATCTGTAGAAAAGGGGCCGTGCCTGCCTCTTCCAGACAGGATTCTCAGATGGGTTCATGGAGATGGAGTATGGAAGGAGCTTAACAAGATTGACACAGCAGAGGAAGCTGTCAGGAAGTGGAGCTCTGAGAAAACGATCAATCCTCCCAACAATGATGTGAGCTTATTATTACCCCCATTGTGCAGATAAGGAAGCTGAGGCCTGAGAGATGGCCACTTGCCCTAAGTCACAGGACTAGGAAGTGACCAAAGGCCTCAGATCTGCCCGCCTCCACCTGCAGCCACATCCAGTGAATGAAGGAGCCGGTTAGCTCTGTTTGCTGAAAATTCAGACAACAGATTCTTATTCCTGATGCTGGTCAGGTTCAGGGGGACTGCAGAATAGACGCCCCAAAAGTTTGTGGCCAGGAAACCTGGATTTTTGGCGAAGCCACTGGAAGACCAGTTCTGCCCACTTGACCTGCTGCATTTTCTCTGGCTTCAGGAGCTGAGCGACCAGGCGGGTTCGGAGTTCGAGAACTCTGATGTCAGATGGGTCATCACAGTGCCCGCCATCTGGAAGCAGCCGGCCAAGCAGTTCATGAGGCAAGCTGCCTACCAGGTGAGTGCAGGGCTGGGGCAGGCGGGGGGCCCAAGATGCACACGGTGGTGGCCGTCACCCCACTCAGCTGTCCCCCAGCATTCACAGGCCTCCTCAGGAGGCAGCAAGAGGTCGCCCACAGCCAGGAGGTCAGGAGCCTTCTCATTCCTCAGCTTCGTCCCTGGTGAGGATAAGGGGTCTGATGGGAAAGGGGAGGGGCTGGCCTCGGTTTTCTTTCTGGCTTTATCATTTCCAGGTCTTGTTGTCAAGGCCTGTCTCTCTGAGGTCAAGGGCTGCCTCTCTGAGTGGGTAGCAGGGGAGTGTAGGGAGAAGCCCCTTACACTGAGGAGGTCAAGGGGGATGCCAGGCTATGGGGCAGGGGGGGTGGTGTCCTTTGGGCCTTGGCACCTTGGGCAGTAGGAGCACCAGCAGTGCCAACAGCAAGCCCATCCTTCGTGCTGGAGGGCGTCACTGGGGCCGCAAACCCTCGTGGCCTCCACCCCTCACACTTGCAGACAACTTGTGCCATGGAGGGGCTCCCATGAGGGGCTGACTTCATGGCGGGAGTGGCCAGCCATACTGACCTGCTCTTATGATCCCGGGACAGAGTGGGATCCTTTTGTGCTTAGTCTCCTGGGTTAATAAATGAGTGCTCACCCTGGTAGTCAGCTTCCAGAACCTTCCACCTGAGCAGGCTGGGGAACATCACCCATGTCTTCTGCCATGCCTCCTGGAGTGAGCTGCCCTTCCCAGGAGACACACCTCTAATGCTGAGTGTGTGGCCACAGACTCAAAGGAAAGGATGGATCTTTCCTTTCAAAAACCTCAACTGAATCCACCCTGAGCACTAACCTTGGAGAAGGAAATGGCAACCTACTCCAGTATTCTTGCCTGGAAAACCACGTGGACTTCCCTGATGGCTCAGACAGTAAAGCGTCTGCCTACAATGCGGGAGACCTGGGTTCGATTCCTGGGTCAGGAAGATCTCCTGGAGAAGGAAATGGCAACCCACTCTAGNCCAGTATTCTTGCCTGGAAAACCACGTGGACTTCCCTGATGGCTCAGACAGTAAAGCGTCTGCCTACAATGCGGGAGACCTGGGTTCGATTCCTGGGTCAGGAAGATCTCCTGGAGAAGGAAATGGCAACCCACTCTAGTATTCTTGCCTGGAAGATCCCATGGACAGAGGAGCCTGGTAGGCTACAGTCCTTGGGGTTTGGAAGAGTCGGACACGACTGAGTGACTAACACACACATACTGAGCGCCAGTCAGATGGCCCTGTTGCTGCTGCTGCTGCTAAGTCACTTCAGTCGTGTCCGACTCGCACCTTAAATTGTCCTCCATGCCTGGGGCTTTACTCCAGTTCAGGGAAGGACAGTGTCCCCTCCTCACCCCACCTCTGTTCCCCTCCTTCCCTCCACTGCCCCAGCCTGTCTCCTCTGCTCTCCCCTTCCTCTGTTCAGCGTGAGAATCTGGTTCAGTCTATGCGTCTGCCAAAAATAGATTTGTTTTTATAGGGATGAGGAAAGCGGGTAGAAGTTCCAGAAACAGACAACTTCTTTAAATAGGAAGAGATTCAAGTGCAGTTTCAGTGCCCACGGGAGCCCTGGGCATCAGGGAGCTCTTCCTAGGTGTCAGCCCTCAGGCAGAGTCCAAGGATCCAGAGACGGGACCTGGGGACCCGGGCGTCTGCTGAGACACTGTCCAGGGGCCTGAGTTTTCCCAGGAAGGATCCTCAAGATTCATCATTTGGACTTTTTTCATTTTCCAGCCCTCAGGAAGACTTCAGCAACAAACATGTGACCTGGAAACGGGACAGTTCTTATTTTTAGCCTGAAAAAGTAAGAGGTGCAGAGACTGGTAGATTCATCAGGGCTGTGGAGTCCTGGGCCGGCTCTTTAAGGGCTGCCTCTCTGGGTGGGTAGCAGGGGAGTGTAGGGAAAGACCCGTTACACTGAGGAGGCCAAGGGGGAAGCCAGGCTGGGGTGGATGGGGTGTCCTCTGGCCTTCGGTACCTCGGGCAGTGGGAGGGCCCGCAGTTCCTAGGCAGGGCCCAGGTGACAAGCATGGATGAAGGGGTGGGAGGATTTGCTTGCTGAGGCCAGGAGATGTCCTGCCAATGGATCTGTCCTCTCCTTACTGGGTAACGTTTGTCCAGGGCACTGTTTGTGCAGCTTAATTTGGGGCTCTTTTTGATATTTGTGTTCAGTTTACAGTCACTGGGTGGATTTGAAGATGGCATTGACCATTTGTTCATTCATTCTTTGTTCACTGTTTCATTTATTCATTAAACAAGCCGGTGTTAGCAGCCTTCTTTTCCAGGATGCAATAGGTGCTCAGGTCATGGGACAGGGGCCCTGCTCTCAAATTGCTCACATCCAAGTGGCTCATTGAGGCCATTTGTACTTCCGGGAAGGAGTCTGTAGCATGTTAGGGGCACCTTCTTTAGCCCATCTTCTGGAAGAGTCTTCAGGACAAAGTGAACGGAGTTTGCTACTCTCCCAAGTTAGCATTTCTCCAACTCTTCCTCACCTCCCATTTATTATACAGAGTGAGAATGGTGGCTGTTAATTTTCTTACGTGTCAGCTTGACTGGGCTTAGGGGTATCCAGATATTTGGTCAAATATCATTCCAAGTATTGCCATAAGGGTGTTTCTGGATGAGATTAATATTTACATTGATTGACTAAATAGAGGAGATTGCCCTCTCTAAGGTGAGTGGGTCTCATCCAGTCAGTTGAAGGCCTGATTTAGAACAAAAGGCTGAACCTTCCTAGACAGAGTAAGAGGGAATTCCTCCTGCCTTCCTACCTTCACGTTCATGCACTGGAGAAGGAAATGGCAACCCACTCCAGTATTCTTGCCTGGAGAATCCCAGGGATGGAGGAGCCTAGTGGGCTGCCGTCTATGGGGTCACACAGAGTCGGACATGACTGAAGTGACTTAGCAGCAGCCTGCCTTCAAACTGGGACATTGTTTCCCCTCCTTTTGGCCTCTAACTGGACTCTTGCTTGGTCTTGAGCCTGCTGGCAAGGGAATTATACCGTCTGCCCTCCGGGGCCTCCAGCTTGCCAACTGAAGTCAGGATTTGTCAGTCTCCACAATCATGTGAGCCAACTCCTTATAATAAACCCCTTTCTACATATACAAACATTCTACTGGTTCTGTTTCTCTGAAGAAATCTGACAAATACAGAACTTGAGCAAAAAGGACAGTTCCTCGCCCACCCAGCTTCTGAGAACTGAGCCTTTCCAGCAGCCCTTCCACCAGAAGCGTGGCCTGGCTTCACACAGATGAGCAGGCAGGGGGAGCAGGATGGTTTTCCATCAGGGCAGCTGGGAAACTGGTCAGCCCACCCTGCTTACATGTGGCAAATGGAGCCCCTCCTTCCAGGCTCCCGGATCCAAGTTCATGGCACTGTCACGGGGCTGAACATCAACTTCCCCTCAGCCTGGTGGAGGAGGAAGAGGCCTGGATAAAAAGAGAGACAGAAGCAATCCCTGGGAGAAGGAGGCCTGCAAGGGGTGGGCCTGGGACCTGAACTTGAAGGTCTGTGATTCACGGCCAGTGAGGGGTGCCCAGCACTTGACATGGGAGCAGCTTCATCTGTGAAACCCCCCAAACCCCTCTTGCGTCAAGTGATTGCTGAAGAAGTGGGTTAAAGCTCCATCTTTTATGATCCACCTTCTTGGGGCAGCTTTAGACCCTTTAAGAGCATTCAGTGGAAAGATGGCAGCAGAAAGAACAGCTGATGCCTCTTCCGAGGCCTCAGAAAAGAGCTAGAATAAGAGAGAGTTCCACTCTGTCCTGCGTGAATCACGCATAGGAAGTAGTCTAGTGTATTTCTAGATGAATTTTGCTTAAAATGTGTAATTCTCATAGGTTCCAGAAACCTGTTAAATAAATTATATTGACATACCCATGATGATCTCATCTAACAGAGCTTGCATTTGCCTCCCTTTCTGAACAAGCTGCAGTGAAAGATAATCACATCAAGAAAGAAACCCAACCCCGTGACACTCAGAAGCCCTGCAGCTGTAGCTCTTTGCAGCTCGATGCCAGGCCAGCACAACTAGTCCAGCCCTTTTACGCAGCTGTGGACACAGCCCCTTGGCAGATTTTCCTGGCTGACTGCAGGGCCGAGGAGCAGAGAAGTCGGGGTGTAACCACCCTCGTCCTTGGCCTCCCTGGAGTGTGGTTTTCTCACCCCGCCGCCCCTCCCAGTGGAGCTTGTGACCAGGAAGCCGAGCTCTAAAAACGAATACTACGACGGAGCTGCTGCTGGCGCAGATGTGGAGAGTCAGATGGAGTAGCCTGCTCTTGGTTCAGAGGCTTTCTGATTGGAGAATCCTCAGGTCATGCCTGCAAAGCTCTCTTGAGAGGGGCCCGAGGATCGCAGAAAGCCTAGCTGGAGGGATGGGCGATTCGTTCATCTGGCAGCTGCCCTCTCAGCACCTACTGTGTGCTTTAGGCCTAGAAGACCTGACAGCTGCCCTTAGGAAACACCCCTCCTTACAGGAGAAGTTAGGCCCGCACGGATCGACGGTGGGAAGCAGAACACGCCACATGCTGGGCCGGGCGCTGAGCAGAGGGAGAGCTCTCATCAAACAGAACCGTGGCCTTGGGATACCAGCTCCAGGGGTAGAGTTACCGGGAGCGGAGAGCGAGCTCTTCCATCCTGGTTGACCCTGAGCTGATCCCAGGCAAAGACCCCCGGGATCTCTTGTAGTCCCTAGGCCAGGGGGCTTCTGCTGAGGACAGGGAGTGGTTTTATAGACAGACTAAGCTTGCATTTCAGCGCAAGGCATCCTTCTGCTCAGAGAGAAAGACATCTGGGTTTGTAAGAGGCTGGAGGAGATATCTGCATTTCCTCCTTTTCTCAGAGTCCCCCGGCAGCTCCAAGAAGCCTCCCGGGGAGACGGAATCTGTGTAGAGACAGCCGTCTTCTCTGGCCTCTCTCTCCATTCTGCCTGTGGTCTCCCTGAGCGTTGGCTGGTGGGGACATGGCACCTCGGTCTCACTGGGGAGCGGGAACGGGGGCTGGTTCAAGCAGTGGAGTGTGGTTACTTGGCCCTGGGCCTCCCAGGCACTGCCAGACCACCCCCCCCCCCCCCCCCGCNCTTCTCTGGCCTCTCTCTCCATTCTGCCTGTGGTCTCCCTGAGCGTTGGCTGGTGGGGACATGGCACCTCGGTCTCACTGGGGAGCGGGAACGGGGGCTGGTTCAAGCAGTGGAGTGTGGTTACTTGGCCCTGGGCCTCCCAGGCACTGCCAGCCCCCCCCCCCCCCCGCCCCCGCCACTGACCTTGCCTTTCCCTCTCCTCTGGTTTGGGGTCCTCTTCACTTCCACTTCCATCTGCATCCTCAGCCAGGTTCCCTGGGGAACTCACGGAAATGTGTCAAAGCTTTTGCTGTGGAGCTGAGCCAGTCCAGCTGGGGAGGGACAGATGAATGGTCCCCCAAGGGGTGCAGCCCCAGCTCTTTGGGGGCAGACTCGGATCAGTCTGCTTGTCTTTCACATCTTCAGGATGTGGGAGCATCCCGGTGGGAGGTGGTCTCGGCCAAACACCCGGGACCCTCGGACGCCCTTGAATTGTATCATTTTACTCAAGACCCCTCACTCCTCTGGACTTGATGTGATTTTCCATGGATATTTCACATGTAAGTTAGCCTGTTCAGAATTTCCGGGAAGGCTTGGAGAGGAACGAAGGTGTCTTGTCTTCTCTGTTCCTTTGTCACCTGCAGTCCCCATTGCCCCAGACAGGCCCTGGACCCAGCTATTCTCACCAGCCATGTGGGCACCGCCTGGCCGGCTGACGGGACCCAGAGACAGGAATGTGCCTTTCCTCCTTCATACCGAGTCCCGGGTGCGCTCTGCTCTGCCCTCCCCAGCCTCCTCCCATCCTGAGCTTTGCAGGAGAGGCTTGTGTCTCCCAGGCCCACTGTTGCTTTGCTGTTCACCTGTCCTTCTTCCTCAGTCCCCTTGGTGGGAGCCAGGCCTGTGAGCTCCTGCTCTAGAAGGGTCTCGGCTTTATGAGGATGGAAGAGCCGGTCCACGAGCACTGCGCTGCAGACAGGGCTCCTCCTGCCGTCACCCTGGAGTTTTTCTTCTGGGATCCTGGGGAGAAAGGTTCAGAGGTTTCCCTGTTCCTGGCGGCACTTGCCGTGGGTAACCCGTGGCGTCTTTCATCAGGCACTTTAACCCTTGGCTGCCTTTTTACTGAGAATGTCTGATGAGAGCCTGCGAGAAAGTGAGGCTGGGGGAGGAGGCACTTTAATCCCTTGGACCGGAATCTTGGCACACACCTGTGTCAATCACCCATTGACCCATGTAAGCTCAGGGCAGACCTGGCCTCTTCAACCTGGGGGCCCAGCCGATGGGCAACAGATCCTGCTTGTGTGGTTGGGCTCAACTGAGGCAGGAAGGAGGCAGGTTCCTGGTGGAGAGTGAAGGCACGTATGGTTCCATCTGGTTTTGTAAAGGACAGTCTTCCAGAAGGGTTCTGCCCTTGGCAGACGTTTAGTTTTGGCAAAGCAGAGACTTTGTCACCTGCCGGCTGATGGTATCTGAGACCTAGTTGACTGGTTCATTTGGGATAATACGGTTATTTGGGAGAACAGATGGCACCAGGTATAAGGCAGTCCTGGCCCAGACTAAACGAGTGGAGATCGCACCTCCAAACCGGTTCAGGAGGGGAGTGTTAGGGGCACCCAGGAGTTCTGTCAAAGCATGGAGGACGGGGCCCCACTGCAGTAAC
The DNA here is from genome assembly GCA_006410675.1 of Oreotragus oreotragus. Classification (NCBI taxonomy): domain Eukaryota; kingdom Metazoa; phylum Chordata; class Mammalia; order Artiodactyla; family Bovidae; genus Oreotragus; species Oreotragus oreotragus. The sequence goes on from SJYX01014429.1 coordinate 651,215, forward strand.
TGGAGTTACTAAGAGCAGGAGAGCTCACCAGTTCGAGAGCTCACCAGTTCAAGTCTGTGGGGCCTGGGCTGGCTCTCACTTCTGTTGGCAACCCTGGAGCCTAAGACTGTCCCAGTTTGGGCACTGAGAGATCAGTGTCCCAGGAAACCCAGAACAGTTGGTCACCCTACCTCTCTAAGCCTTGGTTTCTTTCTGCATAAAGTGAAGGGATTGGACAAAAGGAGTCTGCAATTTCTAACCTCAACTCCCCTCCCTTCCTTGCCCAATAATTGACCCTCCAAAGCCCCTTCTGCTCATGACCCTAGGCTGGCTCTTCTCCATGGGTCATTTACGAGTGTGATGTTAGGCAGACCTTTGTCCCTGCCTGATAAGATGAGCCTGGGGGCCTTCTCCTGGGGCCTGGGGAGACCCGGGTCCTTCTCCAAAGTGATGTTGCACCCGGGGAGCATCCCGGGTTCCCTCGGAAATGGCAGCAAAGACAGCAAACACGGCGGTACTGGAATGAGCTAGTTTTAGTTTCCCTTTGTGTTGGCAACCAAGGACATCCATGCACATGGGCAGCTTCAACAAGCAAGCCACACCTCGTGCTCCAGGTCAAGGCCAAGCCAGTCTATGTCTCTGTGCACCCTCAGAGGGGTGTTCCCAAAGCCCCCTGGCTGCCCTTCGAGAGGCCTGGAGGGGTTGTGGCTGGAGCAAGCCAGGCATCACGGGGCAGACGCACATCTGCTGTGAACAGGAGAGGGGCTTTGCACAGGATAACTGCCAGTGGGCTTTCCCCTGCATCTAGGACCTGGGGACTCTGTGGATCCCAGGGCAGGGGTGAGGGGCTTTCTCATGGAGCCCCCTCGGTGCTCTAGAGATAACAGGTCAGATGCCCACATAGCAGATTCAGATTCTTGCACAGCTGAGGCCCAGCGATGGCCTTTCTGTTTCCTAGGCCACTGACCATTGGAGTTTGCTAAGCCTCGGTCCTACATTTAGTTCTGGAACCGGAAACAGACCATCATTGGCCTTCCATCCTGGGTTGGTTTTCTAAGTTTTGGGTCCTTTTGCCCCTTTGGGCTTCTCAGCTGTGGGCCAAGCGGGCCAAACATGCAGGCAGCCTTGAGGCTCACAGAGCCTGGCACTTGCCAAGAATACTTGTACACTGGCACCCCACTCCAGTCCTCCTGCCTGGAAAATCCCATGGACAGGGGAGCCTGGCAGGCTGCAGTCCATGAGGTCGCAAAGAGTTGGACATGACTGAGCGACTTCACTTTCACTTTCTTTCTCTCCTTTGCCCACCCTGTGATGTTTGGGTACCTAGCTTAGGGCTCAGCACCCAGTCACCCCCGATTTTAGGCTCTGCGGGGGCCTGTGGAGGGAGTTTCCCCAACAAGCAGAGCGTGAGCACCCCTTCCTTGGGGATGCTCACTCCCAGGGCGGGGGTGTCCTTGGAGGGGTCCCAGCCTTGCCTTCTGTCTTCCAGGCAGGCCTGGCCTCCCCAGAGACCTCGGAGCAGCTCATCATTGCCCTGGAGCCCGAGGCAGCCTCCATCTACTGCCGGAAGCTGCGGCTGCACCAGATGACTGATCTGAGCAGCAAGGCCGCGGTCAACGGGTACAGCTCCAGTGACACAGTAGGAGCTGGGTTTGCACAGGGTACCTGCTCTCTCTCTCCCCTCCCTGCCGCCCCCCCCTCCGGCCCCCTGCATGTGTCTCTGCCTTGGAGNGAAGCTGCGGCTGCACCAGATGACTGATCTGAGCAGCAAGGCCGCGGTCAACGGGTACAGCTCCAGTGACACAGTAGGAGCTGGGTTTGCACAGGGTACCTGCTCTCTCTCTCCCCTCCCTGCCGCCCCCCCCTCCGGCCCCCTGCATGTGTCTCTGCCTTGGAGTTTGCGAAGGCACTCAGTGTGGTCTGGAGACCTCAAGATGCTTCTGGAGGAGGCTGGAGTTAAGTACCTCTGTGCTCAGCTCCCCCCTCCCCCAACCTGGCCCCTCCAAGGACACTGTAGACTCATCAGTGGTTACCCTCGTTCATCACCCAGCCTAGTGCCTAAGGGGAGGACCCTTCTCTCCCAAGAATGTGAGAGCAGTCCAAGAGTGGCTCTTGGCCATGCATTTCACTCCGTTTTTAAGTCTTTCTGTCTGTTAACTGATTCTTAATCTAATTCCACTGGCCTGTTATTAATGCCTCCATTAAGACTGTTGGTTTATCGCTGACTCATTCATTGGGGCCGCTTTGTATGTGATGCGTGATGCGCGATGCGCTCATTGTGAATCTTAACTATAAACCTGGTGAGAGTTGAGGCTAGAGGTGAAAAGGATGGACTTTCCCTGAGGGATTGACGCTCATTTAACTGTGGGAAGGAGCACTGCCCAGAGAGACCCAGGTTGGGCATTTTAAGGGCCTTTTTTCTCTCCAATATTGGGTTGGCCAAAAATTCCGTGACAGTTTATGGCAAAACCTGATATTGACCTATATGCAAGTTGCTCACAAGCTTGCTCCTCAGAACTGTTTTCCCTGGAATGCAGGGCTCTCTAGATCTGTCCAGAGCCATGGAGTCTGCAGATACCCCGGGTCAGTCAGAGCCACGCGGGTGAACACGGATGCTAAGGAGCTGTGGGGGGTGGCACTGTGCACCCCAGCTCTGAGCTTTCTGCCCAAGTGAGGACCTCAAGGGCACCCACCACCCCCCATCCCTCCCTCCCACCTCCATCCTGCCCTGGAAGGCTGGAGGAGGAGGGGGATGACGTGAGTGAGGACTGTCACCAGTGGGTCCGGAGCTTTCCTTGTTCCTCAGCTTGAAGGCTGTTTCTGCACTGCCTGGGAGACTGGGCCCCAGGCTCTCCCTTGGAGGGCACACATTCCTATCCAGACAGGGCTCTCTTCCTCTTTACAAGGTGACTCTGCCCCAGCGGCCACTGCTCTGCATTTTAAACCTAGGATGGAGGAGTCTGTGTACCTGAGCCATGAGACAGTGGCAAGAGGTTCACTTGTCACCAGGCTGCTGCCCCTTCAGCCTGCCAGGGCCATGTGTCCACCACCTGGATCTGATTCACCCAGAGCGAACGGAAACAGGCTTCCCTCCAAGGCTCAGGGCTCGATTTGCCTTTTTCTCACAAGGCTAGCTAGCCTCACTGCTAACTAAACCCAGTGTGCTCACGTTTTAAATATTCAGGATCGTTGTTTTAATTGGAAGAAAGAGGAATGTCTGCCTGGGCTATTTCATATACTGATCCTTACTCATTGTTCATAGATAGCCACTCATGCCAGAATTAGCTGACTGAGCACAGCTCTCCTTAACACTTCTTAAGCACAACATTCACATAGAAGGGAACTCTTAGAATGCCTGCCTTTCCCAGGAGCTCAAGGGTTTTTGTTTCTCTTGCCTTTAATGTATCCTGTCATGCCCACACTGCTCCATGTCTGTGTCCTGTGCCTTGTGGGATTCGCTGTTGTTTTCTGTGCTCAGAGGGGTGTCTTTGGTTTTTGAAATCCTCATGTTGTTGACCACCATCCCTCAGAGGGTCAGTGAGGCAGGGGTTCCATCTTAACCTTGCTTTTTGGTGAGAACCTCCCTCCCAGAAGGACAGAGTGCTGTGGGAAAGTGCTGTCTGGCAGAGTGCTTAATCAGGGGGTACCCAGGATGGCATCAGTAGCCTGAGCCCCCCACCCCGGGCCATTCACTGCGCTCTGATGTCGCTCCCCGATGGACGCCCAGTGGCCACCACTGAGGAGACCAGAGCTGGCACTCTGTCCCCAGCGCCGCAGGGGGCACTGTTGGCATCTGACTCCAAAAAGACTTAACGACATTAGTAAAGGCTACATTTTTCACAACCCTGGGCATATTTGCCTGAAAAACAGGATTTTCTGAGCGCTCAGAGCATGTTTTATTAGCCTCACTTGGCCATTTTTTACACATGCCATTTTCTTGGCCACCTAGACTGTTTTGGAAAGTCAGTCCCCACTGCAAAGTGTTCAGTGTAAGTTCATCTGGAGCTGGGCACAGGAGAGAAGCCCTGAGTCCGGGGACCCTGCAGGCCTGCTGGAGCTCTTGAATCAGGGGTGGCCTGAGGAGCTTGAGGCTGGCCCGATGTTGATGTTTGCCATTCTAATCCCCAGAGGAGATGCTGCCTTGTGAACGCTCTGCTCCTTGCTGAAGGAAGCTGGAGGGTCAAGGGTCCTTTATTGGATAACAAGCAGCAGATGGATTTGTAGGGCTGAGGGACTAAAGATTCGGTGGGGGGCAGAGTGGTGGATTAGCGCCTTTGTCTGTAAAACCAGGATTGCTCTAAACTGTTCATGGTAAGGGTCATTTGTTGGGTTCACTGCCTCATACTCGGTGCTTTGCCTTCCTCGTCACCTACTGTGTGCCTGATGTCACAGTGGGTGCTGACAACAAATCAGAGGGCCAGTCCCTGCTCAGCCTGTGTGGAACTTGGGCCAAGTAGTACCATCCCATTTTATGGATGAGGAAACTGAAGCAGAGAGAGGTTAAGTGATTTGCCCCAGTTCCCATCGTGCCTGCGCTCTGGTGCTTCCCAGGCTCCCTCTCACAGCATCTTTCCCTCCTCACATTCCTATTCAGCGTTTTCAGACTTCATTCTAAATTGTTACGTCTCAAAGGCAGGGGGTCTGCCGTCTGAGGGTTCATTTCAGGCTGCAAGACAGTCGTGGGAACGGCAAGTCCCTTGACCTCCCTGACCTGGTTTCCTCTTCTGAACACAGGACGATGATTTGGGCCCTGTCCGTCTCACGGGGCTGTCGGGAGCCAGCGGGAGATGAAATACCCATGCAAGGCATCACAGCCACTGAGTACCCCAGCCACCCCTAGGTTGTCCCGCGTTGTGCAGGAAAAAGGCGGCGCCGGCTTTGCTAGGTTCGGCCGCGCCACCTTGTGGCGGAAGAGCATATCGACTTCAACGGAGTCTGGAAAGGGCTCCTGGCCGGTTTATCCCAGGTCCAGTTAGGAAAACATACCCAGCATTCCATGTATCAGACCAAGTTCCTTGATGTGAAATTATTTAACCAAGCGCACTGCAGGCCATTTGGCAGACAGCTTCCTCCCTAGGGCAGCAGAGCCAGGAAACTGACCTATTTTATTTCCATTCCCCTGAAACTGTTCCTGGAGGAAGGGAATCTCACCACGGTGAGCTTTTCAGCAGGGCACTGGCTAGCTCCAGGCAGATGAATAGATGGAGGCTGGTGCAAATAAGCTCCTTGCTGTGGAAGAGCTGGCTTTGTCATTCCCCATGTTGTATTTATGTAATCATTCCGATCGAGATCACCAAATGTTCTGTTCCCAAACCTCCCATGCTCTTTCACCTCCACTGACTTCAGTGACTGCGGCTCTTTCATGCTTTCTCACCCGTTGTTATTTTCTTTGTGTTGGCCACTAGCTAAGGAACACATACGACGTAATCGGCAGAGTCGGACCTTTCTGGTGGAGAATGTCATAGGAGAAATCTGGTCTGAGCTGGAGGAAGGTAGTGTCCTTGAATGTCCTTTGCCCCTGCTGGATTTTGTGTGTGCGTGTGTGTGTGTGTGTGTGTGTTGGCAAAAATGCATTCCTATTTGTTCCTGTTACACTTTTGGAAAATGTTCCAAATCACTTGGTTTTACAGACCTGCTTGCCCAGGGAGAGCTCTTTTTGGAGCTGTAATTTTGGATGTTCTAAAACCATATAGGCTCTTCAGAAGGAAAGTAGGAGCTGGAACTCACCAGTTCCAGGGTAAGCCTTGTGTTATAAACAGCAGGTCATTTGGTGCTGCTGTTGCCTTGGCAGGAAGTTGTCGACTTGTATGTGCCAGGTATGCAGTGTCGTGTGACATGAATGCTTTAAAGATTCATTCATGTGTGTTCACAGTCCATGCTAACCTGCACTTCTGGGCAGGTATTATCTCATCCTCTTTAGTCATGAATAACTCGCTGTGCTCCTGATTAGCAAAACCATTGTACTACTGGGTATTGATGGAGCTTAGCTAGGTACACCGTCATCACCTGCCAGATTGTTCCAGGACACAGTGGACAAGTGGTCCGGATAAAGGATGGCTGTTTTATACCAGGTGACAAGTATGTGGTGGTGGACAGTGGCGGTGGCACCGTTGACCTGACAGTCCATCAGATACGGTTACCAGAGGGGCATCTTAAAGAACTGTACAAAGCAACAGGTAAGGCTGAGAAAATGAGGGAAGTGGCTAATGTTCTCACACCTGAGCTGTTTTACTCATTTCTGATTTCTCTCAGCATCTCATTCTTTCAGTGCCATCAGCACGTGGGATTATGAGCAGTATGGATGTGTGAGACCAGAAAGCAAAATGCCGTTAAATGGCCTTTAAACACAAACAGCCATAACTTGGGTCTGGGCCTAAAGTGAGCCTGTTTCAGATCCTGGCCATGATCATCACCTGTGCTTTGGTGCTGTGGCTGAGCTTTCCTGGGAGGTCCCAGGATGAGACCACCAAAACCAAACAACGTGCTTGTCCTCTTAGCGGGGGTGGAAAGGATGAGTAACGATCACAGGGACTCGGTGAGGTCCGCTGGCTTCCCAGAGTCGGTCCTTAGATTTCTTGGGCAGGAATACCACGATGCTCCCAACTAGCTAAATGCATTGATTTTACTTAAAATGTAAATAATTTTAAACCGATTGTTGACGAGTGATTTTTATAGGAAAGTTTTCCCACGTGGAATAAGAAGAACCTAAGGGTTTTAAAGAGTAAGTAAAAACACTCAGCTGTGATCTGCTGGCTGAGCGGTCTCACGTTTGGGCTACTGTCTTTGGCAAAACCCAGGGTAGGCTGCTGCTCAGACTTTGGATTCTGTTTCTAACAGAGTGGTCTCCCATTTTGTTTTTGACCCAGGTGGACCCTATGGATCTTTAGGAGTAGACTATGAATTTGAAAAGCTTCTGTGTAAAATATTCGGAGAGGATTTTATTGAGCAATTTAAAATCAAGCGTCCTGCGGCCTGGGTTGACTTAATGATTGCATTTGAGTCTCGAAAAAGAGCGGCTGCCCCAGACCGAACTAACCCACTGAACATCACCCTGCCCTTTTCCTTCATTGACTACTACAAGAAGTTCCGGGGACACAGCGTGGAGCATGCCTTGAGGAAGAGCAAGTGAGTCGGCTCACGTTTGGCTCAGGACAGTCCAGGGGGTAGAACGTGTTGATGGGAGGGANAAGAGCGGCTGCCCCAGACCGAACTAACCCACTGAACATCACCCTGCCCTTTTCCTTCATTGACTACTACAAGAAGTTCCGGGGACACAGCGTGGAGCATGCCTTGAGGAAGAGCAAGTGAGTCGGCTCACGTTTGGCTCAGGACAGTCCAGGGGGTAGAACGTGTTGATGGGAGGGAGGGAGGGGGTGTGGACTCTGAGTTCCGATCCTGCACGCTTGCTGTGTGACCTTGGGCAAGTGACTCAACTTTTCTGGTCCTTAGTTTTTTCATCTGGAACGTGGGCATGATAATTCCACTTACCCCAAAGGGTTGCTGTGAGGGTGAAATGAATTCATATACACTTAGCACAATGCCTGGGGCCTAGACAGTGCTGTCTATGTGTTAGCTGTGATTACGCACTCAAAAGATAAGCTGTACGAAAGCAGGGAAGTTTGGCTGCTGCTTTGTCCCCAGAGTCCACAACAGAACCTGTTGTGGGTTCTGTCGTGGGTTCCTGAGCACTGAGTAGGTGCTCAGTAAACATTTGTTGAATGAATTATCACCCTGTCTTTCGCATTAGACTTTGGTTTTCCCTGTATCAGGAGAGGGTTGGCCAGAGCCCAAAGTAAGGAGAAATGGAAGAGGTCGTGCCTTAGCTTTTAAGCTACTAAGGGTCTAGATCCTGGTGGTTTAGGGTATTACCAAGGGATCTTTGGATTTTCAGACCCCCTTGCCCACTCAGACGTGACAGCTGTTCTGCCAGGGCCCATGACTTGGGTATCCTTTCTACACTCTCACTCTCTCTCTGCCCGCCCCACAGTGTGGATTTTGTCAAGTGGTCCTCGCAGGGGATGCTGAGGATGAGTCCAGACGCCATGAATGCCCTTTTTAAGCCGACTATTGACAGCATCATTGAGCATCTCCGTAAGTGATCAGCCCGGGCTTGGCCACTTGGTGGGGCAGAGCCAAGAATGGGGACTGGCGTTTCCAGCATCACCTGATTTCATATGTGAAATCAGGATGGCAGGGGTCCAGGGTTTGGCGCCACAGGTCAGGGCCCCGGCAGGAGTGAGCGGGGCCTGGGCTTGTACGAGGGTGGCTGAGAGCCCCTACTCATCTGGGCTTTCTGTCTGGCTTCAAAAGTCAGAGAGCTGGGACATCTAAAGCGATATTATCATCGAGTGACTGGCCTTAGTGAAGGGATGGTCCTTGCTTTATCAGAATAAATTGGAAACCATAACCTCTGCTGGGATGGAGGAACGGTTATGTACACCTCCCCCACCAAACACACACCAGGGCCCTCACCTGGGGACACAGTAGACTCACCAAGGCCTCTTCCAGGGCCTCCACTTCCCACTCTGTACCTAGCCAATCAGAACCCCCAGGAGTAGGGTGGGAATTGGATGAAAACCAAAGAATAATATGTCTAGCAGCCTGCCTTGACTCACTTAAGAGAACCGCAGGTTGGGAGAGGGCGAGGGGTATTCATTTACACCCAACAAAGAGCTACTTAAACTGATCACCATCTAGCTGTGAAAATGGGTTTCTACTTAGCAGTAGCTTGAGTTTTCATTCCTGAGCATACTGATGTGCAGACCTCCTTTCTTTAAAAATAATGTATACGTACATTTACTTTTGGCTCTGCTGGGCCTTGTTGCTGCCTGAGGCCCTTCTCTGGTCCCAGCGAGTGGGGGCTGCCCTCCAGCTGTGGCGCGCCTGTGGGCTTCTCCTGTTGCCAAGCACAAGCTCCAGAGTGTGCTTACTGCTTGTGACACACGGGCTTAGTTGCCCTGCAGCAGCTGGAATCTTCCCGGACTAGGGATCGAACTGGTGTCCGCTGCATTGCGAGGCGGATTCTTAACCACTGGACCACCAGAGGAGCCCATCAAACCTCCTTTCCTTAAAGGACTAGCTCTACAAAAGTATTCTGTTCGAGTTCAGACCGAGAGTGTCCTCCAGTTGGTCCATCCCCCACCTCCTCAGGCCACCCAGTCCCCCATGGCTTCTGGTGACAGGTCGCTTGTCCCCTCCTCTTCCCTTTCAGGGGACCTGTTTCAGAAGCCAGAGGTGTCCACGGTCAAGTTCCTCTTCCTGGTGGGCGGCTTCGCCGAGGCGCCCCTCCTGCAGCAGGCGGTGCAGGCTGCCTTCGGCGACAAGTGCCGCGTCATCATCCCCCAGGACGTGGGCCTCACCATCCTCAAGGGCGCCGTCCTCTTCGGCCTGGACCCCGCAGTCATCAAGGTGCGCCGGTCCCCACTCACCTACGGGGTGGGCGTGCTGAACCGCTACGTGGAGGGCAAGCACCCGCCCGAGAAGCTGCTGGTGAAGGACGGCACCCGCTGGTGCACCGATGTCTTCGACAAGTTCATCTCCGCCGACCAGTCCGTGGCCCTGGGCGAGCTGGTCAAGCGCAGCTACACCCCGGCCAAGCCCTCCCAGCTGGTCATCGTCATCAACATCTACAGCTCCGAGCTGGACGACGTGAGCTTCATCACCGACCCCGGGGTGAAGAAGTGTGGCACGCTGCGCCTGGATCTCACTGGGGCCAACAGCACCAACGTGCCCGCCCGCAGGGAGATCCAGACCCTCATGCAGTTCGGGGACACCGAGATCAAGGCCACGGCCATTGATATAGCCACTTCCAAGAGTGTCAAGGTTGGGATTGACTTCTTAAATTACTAACCGGCCCTCCCCGCTGCCGGTCCCCGCCGTGGACTCGGCTCACCCGCGCCTGCTGACCTCAACCCTGACTGTTCTTTCCCTGCCCTCGACCCTTGCCATCACCCATCTGAATTCCAGCGGGGAAGATGAGAACAGCCAGGGCTAGACATAATTAGGGGATGTTTCTGAGGGCACACTGGAGTCAGAAAAGCTGTTGGCAGTGAAGATGGAGGTTGGGGAACAGGACATTTGAGCATCCTAGAAGAGCAGCTAGTGTTCACAGGTAAAAAGTGGTGAAACGCCCACCTGACAAGGGAATCAGTACATTTCTGCAGCAGTGATTGGGCTGGGGTTGAAGAGATCTCCCTTCCGCAGAACTTTGGATGCCCTATCGCAACCTTTCCAGATTTGAAATAAGATCTTTGAGCCAAGCGGAGACTCTTCATCTCTCTGAGACTTTTCTTTTTACGTATTTTGGATGGCAGTCCATATAAAATACCATCCGTCTGCAGTTAATTCCTTTTCATCATCATGTGATTGAAAGTGGTGACTCGGTGTGAGCTTGGAGGGTGTTTTAAGCCGGTGGGAGAAGCCTGCGTACACTGGGCACTATTTTAGTTTCTCATAATTTAACTTCCAAATAGGCTCAGTGAAGAATAACTGCAGCCTCAGCTAATCCGCTAGGATTTGTGAGTGGGAGCGCTGACACCTCAGCTTTTCAGCAGGTGAAAATTTGCTTGGAGGGAAATGGCTATCAAGCTACTGACATATCCCCGGTTATTTATATGCTGGGAAAGAACTCCCCAAAGGCCAAATCCTGATTTCTGAATTCATAAGTAATTCGAGTTAACCTCAGTAGGATTCTGTGTGAGAAAATGAAGTCGCAAGTTGCCTTGTTCACGTCACCAAGCCTGGGCGTGAACACGGGAACAGGCTTGAAACAGCCCCTTTCCTCAACGAGCACACATATTTTCAACTAACTCCCTCCTCCCAGCTTGCCCTCATCTCCCTAAGAGTTTTTGGCCATTTAAATACACATTTTGGGAAGACTACATTAGTGATACACAGGCAGAGAATCTGTTCTATGAAATGTTTCGTTAAAATCTTCCGTTTCTAAACTTGAACTGAAGATTCTACCTACAGGCATTCAGAGATCGATACTGAATGAATGAAGCTAGTTTTCGTTTTTGTTCAAAGCAGATCTGTGGATCTCCCATGCAAGAACTGCCTGGGGGCTTCTTAAAAACAGGTTCCTGGATCCTCTCCCTTTTATGAACTTGAGTCTTGGAGAGGGAACCTGAATCTGCGATGTTTAGTAAATGCTGAAGGGGACTGTGGCTGAATTGGAATCTGAAAACTCTCAACTTGAGGTTTTTCGAAAGCTGGGGCACAGACTGCAGCCTCTGGTTAGGTTCCTTGAGGGAGACGATCTACAAGTGAAGGGCCAGGAGCCCACCCCTTGCCCTCTGGGGAGTGGGGCTGGAGCTCCACATAGCTTGGGGATGGCAGGAGCTGGGAGGAAAGAGATTGGAAGGAAGGCAGCCGAAGAATGGGGCAGATGAACCAACTGGTGTGTGTGCCTGCTCCCCATCCTTCCTCACTTGCAAAGCCAGTCTTCCACTTTCAGGAGCCAACTGCAGGAAAAGAATCCAGAACCTGACTCACAGCCCGTCGGATCTGTTCAAAGCTGTCTTTTCCACCTGCTGGAGTTCAGTCAGTTTTAAATCACTGGAGGCATGCATAATAAAAGAGGGGAAGATGATTGAGCCACTAACTTTGAATGTTGGATTCACAAACCCATTATCACAGCCCATTATCATATGCAGATTTAAACAGTATTTCCAATTTCATTTTAACCTGTCTCCTTTTTCACATAGCTTGCTGCAGAACTCCCTACTAGAATGTGAAACACAAACACACCAGAGAACTGGAGAATGCTAGACACATCCTTAGGAGCCGGGTTTTGCATCCAGGCACAAAGGTGTGTGCGTCTGAGTCCTCTTGCTGCCTGCTTTGCTTCAAAAGCTTAATGTTATGGGTCATTCTTTGGCGTTGCCAGCCATACTCTACAAACAAGACTTTTCAATTGAGTTATAATTTTATGTACATATAATATTAGAAAATTGTACAGAATCTTGATTTCTACAGTGTGCTTTTCTTGTTAAAAAAGGAAAAAGGGAAAATGCTCATTGAATTTTGTTGATGACATTGCTGCCTTTAATTTTCCATGGCTTCATTTCTTGACCATGTTTAATTTGTACTGATGCTAAGCTACGGACTGTGTGTGTAGACTCAACAATAGACAGAGGTGCCTAGGGTCAGAGTCCTCTAAGAAATAGACCAGGTGGGTCGACAGCTTCATCAGAGCTTTCTACACATGCACATCCTTCCCAAAGGTTCAGAGTTTATATTTAAAGAAGCATAATAATGTTTTGATTCTCCTGTCCAGTCTTTGAGAGCTGAACCATCTGGCTCTGTAGGCCACATGACTGTTTAGAGAAACCTCCAGAAAAATGTGTCCTGCAGGGTTGTCAACCTCTCCTTTCGGGGCAACGCAGTCACTCTGGGGGCAAAATGGTGATGTTTTCAGGACACCAGAATCAAAGGAAGGAGTCAGGTAGTACACAAATTCAGCCTTCCTACTGGAAGTGTGAGTAATAGAGTCAAGTCCTTTTTCTGGCTAATGTAAGGCCTTTCCCACCTTGTGTTAAGGATGTCTCCTTTTCCACTCTTTCTCTTCAAGGAAATGGTTGAAATTTGCAATGTTGGCAAAAAGATAATGGAGAGGGGGTGATGATTTTACTGGATTTTCTTTCTGGCCCCAGAGATGCAGTCCTAATAATCACACTTAGAATCCTCAAATCCATCCCTCCCCTCTCCACGCCACTCCCCCCGCCCCCGCAAATATTCCAGAGTAAGAGCACCAGATAGGTACACCTGGGCACGTTTCCTAATCTTAGAAAGTTTCTAAAAGGCCTGTTGTCTTGACCCATTACTCAGTCGTCTCTGGCCTATCATCTGAGGTTCAAGTTTCTTAGAAGATCTGTCAAAGGATTTCCTTTGTACACAGCAGGCATTAATAAATGTTGAATGACAGACAAGTTACAGACAGACACGATAGGAAAAAGGAGACATCCAAGTGCTTTTGCAGACTGATGGCTAAGATGAGTCCAGATCACAGAGCCTGCCCTACCCCTAGAATGTTATTTAGATCAAGTTTAGCTTTTAGAGTCCAGGTCTGGTTAATTGCCAGGGTGGCAAAGAATCGCATGCACCAATATAAACAGGAGTCAAAATGCATTATTAGTTGAAGATCGAATCACGCATTGTAGAGATGAAATAGCTGTGATTAAACTGCATATTTATGCTGGGAAACGGCTTAAGTGGATGACTAGTATAAAAGTTGTTGGCCATAACATCACATCTCTCATCTGCTTGGAATATGGAACTATATTCTAAAATATCAGCCATTGGGGTCTGTTCACTAAAGGATAAATTAAAACTTCACAGAACTTTGCAGCAGTTCACAATTTGATTGTATCTGCAAACTCTTCTTCACAGATGTCTAATAAAGCAAAACTCTGGATCTCATGTGGCCTGGAGTTTTTTTTTTTCCATTAAATTTTTAAATGGAACTATAGATACATTACTGACCTTCCCCTGTACCCCATCTCTGGTGGAAATTGATTTTCAGGTCCTTTCTTAGGTGTTACAAGCTTTATTAACTTTCACTCCAATAAGACAGGCTTCCCCGATGGCCCAGTAGGTCGAAAATCTGCCTGCAAAGCAGGAGACACAGGAGACATGGATTGGATCCCTGGGTCGGGAAGATCCCCTAGAGGAGGAAATGGCAACCCACTCCAGAATTCTTGCCTGGAAAATTCCATGGGCAGAGGTCTGTTGTCTTGACCCATTAGTCAGCTGCTTCTGGAATATTATCTGAGGTTCATGTTTCTAAGAAGAACTGTCAAAGGATTTCCTTTGTACACAGCAGGCATTAATAAATGTTGAATGGCAGACAAGTTAGGGATCCCGTAGATGGTGGGCTACAGTCCATGGGGTCGCTCAGAGTTGGATACAACTGAGTGACTAAGCACACACACCTAAAAGACTGGCTCCTCTGTTTACCAGGAACCAGACCTCCATCAACATCCATCAGCCCCCTTTCTCTTGAAGCCAAAGAAAGCAGCCCCACCAGAAAGAAGGCAGCAAAGCCACAGTGACCGCCGACAACCACTGCACCTAAATGAAAGTCATGTAAAAAGAAAAGCAAAAGGCCAAGGATGGATGACTTGGCTTGTCCTCCGGTGTCCCAGCAGGCACACCTAGCTGGCTGCTGAAGCTAGGGTTTTGTGCTTATTCCAGACTCTAAGTCTGGGTCACCCTCCATCCAGAGATGGCTCTAAAACTTCTGGATAGCCAGAGGTGAGCCCTAGAACCCTGTTGTGGTTCACTCACTAAGTCATGTCCGACTCTGCGACCCCATGGACTGCAGCACGCCAGGCTTCCCTGTCCTTCACCATCTCCCGGAGCTTACTCAAATTCATGTCCATTGAGTCAGTGATGCCATCCACAGTCTCATCCTCTGTCATCCCCTTCTCCTGCCTTCAATCTTCCCCAGCATCACGGTATGGGTTCTTCCTAAGNCTTCACCATCTCCCGGAGCTTACTCAAATTCATGTCCATTGAGTCAGTGATGCCATCCACAGTCTCATCCTCTGTCATCCCCTTCTCCTGCCTTCAATCTTCCCCAGCATCACGGTATGGGTTCTTCCTAAGGGGGTAGCTCCACTGAAGTTTCATCTGAAGTTCAGTGGCCCTGAGGAGAGATGGGGAAGTCTGGGAGGCGGAGTGAAACATGTATTGTGAAAGTAGGGCCATCAGGCCGTCTGGATGCAGTTTCCTCATCTGTAGAGGGAACAGCTGGAACTGGCAGTCTGTTCAGGCCATGCGATCCCTGGTCTGGGTCACACAGTGGGCATCTTGGTTTCAGTCCAATGTGAAAGCTCAGCTCCCATAAAATGAGGCTGGTCAGAAGGAGTATGGTCCTGCCTGCCCAGCATCCTTCACTGGGTCCTTGGTCCCCTTCTCATGCTTACCTGTCCCGCTCCACCTGGAGATTCTTCTAGTAAGGGACACCAGGCTGTGGGTGCAGGGGGTATGAGAAGCCCAAGGGAACAGAGCCTCTGCTTCCCTCCCAGGCTGCTCCCCCCAACCCTACCAAGGCCTGTTCCCACCAATCCTCTCCCCCAGGCCCAGGCTCCCCAGTGTCCACATAAGAAAAGCTGGCTTTGAGACGGATTCCTTACTGCACTCCCCGGCCCAATTTCCACACCCAGAGCAGCCTCACCGGGGGGAGACCATGTACCCCGAACAGAGAACAGCTCTGGAGGCAAAATCCTTGCTGGGAAAATCCCTGGATTTTACCCCAAGAGCAGACGCTGAGCAAGTCTCCTTTGAATCCTGCGGGGCTTCCAGTCGAGAGGCAGAAAGCTGAGGAAGGGGGAGGGGCAGGCTGGGGGTGCGACTCCGCCCCCTTTCTCGTCCCTTAGTCCCGCGGTTGGGGTGAGCGCACAAAGGCCAGGAGGCCCGGTGGTCCAGTGGAGGCCAGGCGTGGGCAGGAGGCCCTGTGGGGCCGTGATCCAGGCCAGCCCAGGTGAGGACCCTGGAGTGGGGCAAGGGTGGGGAGGCGGGGTGTCCACGCTTTCTGATTGGTTTTCCGGCCCCACCCCCAGCATAGCTCCTCCCCAGCCTCTTCTCTTCTGCCTCCTCCAGGCAGGCTTCCAGGCGTGGTGAGCAGCCCACCACCCACCCGTGCAGATCACTGCCCTATCCCCAACCACGCGCAGGCACTCCTGTCCCCACCGCGCTTCTCAGGTGGCTCAGCAGTGGAGAATCTGCCTACCACGCTGGAAACGTGGGTTGGATCCCTGGGTCGGGAAGATCCCCTGGAGGAGGAAATGGCAACCCACTCCAGTATTCTTGCCTAGGAAATCCCATGGACAGAGGAGCCTGGCAGGCTATAGTCCGTAAGCAACTAAACCACCACCACCACCACCAATCCTGCACCCAGAGTTTAGACCGTGTAACCTCCTTGGCCTTTGACTGTGTAGATCATAATAAACTGTGAAAAATTCTGAAAGAGATGGGAATACCAGACCACCTCACCTGCCTCTTGAGAAACCTATATGCAGGTCAGGAAGCAACAGTTAGAACTGGACATGGAACAACAGACTGGTTCCAAATAGGGAAAGGAGTACGTCAAGGCTGTATATTGTCACCCTGCTTATTTAACTTATATGCAGGGTACATCATGAGAAATGCTGGGCTGGAAGAAGCACAAGCTGGAATCAAGATTGCCGGGAGAAATGTCAATAGCCTCTGATATGCAGATGACACCACCCTTATGGCAGAAAGTGAAGAGGAACTAAAAAGCCTCTTGATGAAAGTGAAAGAGGAGAGTGAAAAAGTTTGCTTAAAGCTCAACATT
>SJYX01014429.1:668190-678874 GCA_006410675.1 Oreotragus oreotragus
ACCAGTCCATTCTGAAGGAGATCAGCCCTGGGATTTCTTTGGAAGGAATGATGCTAAAGCTGAAACTCCAGTACTTTGGCCACCTCATGTGAAGAGTTGACTCATTGGAAAAGACTCTGATGCTGGGAGGGATTGGGGGCAGGAGGAGAAGGGGACGATGAAGGATGAGATGGCTGGATGGCATCACGGACTCGATGGACGTGAGTCTGAGTGAACTCCGGGAGTTGGTTATGGACAGGGAAGCCTGGCGTGCTGCGATTCATGGGGTTGCAAAGAGTCGGACACGACTGAGCGGCTGAACTGAACTGAACTGAACTTGGATGCAGAAATCTTCAAACAAATTTCTTAACCTCTCTGTGTTTTATTTTACCATCTGTAAAATGGGGGCTGAAACAGAAATTAACCCTTAGGGTGGCGGTGAGGATTTAACAAGGCTCCCCTTAGTGGCTCAGATGGTAAAAAATCTGCCTGCAGTGCTGGAGACCAGGGTTCGATCCCTGGGTGGGGAAGATCCTCTGGAGAAGGAAATGGCAGAAATGCAATTCTGTCTTCAGCTGTGTGGTGGCAAGTGAATGTCTGAACTGTTAAAATTCCCATCACTGCTAAGTATACCATGATGGAGACCCTCTCCTCTACCCCTGAGGCCATTTGTCCTGGCCACGAAGGCATCACTTTTGAGATTAACTGGCTGGGCAGGGTAGATGCCAGATGCAGGACCTGGCTTGTATTAAGGCAAGCACAGGCCATCCTGGAAGGGGGAAGGGGTTTGGCTCCGGAGACAGCATCCACATAAACTGATGCTGTGTGGAATCCCACCCCGCTGCCCCCTGCAACCGCAGCTTGGACTCCATGCCAACTTTAGAGACTTCTGATCCTTTCCAGCCACAGCTTACTCTAATTCTTCCTTACGTCCTGCACATTGAATGTTTAGTGGCATCCTTGGCTAATGCCACTGCTTTCTCTCTGTCCCAATTCCCTGGCAAAGTTAGTCTTACTCCCAAGGGCTCTGGCACATGTGCAGTGAGTTCTCTAGGAAGGGACTTCTGATGAGATGATTTCATTCCCTCTTCCCTTCATTAACAGAGAGCAAAATCATGGAGTCTTCCAAGACCTTCATGAGACAGATGCCGATCACACCAGGCTACAGTGGTAAGTGGTGATGGGCCTGACAGGGGGACCATTTCTGTCTTTTCCTTGCCCCATTGTTCATGTCTGACCTGTTTAATGGACCGATACAGGCACTTCAGCATTTAAGAGACTTGTTAAGAGTGCTCCATTGTTGAAGAGATGGCAGATCACTGCGTTCTGATAAGTGGAGAAATATAATCTAGGGAAAATTCCATGGACTGTTCCATGGGGTCACAAAGAGTCAGACAAGACTGAGCAACTTTCACTTTCAAATCTCCCAGGACATGGTCTGGTATCCAGGAAGCACTTATCTCATGTCTCTTACATGCATTTGGACCTGGGTAGACACAGATGAGTAAACTGAGGCTCTGTTCCTCTTTCCAAGTTGTGCTGTTCTCAAACACTAAGGCTGTCCTTATGATCCCATTTCTTCCTGTGTCCGCTAGAGGGAGGGTGGCCAGTTACTCTGGTTTGTTGGGCATGGTCACAGTTTTAGCACTGAAAGTCCTGCATCCCAGGAAACCCCTCAGCCCTTGGCAAGTCAGGAGAACTAGTCACTGTCCTAAGGCTTCTTCTCCTTCTCAGCCTTCTGGGCTACTGAGAATTTACTAAACCACATCACGGTGGGTGATGAAACTAGTCCTCCCCAGAAGCCCTCTGCTCTCACATATAGGTATTCTCAGGAGGGGAGATTCATGGGGAATATTCCAAGGTTGCCCATCCTTGGTCCTACTGGTTGGTTAAGAGAAGAAGCTTTGTGTTTTAATAAATTGGGATTCCAATCTCTTCCTGGCCATTATCTATGTGATTGTAAGTAGGTTACATACCTCTGTATGGTAAGGAGAAATTTCTATGAAATGGTTGTATTAGTCTCCTAGGGCTGTTGTGTAAAGCAGCAGATATTTATTCTTTCACAGTTCTGGAGGCCAGGAGTCTGAAATGAGGTATGGGCAGGACCACGCTCTTTGATGGGCCCTGGTATTCCTTGTCTTGTGGCAGCATCACTCCAGTCTCTGCCCCCATCTTCTCGTGACTTTTCTTGTGGCCATCTGCTCAGTGTCTCTGTCTTTGTTTCACAGACCTCCCTCTCCTTTCTTTTAGAAGGAAGCTAGCCATTGGATTTGGGAGTCCATCCTAAATCTAAGATGATCTCTTTTCCGAATCCATAATTACACCTGCAAAACCTCTATTTCCTGATAGGTTTACCTTCACAAGTTTCAGGGGTTAGGACCTGGGTAGATCTATCGATTCAACCCACTGTATGGGGTAGGGATAGATTCCTCATAAGATTATTGTGAAGATTAAAGGAGCTTTGTTGTTGTTCAGTTGGTAAGTGGTGTCTGACTCTTTGTGACCCCATGGACTGCAGCACACTAGGCTTCCTTGTCCTTCCCTATCTCCTGGAGTTGGCTCAAATTCATGTCCATTGAGTGGGAGATGCTGTCCAACTATCTCATCCTCTGTTTTCCCCCTTCTCCTTTTGCCTTCATTCTTTCCCAGCACCAGGATCTTTTCTAATGAGCTGGCTCTTCGAATCAGGTGGTCAAAGTATTGGAGTTTCAGCATCAGTCCTTCAAAATTCAGGGTTGATTTCCCTTAAGATTGACTAGTTTGATCTCCTTGCAGTCCAAGGGATTTTCGATAATTTTCTCCAGCACCCTAGCTCAAAAGCATCAATTCTTCGGCACTCAGTCTTCTTTACGGTCCAGCTCTCACATCCACACATGACTACTGGGAAAACCATAGCTTTCACTATATGGACGTTTGTTGGCAAAGTGATGTCTCTGCTTTTTAATATGCTGTCTAGGTTTGTCATAGCTTTCCTTATAAAAAGTTCAGTTCAGTTCAGTCACTCAGTTGTGTCCAATTCTTTGAGACCCCATGAGCCACAGCACGCCAAGGCTCCCTGTCCATCACCACCTCCCAGAGTTTACCCAAACTCATGTCCTTTGAGTCAGTGATGCCATCTAACCATCTCATCCTCTGTCATCCCCTTCTCCTCCTGCCTTCAATTTTTCCCAGCATCAGGGTCTTTTCAAATGAGTCAGCTCTTCGCATCAGGTGGCCAAAATATTGGAGTTTCAGCTTCAACATCAGTCCTTCCAATGAACACCCAGGAGTGATCTCCTTTAGAATGGACTGGTTGGATCTCCTTGCAGTCCAACGGACTCTCAAGAGTCTTCTCCAATACCACAGTTCAAAAGCATTAATTCTTCTGCGCTCAGCTTTCTTTATAGTCCAACTCTCACATCCATACGTGACTACTGGGAAAACCATAGCCTTGACTAGATGGACCTTTGCTGACAAAGTAATGTCTCTGCTTTTTAATATGCTGTCAAGGTTGGTCTTAAGTTTCCTCCCAAGGAGTAGGCGTCTTTTAATTGCGTGGCTGCAATCACCATCTGCAGTGATTTCAGAGCCCCCAAAAATAAAGTCTGACACTGTTTCCCCATCTATCTGCCATGAAGTGATGGGACTGGATGCCATGATCTTTGTTTTCTGAATGTTGAGCTTTAAGCCAACTTTGTCACTCTCCTCTTTCACAAGATAAGGTAAAGTCGCTCAGTCATGTCCGATTCTTTGCGACCCCATGGGCTGTAGCCTACCAGGCTCCTCTGTCCATGGGATTTTCCAGGCAATAGTACTGGAGTGAATTGCCATTTCCTTCTCCAGGGGATCTTCCCGGCCCAGGAATCGAACTCGGGTCTCCCACATTGTAGACAGACGCTTAACCGTCTGAGCCACCATGGCTGCAGTCACCATCCACAGTGATTTTAAAGCCTAAGAAAAGGAGCTGGGATACATTTGAAATATCTTGGCCTTTAGCAAGACTCAATAAATGTTGTTTGTATTTCTGTGTGTGTGTGTGTGCATATATACACAATCAGGTAAAATCTATGCAGATCAAAGTAGACCCTGATGAAGAAGAACCACTGTGATGAGGTCCCTGGGTGTCTAGGGTCTCCTACATGTTGTTAGTGTATCTTTTAATTGTCTTTTAATTGTCTAACATGTCTTTTAATCTCCCAAGTCCAACTGGGAGCCTGGCTAGTGGATGGAAGGCTTCCACCACTGTCAAGAACAGTCTAATAATTCAAGTTCTCCAGAGGAGACTTCTTGCCAGTGCAGAGGGTGAGGGTTACTGCCTTCAACTCTAAGGCCAGCTTTTCTTACCTGGGGATAAGAGCAAAAATGTTGAGCTTCACTAATGAGACTTATATATTTATTTATTTATTTGCAATTTAAAGCTAAGCCTTAACCAGTTTTTTTTTTCCATTCTTTGTTCTTTTAAAAAATGGCCTTATTATGACAACATTATAGTACTTAGGATTCAGCATCCAGTTTAAATAAATAGTTGTGTTTTACCCATACTAATTGTAATGATTATATGTTATTTTGTGGGAAATGCTGAAAAATTGTGCTCAGGGTGGATCTCACAGATAATGAATTTACCTTTTTGTGTAATAGGTCTCAGCTTTTAATAAGCCCGCAATTTTCTGATGGTCCGACAAGAAAGATCCCAAATTGCGTTTGGAAAGTGTCAAGGAAAATAAGCTTTCTCTTTAAAAAGATGAATAATTTCAATTACTTCTCAGACTATCATTTTGGCCCATTAAATGCTTTCCCCATTTGCCGTACGGTCTGACATCGGGGGCTTTGCTATCAAAGAACATTACTGTCATCGCCTTTGTGGAAACGGGCCTTCCCTCCCGGCTCCAAGGTCATTTTTTGTGGCCTTGGGAGGACCCAGCCGCAGTAGAAACAATAGCACGGCTTGTATTCATGGCCTTTGGGAAAATGCAGCGTTGTTGGCCAAGGAAGAAATGGCCAGGGCTGGGCGGAGATTCTGGGGGTTTGGGCGGGATCTGAATCTCTTGCTGCAGGTTGTGATTCCCTCCTTGACTCTTGCAGGCTTCGTGCCCTACCTGAGCTGCCAGGGCACCTCCAGCGAGGACAACATGGCCCACTGTCTGAAAATCTTCCAGGAGAACACACAGCGGTATAAAGACCAGCTGGAGGAATTCCTCTGCTCTGTGGCCTCTGCCCCCAAGCTGAAACCTGTCCGCTCGGAAGGGATGGTCCTGCAGACACTGCACCAGTATTACCGGCAGTACCATCCCTTGAGTCTGGGTACTGGCTTCCCCTTCACGCTGGGCCCCCTTGGAGGGCCTGCTGAGTGGCCACCAAGAGTACCGTTCCAGATCCCCAGGCATCTGTGCAAAGTGGAGAGGCTCAGTTGCTTAAAAGGAGAAAGGAACATATCCAGGGGGAGGGGGAGACAGCTAGGGGTTCTGGCACTCACCTCCCTGGGTGGTCATCACGGAGGTTCAGAGAGCAGCTGTGGTCTCGGTGTACAAGTGCACTGAGTCGCTTCAGTCGTGTCCGACTCTGACCCTAGGGACTGTAGCCCACCAGGCTCCTCCGTCCATGGGATTCTCCAGGCGAAAAATACTGGCGTGCGTCACCACACCCTCCTCCAGGGATCCTCCTGACCCAGGGATTGAGTCCACATCTCAAGCCTCCTGTACTGGCAGGCGGGTTCTCCGCCACTAGCGCCACCTGGGAAGCCCCTGTGGTCTCAGTAGTTACGGCTTTTTAGTTGCTTTCTCTGTGCCCAGCATCATTATGTCGTTAACCACCCATGACAGCCGTATGAAGTCGACACTGTTATTCCCACTTGAGGATAGTGTCCCTTGTCTGAGGCCAGACCTGGGGTTTGAACCCAGCTCCTCCAGGGGCTAGCTGGGCAGGAAAGGGTTTTGCACTGAATAACAACCATAATAACAGTGAAAAAAACAACTGATGATATGACTGTATAATGTTAATCATCAAAATAGTGATTTATCCTAGCTGGTTTTTAAGGTCTACCATCCAACAGGAAAAGTAATGGACTGATTACCTTTATTATTATTACTGTAACTGGGGACTTTTCAACACATGCTAACTCACACGTTTGTCTTGCTTTAGACATTTCCCAGCCATTAAGAAGCACCAGCCTAAGTGTTGAGGCTTTAGCCCAGCTCTGTGACTCTTTGCTGTGTGACCTAGGGCAGGTGACTTCCCCTCTCTGGGCTACGGTTCCTTCATCTAAGGCAGGGAAGGATGGACTAGACACTCGCTAGGGTGCCTTCCAACTTTGAGGTTCTGGGATTCTCTGGTCTAATTCAATTCTTTCAGCAACTGGAGGAGACAGAGGCAGGCAGTAATCTTTCATTTCACCAATGTGAAATTGCCAAAGGTCAGCCCACCAGGCGGCCAGAGCTAGGTGTGATATGCCTTTTCCTGACATACATGCTTCTCTTGATTCCCTTAGTTAAATCGTCAAGGAGCATCAAATGCCTGAAGCTTCTGTGTTGTTGTTAGTCTGAGAAAAGAGTGGGATCCATTTAAGAGCAATAACTTGGGAATCAGAGAAAAGCAGGTCTAAATCCTGGCCCTGTCAATTCCTCGCTATGTGACCCTGGCCAAGTTCTCTTCACCTCTCTGAGGTGTCAGTGTCCCGCTCCATGAAAGTGTTGGTGATAATAGCACTGACTTCTTAGAGTTTGTAAGACAATGAGATGAGAGCGCGCCTCTGTAAATCCCCACCAAATGCAGACACAGACTAAACCGACCAGTGGTAGCTGTCCTCATCACGGCTCTCCCCAGGGCTCTCCCCAGGGCTGATTGTTGGGATGCTGGTTGGCTTGGGAGTGCTGCCCACTGGATGGCTTCTCAGAGCCCTCAAGGAAGCGTGGCATCTTTTTCACAGAGTGCAAGCAGATAAAGAAACCTCTCCATGAGCCCCCCATCCCCGGCTGGGCAGGCTACCTGCCAAGAGCCAGGGTCACTGAATTAGGCTGCTCCACGCGGTACACCGTCATGGCCAGAAACTGCTACAGGGACTTCCTGGACCTCGTGGAGCGGGCCAAACAAGCACAGCTGAAACCATATGAGGAGTAAGTCTAGCTTGCGTGGTAACTGCAGAGAGCGAGAATCAGGGGAAGAGCCGATCATGGTTTCCAGATGCCCTCAGCCCAGAGCTAGGACTGATTTTGTTGTGTGTCTGATTTGTTTTCGCAAGGCAGCCCTGTTTGTAATTGCAGGATCTTCCAAGTCGGCAGCCACATCCTGCCCCTCCAGCTCCCCACCTGTGCCCAACAAGCTCCAGGAGCCCTGCTTCTGGTCTTTGCTGGTTTGCAGGGAGAGGCTGAGAGTAAAAACCAACAGGCTCCCCCCATCCTGGCAGCGACCTGAGGCTCAAGGTTGCTGAGGAAAGGACGTGGTAGGACACCACTGGGAGTGGGGCCCTTGTGGCCTCAGTTTTCTATTCTGTATGATGGAGATGATGATCCTTGAGGGTAACTTGTCAGGATTAGAAATGAATATACCATGCTCCTATGGGACCTGCATAGATTATACTTATTTTGATCAGTAAAAGAAATAACCGTGACTTTTGTTCTTACTTTAGACTATATGGAGTTAAGTCCACACCACTTCCTCCTACTAATCCTCCAAAGGTTTTGTTGCATGAAGGGCTGCTGCCAAAATATCCGAATTTCTCTATTCCAGGTAAGGAGGGACTTTCTTTCCTGGCCTGCTGTTTTTAAAGCGCGACAGGATGTTTGCAGTAGCCCCTCTGCTTCGCTGGACCACCTGCCTGCAATGCGTGGGCTGGCTTCTTTTCCAGGTGTGAGGTGTCCTACCCTCAGCCGAGCCCTGATGGAGGACCCCAGACCCCTGATGACGTGTGGCTGTACTGAGAGGCCAAGTGTTTGGTGCAGCGGGAAGGTTTATCTAGAGCCGCTCTCTGCAAGAAAGGACATGGAAGGGTAGGAGCGGAGAGCTTCCTAAGGAGAGGCGGACGCTACCGGAGGATCAGAAGTGTCCCGTCCTCACCCGAGAGTGCTTCACACACCTGACAGACACGGGAAATTTCCTAAGAATCCTTTTCACTGCCACTTGCATCCTGATCGTTGGGCAAATAATATGTCATTCTTGATAAAGGCCTTTTATTGTCGTGTTAGTATAAAGAGGAAATACTGCTCAGCCTTCTGAAGCTTTCTGTGGATTTTCTGCAGGTTCCGTTGACCCTGATGGGTGGGACCATCTCTTCCTGACCCCAGGGTAACATGGTGCACTTGCTAACATTGTGGCTGAAGCTCTAGCCCAGCCTTCTAATGAGTCGGTCCCCATCGGTCCCCTTGGGTCACGGTGTGGCAGTCCCCAACGTGGGCACAGAATCGTGCCCACCCCAACCCCGGTGTTTCAGAACCCCAGGCCAGGAAAGCCATTGTCCTGGTTTCCTAAGGCTGCTGCACGGGTGCCACAAACCGGGTGCCATAAGACAGCAGAAATTTATTGTCTCGTAGTTCTGGAAGCTAGAAGTCCACTTTCAAGGTGTTAGCGGGGTCATGCACCCTCTGAAACCTTGGGAGAGAATCACTCCTTGCTCTTCCTCACCTCCTGGTGTGTGTGTGCGTGCACACAGGCACACGCATGTGCATGTGTGTGCTCAGTAGCATCCAACTCTTTGCACTCCTAAGGACTACAGTCCGCCAGGCTCCTCCATCCATGGGATTCGTCAGGCAAGAATACTGGAGTGGGTTGCCATTTCCTTCTGCAGGGGATCTTCCCGACCCAGGGATCAAACCCGAGTCTCTCGCATCTCCTGCGTTGCTAGGCGGATTCTTTACCTCTGAGCTACCTGAGGCGCTCACCTCCTGGGGTTTGCTGTTAATCCTTGGTGATCTTTGGTGCGTAATTCCAGTCTCTGCCATTGTGTGGCTTCCCTGTGTCCCTGTGTCTTCACGTGGCTGTGTTCTGGTGAAGACACCAGTCATACTGCCTGAGGGCTCACCCTTCTCCAGTATGCCCTCTTCTTAATTACAGTTATACCTGCAACCATCGTATTTCCAAACAAGTCACATTCTGAGGCATTGCAATTAGGGCCTCAATATATCCTTTTGGGGGAGGGTGGGAGCTGGGGGTCAGGGGGAGACACAATTCAACCCTTAACACTGGCTGAATTTTTATCACTGACAGGCCCTCTCATTGACTTTACTGTGAAGCCATTGGCACAAAGAAGAAATCAAAAGCAGTTCCTGGGGTCACGAGGCCATTGTTATTAATATCAAAAGTTTCAAAACTGTCTGCCAGGCCAGGAACTTCCCCAGTTAAGACTTTGCCTTCCAGCGCAGGGAGTGTGGGTTCAGTCCCAGCCTGGGGAGGTAAGATCCTGTATGCCTCATGGCCAGAAAACCAAACCATAAAAACATAGAAACAATATTGCAACAAATTCAATACAAACTTTAAAAAAAACTGCTGGGGCAAAAGATGAACTGAGCCACTCTTGGGAGTTTCCCCCCAAGGTGGGAATTTTCACTTGGGCTCTCTGGATCCCCAAGTTTCCATGGGTAGAAATCAGTAGTCATGTCTTTGACTCTGATGGGAAATAAAGAACTGGGATGACAAAAAAGTTTCACCTTTGTTTTCTCTAACCTCCAAGTGAAATATAATATTTCCTTTGTTGATAAATGTAGGCAACAAACCACAGATGTACCTGTCACCTTGGCCCAATATAAATCCCAGATCTTTTCATATCATATGACATTTGTTGCAAACAGCTTGAAATAATGTTGATCAGTACTTGTAATTATAGTTGTTTTTGAAGATATTGTATCTACTCTCTAACATCGTTCTTCAGTGTATGTATAAGCAAACACTTATCACAAATTTTTCCTTTTTAGTTTTTTGATAGTATTTGAATATAATTAGTTTGCTAATTATATTTCTCATGTATTATACTTTATACATTAAAAAACATTGTTCTGAGAAGAGGTCCAAGTTTCACCAGACAGCCAGAGGGTGCAGGGCACAGAAATGGAAAGGAACCCGTCCTGGGGAACCACTGAAGACATATGTAAAAGATGAGTGTCATACAAATCGACACCCCAAACCCAATGTGACATTGCAATGCATCCTGTTATTAAAAGATAATGTAGGACTTCCCTGATAATACAACAGATAAGACTCCACCTGCCAATGCAGGAGACACAGGCTCAGTTCCTGGTCCAGGAAGATTCCACATGCCATGGGCAACTAAGCCCATGCCCCACAACTACCGAGCCTGCATGCTGCAAATACTGAAGCCCGCATGCCCCAGAGCCTGTGCTCCACAACACGAGAAGCCACTGTAACGAGAAGGCTGTGCCTCCCAGTGAAGAGTAGCACCTGTTTGTTGAAACTAGAGAAAGCCACAAAGATCTATCAGTTCAGTTCAGTTCAGTCACTCAGGCATGTCTGACTCTTTGTAACCCCATGAATCGCAGCACGCCAGGCCTCCCTGTCCATCACCATCTCCCGGAGTTCACTCAGACTCACGTCCATCGAGTCCGTGATGCCATCCAGCCATCTCATCCTCGGTCGTCCCCTTCTCCTCCTGCCCCCAATCCCTCCCAGCATCAGAGTCTTTTCCAATGAGTCAACTCTTCGCATGAAGTGGCCAAAGTACTGGAGTTTCAGCTTTAGCATCATTCCTTCCAAAGAAATCCCAGGGCTGATCTCCTTCAGAATG
>SJYX01014429.1:685024-703685 GCA_006410675.1 Oreotragus oreotragus
TCTTTTAATTTCATGGCTGCAGTCACCATCTGCAGTGATTTGGAGCCCTGAAAAATAAAGTCTCTCACTGTTTCCATTGTTTCCCCATCTATTTGCCATGAAGTGATGGGATCAGATGCTGTGATCTTAGTTTTTTGAGTGTTGAGGTTTTTAAAATTAATTAATTTATTTTAATTGGAGGCTAGTTACTTAACAATATTGTAGTGTTTTCTGCCATACATTGACATGAATCAGCCATGGGTGTACATGTGTCCCCCATCCTGAATCCCCTCCCACCTGCTTCCCCATCCCATCCCTCAGGTTCATCCCAGTGCACCCATCCTGAGCGCCCTGTCTCATATATCGAACCTGGACTGGCGATCTATTTCACATATGGTAATATACATGTTTTAATGCTATTCTCTCAAATCATCTCACCCTCGCATTCTTCCATAGAGTCCAAAAGTCTGTTCTTTACATCTATGTCTCTTTTGCTGTCTCACATATAGGGTTATCATTATCATCTTTCTAAATTCCATATATATGCATTAATATTCTGTATTGGTATTTTTCTTTCTGACTTACTTCACTCTGTATAATAGGATCCAGTTTCATCCACCTCATTAGAACTGATTCAAATGCATTCTTTTTAATAGCTGAGTAATATTCCATTGTGTATATGTACCACAGCTTTCTTATCCATTCGTCTGCCGATGGACATCTAGGTTGCTTCAATGTCCTAGCTATTGTAAACAGTGCTGTGATGAACATCAGATGTACATGTGTCTCTTTCAGTTCTGGTTTCCTCAGTGTGTCTGCCTACCAGTGGGATTGCTGGGTTGTATGGGGGCTCTATTTCCAGTTTTTTAAGGAATCTCCACACTGTTCTCCATAGTGGCTGTACTAGTTTCCATTCCCACCAACAGTGTAAGAGGGTTCCTTTTTCTCCACACCCTCTCCAGCATTTTTGTTTGTAGACTTTTTGATAGCAGCTATTCTGACTATCATGAGATGGTACCTCATTGTGATTTTAATTTGCATTTCTTTGATAATGAGTGATGTTGAGCATCTTTTCATGTGTTAGCCATCTGTATGTCTTCTTTGGAGAAATGTCTGTTTAGTTCTTTGGTCCATTTTTTTGATTGGGTTGTTTGTTTTTCTGGAATTGAGCTGCATGAGCTGCTTGTATATTTTTGAGATTAGTTGTTTGTCAGTTGCTTCATTTGCTATTATTTTCTCCCATTCTAAAGGCTGTCTTTTCACCTTGCTTAGAGTTTCCTTCATTGTGCAAAAGCTTTTAAGTTTAATTAGGTCCCATTTGTTTATTTTTGCTTTTATTTCCATTACTCTGGGAGGTGGGTCATAGAGGAACCTGCTATGATTTATGTCAGAGAGTATTTTGCCTATGTTTTCCTCTAGGAGTTTTATAGTTTCTGATCTTACATTTAGATCTTTAATCCATTTTGAGTTTATTTTTGTGTATGATGTTAAAAAGTGTTCTAGTTTCATTCTTTTACAAGTGGTTAACCAATTTTCCCAGCCCCACTTGTTAAAGAGATTGTCTTTTCTCCATTGTATATTCTTGCCTCTTTTGTCAAAGATAAGGTGTCCATAGGTGCATGGATTTATCTCTTGGCTTTCTATTTTGTTCCATTGATCTATATTTTTGTCTTTGTGCCAGTACCAGTACTGTTTAAATGATTGTAGCTTTGCAGTATAGCCTGAAGTCAGGCAGGTTGATTCCTCCAGTTCCATTCTTCTTTCTCAAGATTGCTTTGGCTATCCAAGGCTTTTTGTATTTCCATACAAATTGTGAAATTATTTGTTCTAGTTCTCTGAAAAATACTGTTGGTAACTTGATAGGGATTACATTGAATCTATAGATTGCTTTCAGTAGTATACTTATTTTCACTATATTGATTCTTCCAATCCATGAACATGGTATATTCTTCCATCTATTTGTGTCATCTTTGATTTCTTTCATCAGTGTTTTATAGTTTTCTATATATAGGTCTTTTGTTTCTTTAGGTAGATTTATTCTTAAGTATTTTATTATTTTCATTGCAATGGTGAATGGAATTGTTTCCTTAATTTCTCTTTCTTTTTTCTCATTGTTAGTGTATAGGAATGCAAGGGATTTCTATGTGTTAATTTTATATCTTGAAACTTTACTATGTTCATTGATTAGCTCTAGTAATTTTCTAGTGGTGTCTCTAGGGTTTTCTATGTAGAGGATCATGTCATCTGCAAACAGTGAGAGTTTAACTTCTTCTTTTCCAGTCTGGATTCCTTTTATTTCTTTTTCTGCTCTGATTGCTGTGGCTAAAACTTCCAAAACTATGTTGAATAGTAGTGGTGAGAATGGGCACCCTTGTCTTGTTCCTGACTTTAGGGGAAATGCTTTCAATTTTTCACCATTGAAGATAATGTTTGCTGGGGGTTTTTCATATATGGCTTTTAGTATGTTGAGGTATGTTCATTCTATGCCTGCTTTCTGGAGGGTTTGTTTTTTTTTTTAATCATAAATGGATGTTGAATTTTGTCAAAGGCTCTCTTTGCATCTATTGAGATAATCATATGGTTTTATCTTTCAATTTGTTAATCTGGTGTATCACATTGATTGATTTGTGAATATTGAAGAATCCTTAAATAAATAAAGCACATTTGGTCATGATGTATGATCTTTTTAATATGTTGTTGGATTCTGTTTGCTAGAATTTTGTTAAGAATTTTTGCATCTATTTTCATCAGTGATATAGTTTTGTGTGTGTGTGTGTGCGTGTGTGGCATCTTTGTCTGGTTTTGGTATTAGGGTGATGGTGGCCTCATAGAATGAGTTTGGCAGTTTACCTTCCTCTGAAATTTTCTGGAAGAGTTTGAGTAGGATAGGTGTTATCTACTCTCTGAATTTTTGGCAGAATTCACCTGTGAAGCCATCTGGTCCTGGGCTTTTGTTTGTTGGAAAATTTTTGGTTACAGTTTTGATTTCCATGCTTGGGATAGGTCTGTTAAGATTTTCTATTTCTTTCTGGTTTGATTTTGGAAGGTTATACTTTTCTAAAAATTCATCCATTTCTTCCAAGTTGTCCATTTTATTGACATATAGTTGCTGGTAGTAGTCTCTTGTGATCTTTTGTATTTCTGTGTCATCTGTTGTGATTTCTCCACTTTCATTTCATTTCTTTTCCCTTTTTTTCTTGATTAGTCTGGCTAATGGTTTGTCTATTTTATTTATCTTCTCAAAGAAACAGCTTTTGGCTTTGTTAATTTTTGCTATGGTCTCCTTTGTTTCTTTTTCATTCATTTATGCCCTAATTTTTGTGATTTCTTTCCTTTTACTAACCCTGGAGTTCTTAATTTCTTCTTTTTCTAGTTGCTTTAGGTATAAAGTTAGGTTATTTATTTGATTTTTCTCTTGTTTCTTGAGGAAAGCTTGTATTGCTATGAACCTTCCCGTTAGCACTGCTTTTACTGAATCCCATAGGTTTTGGGTTGTTGTGTTTTCATTTTCATTCATCTCTATGCATATTTTGATTTCTTCTATGATTTGTTGGTTATCCAGAAGCATGTTTTTTAGCCTCCGTAAGTTTATATTTTTAATAGTTTTTTTCCTGTATTGACATCTAATCTTACTGCATTGTGATCAGAAAAGATGCTTGAAATGATTTCAATTTTTTTGAATTTACCAAGGCTAGATTAATGGTCCAGGATGTGATCTATCCTGGAGAAGGTTCCGTATGCACTTGAGAAAAAGGTGAAATTCATTGTTTTGGGGTGAAATGTCCTATAGATATCAGTTAGGTCTAACTGGTCCATTGTATCATTTAAAGTTTGTGTTTCCTTACTAATTTTCTGTTTAGTTGATCTATCCATAGTTGTGAGTGGGGTATTAAAGTCTCCCACTATTACTGTGCTACTGTTAATTTCCCCTTTCATACTTGTTAGCATTTGCCTTACATATTGCGGTGCTCCTATGTTGGATGCATATATATTTATGATTGTTATATCTTCTTCTTGGCTTGATCCTTTGATCGTTATGTAGAGTCCTTCTTTGTCTCTTTTCACGGCCTTTATTTCAAAGTCTATTTTATCTGATATGAGTTTTGCTACTCCTGCTTTCTTTTGGTCTTCATTTGTGTGAAATATCTTTTTCCAACCCTTCACTTTCAGTCTGTATGTGTCCCTTGTTTTGAGATGGGTCTCTTGTAGACAGCATATATAGGGGTCTTTTTTTGGTATCCGTTCAACCAGTCTTTGTCTTTTGGTTGGGGCATTCAACCCATTTGCATTTAGGGTAATTATCAATAAGTATGATCCCATTGCCATTTACTTTATTGTTTTGGGTTCGAGTTTATACACCTTTTCTGTGTTTCTTGTCTAGTGAAGATCCTTTAGCATTTATTGAAGAGTTGGTTTGGTGACGCTGAATTCTCTCAGCTTTTGCTGGTCTGTAAAGTTCTTGATTTCTCCATATTTAAATGAGTTCCTTGTTGGGTACAGTAATCTGGGTTGCAGATTTTTCTCTTTCATCACTTTAATTATGTCCTGCCATTTCCTCCTGGCCTGAAGAGTTTCTATTGAAAGATCAGCTGTTATCCTTATGGGAATCCCCTTGTGTGTTATTTGTTGCTTTTCCCTTGCTGCTTTTAATATTTGCTCTTTGTGTTTGATCTTCATTAATTTGATTAATATGTGTTTTGGGGTGTTTCGCCTTGGGTTTATCCTCTTTGAGACCCTCTGGGTTTCTTGGACTTGGGTGGCTATTTCTTTCCCCATTTTAGGGAAGTTTTCAACTATTATCTCTTCAAGTATTTTCTCATTGCTTTCTTTTTGTCTTCTTCTGGGACGCCTAAGATTTGAATGTTGGGGGGTTTAACATGTCCCAGAGATCTCTGAGGTTGTCCTCATTTCTTTTATTTCTTTTTTCATCTCTGCTTCATTTATTTCCACCATTCTATCTTCCACCTCACTTATCCTGCCTTCTGCCTCAGCTATTCTATTGTTGGTTCCCAGAATGCTTTTGATCTCAGTTATTGCATTATTCATTATTGATTGACTCTTTTTAAATTTCTTCTAGGTCCTTGTTAAACAGTTCTTGCGTCTTCTCAGTCCTTGTCTCTAGTTTATTTATCTGTAACTCCATTTTGTTTTCAAGATTTTGGATCACCTTTACTATCATTATTCTGAATTCTTTTTCAGATAGACTCCCCTATCTCAGTTGGGCCTACGTTTTGTGCCCTGCCCCTCCCTCCCCCCAGGTCCAAGGAGCTCAGGCAACCAGTGTGCTTGGTGAGTACACTCTCCCAGGTGTGCAGTGTGTCTTATCACCTCCCCACTCCCAGCTGCCCAGTTTCCTGGGTGCACCACAAGAGCACCATCTCAGCTGTGCCATGTGTCTCCTCTGGGGGCCTCATCTCAGGCTGCAACCCTCCTGGCAGATGTCAACCATCCAGGATCCCAGGAAGACTTGGTTAGCAACTGGGAGCCTGCTCACAGTTTGGTAAAGGATGCCATCTCTGGGGCTGAGATTGCCTCCTGCCTTCCAGCTCTGGCTGTTGCCGCCAGCCTCTCTGCCTCCAGTGGGATGATGAGCCTGTCCGCAGCCAGCTAGCTCTCCTTTGGTATTCACTCAATCCTGTGAGACAGGCAGGCTGTGCCTTAGGTGAGAGATGTTTGCAAGAAAGTTCTCTCTCTCTCTCTTTCTCTCTCTTTTTTCTCTCTTTCTCTCTCTGGCTGTCCCACAGCTTGGGTTTCTATCTCAAGTTAGCTCCTTCAGACTGTCCTCAGGGCATGGGCAGTCAGGCCCAATCCTTACCCTAAGCAGGCAACCTCACCTCCCCCATTCGCTGGTGGCAGACATGAGCATCTGGGCTATTTCTCTGCTGGGAGTTGTGGTTAAGGCATGTATTCTGTGGGTTTTGTTTTGTTTTCCTTTCCGGTTATGTTGCCCTCTGAGATTCCAAAACTCCCCACAGACCTGCTGGTGAGAGGGTTTCCTGGTGTTTGGAAACTTCTCCTCCTTCATGACTCCCTCCCTGGGATGGGTCTCTGTCCCCAACTCTTTTGTCTCTCTTTTTGTCTTTTATATTTTGTCCTACCTCCTTTCAGAGAGAATGGGCTGTCTTTCTGGGTGCCTGGTGTCCTCTGCCAGCATTCAGAAGTGGTTTTGTGGAAGTTGCTCAGCGTTCAAATGACCTTTCGATGGATTTGTGGGGAGAAAGTGGTCTCCCCTCCTGTTCCTCTGCCATCTTAGGGCTGCTGCCGAGTGTTGAGTTTTAAGCTAGCTTTTTCACTCTCCTCTTTCACTGCCATAAGGGTGGTGTCATCTGTGTATCTGTGGTTATCGATATTTCTCCTGGAAATCTTGATTCCAGCTTGTGCTTCTTCCAACCCAGAGTTTCTCATAATGTACCCTGCTGCTGCTGCTGCTTTGTTTCCGACTCTGTGCGACCCCATAGACAGCAGCCCACTAGGCTCCTCTGTCCCTTGGACTCTCCAGGCAAGAACACTGCAGTGGGTTGCCATTTCCTTCTCCAATACATGAAAGTGAAAAGTGAAAGTGAAGTCGCTCAGCCATGTCCAACTCTTAGCGACCCCATGGACTGCAGCCTACCAGACTCCTCTGTCCATGGGATTTTCCAGGCAAGAGTACTGGAGTGGGGTGCCATTGCCTTCTCCCTCTGCATATAAGTTAAATAAACAGGGTGACAATATGCAGCCTTGACATACTCCCTTCCCGATTTGGAACCAGTCTGTTGTTTCATGTCCAGTTCTAACTGTTGCTTCTTGACCTGCATACAGATTTCTCAGGAGGCAGGTCAGGTGGTCTCATATTCTTGTCTCTTGGAGAAATTTCTACAGTTTGTTGTGATCCACACAGGCAAAGGCTTTGGCATAGTCAATAAAGCAGAAGTAGATGTTTTTCTGGAACTCTCTTGCTTTTTCCATGCTTCAGCAGATGTCGGCAATTTGATGTCTGGTTCCTCTGCGTTTTCTACATCCAGCTTGAACATCTGCAAGTTCATGGTTCATGTACTGTTGGCACCTGGCTTGGAGAATTTTTAACATTACTTTGCTGGCATGTGAGATGAGTGCAATTGTGCTGTAGTTTGAACATTCTATGGCATTGCCTTTCTTTGGGATTGGAATGAAAACTGACTTTTTCCAGTCCTGTGGCTAGTGCTGAGTTTTCCAAATTTGCTGGCATATTGAGTGCAGCACTTTCACAGCATCATCTTTTAGGATTTGAAATAGCTCGACTGGAATTCGATCACCTGCATTAGCTTTGTTCATAGTGATGCTTTGTTCATAGCCCACTTGACTTCACATTCCAGGATGTCTGGCTCTAGGTGAGTGATCACACCATCGTGGTTATCTGGGTCATGAAGATCTACTTTGCATAGTTCTTCTGCGTTACTCCAGGTATCTCTTGACTTCCTACTTTTGCATTCCAGTCTCCTATGATGAAAAGGACACCTTTTTTGGGTGTTAGTTCTAGAAGGTCTTGTAGGTCTTCAGGGAACTGTTCAACTTCAGCTTCTTCAGCATTACTGGTCAGGGCATAGACTTGGATGACTGTGATATTGAATGGTTTGCCTTGGAAAAGAACAGAAATCATTCTGTTGTTTTTGAGATTGTACCCAAGAACTGCATTTCGTACTTTCTTGTTGACTGTGATGGCTACTCCATTTTCTCTAAGGGATTCTTGCCCACAGTAGTAGATACAATGGTCATCTGAATTAAATTCGCCCATTCCAATCCATTTTAGTTCACTGATTCCTAAAATGTCGATATTCACTCTTACATCTTCTGTTTGACTACTTCAACTTACCTTGATTCATGGACCTAACATTCCAGGTTTCTATGCAATATTGTTCCTTACAGCATCAGACTTTACTTCCCTCACCAGTCACATCCACAACTGGGTGTTTTGTTTTGTTTTGTTTTTCTCGTTCTGCCTCCTTCTCTTCATTCTTTCTGGAATTATGGCTCCACTCTTCTCCAGTAGCACATCGGGCACCTACTGACCTGGGGAGTTCATTTCAGTGTCGTATCTTTTTGCCTTTTATACAGTTCATGGGATTCTCAAGGCAAGAATACTGAAGTGGTTTGCCATTCTCTGGCAGACCATGTTTTTTTTAAAAATTAAGGAATACCAGGACCGAAATCTGGGGCATACCTGGTGGCTGGGGCTTCCCTGGTGGCTCAGATGATAAGTAATTTACCTGCACTGCAAGAGACCTGCTTTTAATCCCTGGGTCGGGAAGATCCCCTGAAGAAGGGCGTGGCAACCCACTCCAGTATTCTTGCCTGAAGAATCCCATGGACAGAGGAGCCTCGTGGGCTACAGTCCATGGGGTCACAAAGAGTCAGACACTACTGAGCAACTAACCCTTTCAGGACCAAAACCACTTTGTGCAACAGCCCTCATCTTAATTTCACTCACGGAACCAAATCGTGTCAATATTGAAGTCACTAGCTAATTCATTTGGCACTGACCTTTAAAAATGACTTGAGCAATAAAACAAAAATAAAAACCAACAACCCAATAGCAGAAATAACAAAACTGAACAAAGACAATTAAAAGATTGTCTAATAGTATGTATCTAATTCTTCTACAACTTCATGATTAAGATCATCAAGTTCAATATGCAAATCAAACTCCTTTTGTTGAAACAGTTCCGCATTGCAATTCTTTCCCTTAATCTTTATCCTTTCTGTTTCTCCCTAGCCTATAATTTCTGGAGCGTCATCTGTCAGGGGAGCGAGAGGTGATTTTACTGCATAGCAAATTATCATTATTAGCACAAGCTGCATCCGTAATGAGCTCACTCTTGCTGCTAAAAACAATTCTATTACCTGATGAGACAAAATCCCTTGGATCTGGAAATGCTGAAGAAACGGAGGGTATGGGTTCGTATGTTTTCTTATGACAACGGGGCCTTTTGTGGGGACCGTTTGAATTCTGCGGCAGTTAAAGTGCTCCTTTGGGGTGCCTTCTCTCTCTTTCTGTGGGAGAACTGACAGTTTCTCTGTAGTCTAGATGTTGGGAGGGGATGCCTGGGTTTCCTGTCCCCGTCCCATGACTGGTGGCTCTAAACAGGATCTCAGCTATGGCTTTAACCTTGTTCCAGCATGGCTGCAAAGCATGTGGCCAGGAGTCAGAGGCTCCTTGAGTTCAGATTTCAACTCTGTTTTTTCCCCCCCAGCTGTGTAACTCTGGATATTTTCCTTAATCTTTGAGCTTCATATTTCTATCTAAAAAAACTAATGATTTTATTTATTTATTGGCTGTACTGGGTCTTCATTGCTGTGTGGGATATTCTCTAGTTTCAGTGAGTGGGGGTTATTCTCTGCTTGCAATGTGCTGGCTTCTCATTGCAGTGGCTTCTCTTGTGGCTGAGGACTTGGGCTTCAGTATTTGTCGCATGAGGGCTCAGTAGTTGCCAACCCCAGGCTCTAGAGCACAGGTTCAATAGATGTGGCCCACGGGCTTAGTTGCCTTGTGGCATGTGAAATCTTCCCAGACCAGGGATCAAACCTGTGTCTCCTGCATCAGCTGGCAGATTCTTCACCGCTGAGCCACCGGGGAAGCCCAGATTTCTATTTTGATAGAAACAGAAGACTCAACCCAATTTCATGAATTTGAAGAGATTAGGTATATAAATCTGAGCCACCTATGCTCAGTAAATATTATCCCTTACCTTTGGGGTAAAGAAACCTGGGGTACACTGCTGGAGCTGACATGGATTGAGGGTGGGCAAGTGATGAGTCCACATACTGGGTTCTCAATGGTAGAGGATTCAGAACCTAGGGCTCCTGGCCCCTAGTGAAGTGCTCTTTTCACTGCTGTACTTTTCTTCCAGGCATTCTAACCCTGCGAGGCAGGCAGAACAGATGTGATTGGCCAAAAGTAAAACAGCAGCAACCACCCCATTAATATGCTTGCTCATGTCAGATTCTGGTCCTTTACTTGGAATAGCTTGTTCAATTAGTATTGTTGTTGTTTAGTTGCTCAGTTGGACTCTTTGTTACCCCGAATGGACTGTAGCCTGCCAGGCTAAACCTGTCCATGGGATTTCCCAGGCAAGAATACTTAAGTGGGTTGCCATTTCCTCCTCCAGGGGATCTTCCCGACCCAGGGATCGAACCCCATCTCCTGCATTGGCAGCACTGGCAGGTGGGGTCTTTACTATTGAGCCACCAGGGAAGCTCTTCATTAGTACTACTTAGTATATATAGTTTCATTTAACAGATGAGGAAACAGGCACACAGAAGTTAAACAATTCACTCAGGGCCATTTTTCCCAGGGAAAAATGCTGGTGGCTGTTCAAAGGCAGCTGATCCATCACCGATAAAAGTCGCATGTCAGTATTTGGATTCAAACTGGGCTTGTCTGGATTCTCCAAAGATTGAGAAGAAGCATGTGCCTGTCCCCCCTTTCCTGACCAGCATAGGAAACCACCAGGAACAGGCACCAGGCACTCCATGACCTAGAGGAGCTGGCCATCCAGCCCCAGGGTCCTCAGACCTTGTTTCTTGTTTGTGTTCCCCTGAAGGTCACACCAAAGGCAGATTTCCCCAGGTCTCTCTTGTCTGCCTTGGACATGCCCTGCTGCCCTCCACACTCCCAGACTCCAGCTTAAGTTGACCTCAAATCACTCCTATTTGCTTAAGCTCAACCCAATTTTGGCAGGTGCTCTTAAATTAGTTTAAGAGCATTTCAGACTAATTTTATGATTTGTGTGCACATTTATCATATCTGCAACCGTGTAACATTTTATTTCCCCCGGTTGTCCTTTTCCTCCTTTTACCTACTTTTGAACATTTTGAAGACCAGTGTCTTGGTGAAGGAAATGGCAACCCACTCCAGTATTCTTGCCTGAAGACTCCCACAGACAGAGGAACCTGGTGTGCTATAGTCCATGAGGTCACAAAGAGTCAGACATGACTGAGCAACTAATACTACAACTCTCCAGCGTCTGAAAAACCTTTCTATGAGGTTTATGGCCACGAATGTAGTGTTTTGTCTGGTGCTACCTCAACCTCGTGCTCTGAGGGTACTCATCGTTTCAATGAGCAAAAATCACTGCAGCCCTTCCTTCTAAACCTGAGGGCTGAATACTTTTTCTGTAAAGGGCCAGATAGTCAATATTTTAGGCCATATGTTCTCTGCTGCAACTATTCAGTTCTGCTGTTTGCACAGGAAAGTCGAGATAGACAATATGTAAATGTATGTGTGGCTGTGTTCCAATAAAACTTTATTTATAGACACGGAAATGTTAATTCCATATCATTTTCATGTATCAGGAAAGATTACTCTTTTGAATTAAAAAAAATTTTTAATGTGAAAATCATTCATAGGTAGCGGGCTGTACAAAACCAGGTGGCCCATGGCCCCAAGTCACTGACCCCTGCTCTAAACCAGAACTTAACCCAAAGGGTTGATGCTAGTCAACATTAAGTTGTAAGTTCTTTCTTTAGTAACCAGGATAGGTCAAGCAAGTGCCCTTCTGAGAGAGAGATCCCTCAGGAGGATCACAGATCGATCCCCTTGTGCCCCAGAAAACACAATGTAATTCAAACTCACTCCCAAGAGGGAGAGGACGGGGGTGATGTCAATCTCAGATTAGTCAGAAGAAGGCTTGTGGTTGCTTGAGAGAAAAGGTAGAAATAAAAACCTATAGAGGTTTTTCATACCCTGCATTAAAGTTAAAATCTAATTTAGATGAAAATGGATGCATAGAAATTAACCATGCATGCGAAGTTTTTGTCGTTAGGCTGTGTACCCTGTAACGATAGCTTTACCAAATTTATTTCCTTGGCTTGAAAATAAAGATGCTTTTTGAAATTTGATTTTGTTGTTTTACAAATCGTTTTAGCTTTGTGAATTGTGCAAACTCCATTTCTGATCTGCCTCAAACAAAAACAGAGCATTAAAGTGTTTAAGATTCAATCAAAGGCTCACTGCGAGCAGCACAATATTAAAATAACAGAAAAATCAATTCAATTTTTATTTGGAACATGATTTGTCACAAATAGCATTCTAATAGATAACACTGATTATATGGTAGCAAACGTAATTTATATATACCGAGGTCTGTGCCTTTGTCAGAGTCATCATTAAGGAATTTGACACGTATGCAGGAGAACAATAAATGTCAACTGAAATATATACCAGTTAGATATAAATGGGATGCTGAAATGAGTGATGCTGGCATATGCTATACTTACAAGTAATAATACACAGTCTAAAGTAGCTTGCGTTTTCAAGCAAGAACTTTTTTTACGTTGTCATTTAAAATATCTCATATTTCTGAAGGTCAGGAATAAATGGCACTATTAGCATTAAAAGCTAGTCAAAGAAAAAGTAATTTGTTGTTCATTTAACATGGCATTTTGCGAAAAGAGCTTTGTAAAGTATTCACATTTTTTCCCCCTACGGAGGCTTAGAAGACAGGATGAAGATGCTGGTTCTTAATGGAGGGCTTTGTGCTGCATCTTTGTTGCTGTTACCATCCTGGCTCAGTGAGATCTTTGTAGAATTACGAGGTTTGTGCCTGCGGCAGTAAACGCTAAGAAATAGAGCTGTTTACTTAAGTGTGGTCTTGGCTGGCTCCGTCAGGGTGCTGCCTGGGTTCTGGATGTGGTCCTTATCAGTAGTGGCCACCGGCACAGGGCTGACAGCCGATCACTGAGGACAAGACTGTCCGGAGCTGATGATGGAGAGTTTTGGCGCAACAGACACAGGTCCCCAAGAGTAAGAGGAGGAAGGCTCTTGCTCTGTGCCTTGGGAACAGTAACAGATAAGTCAGGGTTCAAGTCCAAATGCAGACGGGGACCATCTTGGGGTCTTAGAAGCCTTTCATCTGCGACCCCTCCTACCAGCCACAGATCCAGAACTCCAAATTATTGTAACTCCCCTCTCCTTTTTCCTCTTAAATTTGGATAAAAAGTGAAAACTACCAAAAAAAATAATAATAACATTGACCAACACCATTGTAATTACCACCTGGAATTAGCCAAGATAAGCCTTTTGTCATAATGCTTCAAATCCCTTTGTTAATTAAAAATATGACACCACCAATAAACGAGGATTTTAAATAGCCTTGTTTTGATATTTTGGACCACATCTGTGCCAGAGAATGAGATGGTTAGATAGCATCAGCGACTCAGTGGGCATGAATTTGTGCAAACTCCAGGAGATAGTGGCAGAGGAGCCTGGAGTATGTACTACAGTCTATGTGGTCACCAAGAGTCGAGCATGACTTAGCAACTAAACAACAATAACTACCACATCTGCAGTGAGTAGCTGCATGTTCTGAACAGAAATGTGTATAAATGGTAAATTCTGTCTAGATGCTGTCTTCCTGATGCTTGCTTTTCTCTTCAACAGAACATTTGGGAGATGTACTCATGGTGATATATGTGGACCCCAGCTCTTTCTCTGTTGTTACTGAAGTTGTATTTTGGGTAATTGGATGGGTGCAAATTACTTCCCTGGTGGCTCAGATGGTAAAGCATCTGCCTACAATGAGGGAGACCCGGGTTCGATCCCTGGGTCGGGAAGATTCCCTAGGGAAGGAAATGGCAACCCGCTCCACTACTCTTGCCTGGAAGATCCCATGGATGGAGGAGGCTGGTAGGCTGCAGTCAAAGGTCACAAAGAGTCAGACACAACTGAGCGACTTCACTTAAATGTACTTAAAGAAAAATTCATTTGTATTCCCTCCATGACTAGTGGAGATGAATCTCAAACATTTGTGATCCAGGTATCTCTTTATGGGTTGCCTGCTTATGTCATTTTGTCCACTTTTCTATGTGGCTGGTCTTTCCTTTATGTATTCTGAATACTAATCCTTTGTTGAGTCCACTTCAAATACCTTCTCTGAGGCTATGCTTGTCTTCAGTCCTGATCTTTGGTGTCTATGTTCAGTTCAGTTCAGTCACTCAGTCGTGTCCAACTCTTTGCGATCCCCTGAATCACAGCACGCCAGGCCTCCCTGTTCATCACCATCTCCCGGAGTTCACTCAGACTCATGTCCATCGAGTCCGTGATGCCATCCAGCCATCTCATCCTTCATCGTCCCCTTCTCCTCCTGCCCCCAATCCCTCCCAGCATCAGAGTCTTTTCCAATGAGTCAACTCTTCTCATGAGGTGGCCAAAGTACTGGAGTTTCAGCTTTAGCATCGTTCCTTCCAAAGAAATCCCAGGGTTGATCTCCTTCAGAATGGACTGGTTGGATCTCCTTGCAGTCCAAGGGACTCTCAAGAGTCTTCTCGAACACCACAGTTCAAAAGCATCAGTTCTTCGGTGCTCAGCCTTCTTCACAGTCCAACTCTCACATCCATACATGACCACAGGAAAAACCATAGCCTTGACTAGACGGACCTTAGTTGGCCAAGTAATGTCTCTGCTTTTGAATATACTATCTAGGTTGGTCATAACTTTTCTTCCAAGGAGTAAGCGTCTTTTAATTTCATGGCTGCAGTCACCATCTGCAGTGATTTTGGAGCCCCAAAAAATAAAGTCTGACACTGTTTCCACTGTTTCCCCATCTATTTCCCATGAAGTGATGGGACCGGATGCCATGATCTTCGTTTTCTGAATGTTGAGCTTTAAGCCAACTTTTTCACTCTCCTCTTTCACTTTCATCAAGAGGCTTTTTAGCTCCTCTTCACTTTCTGCCATAAGGGTGGTGTCATCTGCATATCTGAGGTTATTGATATTTCTCCCGGCAATCTTGATTCCAGCTTGTGTTTCTTCCAGTCCAGCGTTTCTCATGATGTACTCTGCATATAAGTTAAATAAGCAGGGAGACAATATACAGCCTTGACGTACTCCTTTTCCTATTTGGAACCAGTCTGTTGTTCCATGTCCAGTTCTAACTGTTGCTTCCTGACCTGCATACAGATTTCTCAAGAGGCAGGTTAGGTGGTCTGGTATTCCCATCTCTTTCAGAATTTTCCACAGTTTATTGTGATCCACACAGTCAAAGGCTTTGGCATAGTCAATAAAGCAGAAATAGATGTTTTTCTGGAACTCTCTTGCTTTTTCCATGATCCAGCGGATGTTGGCAATTTGATCTCTGGTTCCTCTGCCTGTTCTAAAACCAGCTTGAACATCAGGGAGTTCACGGTTCACATATTGCTGAAGCCTGGCTTGGAGAATTTTGAGCATTACTTTACTAGCGTGTGAGATGAGTGCAATTGTGCGGTAGTTTGAGCATTCTTTGGCATTGCCTTTCTTTGGAATTGGAATGAAAACTGACCTTTTCCAGTCCTGTGGCCACTGCTGAGTTTTCCAAATTTGCTGGCATATTGAGTGCAGCACTTTCACAGCATCATCTTCCAGGATTTGAAACAGCTCAACTGGAATTCCATCACCTCCACTAGCTTTGTTCTTAGTGATGCTTTCTAAGGCCCACTTGACTTCACATTCCAAGATGTCTGGCTCTAGATTAGTGATCACATCCTCATGATTATCTGGGTCGTGAAGATCTTTTCTGTACAGTTCTTCTGTGTATTCTTGCCACCTCTTCTTAATATCTTCTGCTTCTGTTAGGTCCATACCATTTCTATCCTTTATCGAGCCCATCTTTGCATGAAATGTTCCCTTGGTATCTCCAATTCTCTTGAAGAGATCTCTAGTCTTTCCCATTCTGTTGTTTTCCTCTATCTCTTTGCATTGATTGCTGAAGAAGGCTTTCTTATCTCTTCTTGCTATTCTTTGGAACTCTGCATTCAGATGCTTATATCTTTCCTTTTCTCCTTTGCTTTTCACCTCTCTTCTTTTCACAGCTATTTGTAAGGCCTCCCCAGACAGCCATTTTGCTTTTTTGCATTTCTTTTCCATGGGGATGGTCTTGATCCCTGTCTCCTGTACAATGTCACGAACCTCATTCCATAGTTCATCAGGCACTCTCTATCAGATCTAGGCCCTTAAATCTATTTCTCACTTCTACTGTATAATCATAAGGGATTTGATTTAGGTCCTACCTAAATGGTCTAGTGGTTTTCCCTACTTTCTTCAATTTAAGTCTGAATTTGGTAATAAGGAGTTCATGATCTGAGCCACAGTCAGCTCTTGGTCATGCTTTTGTTGACTGTATAGAGCTTCTCCATCTTTGGCTGCATAGAATATAATCAATCTGATTTCAGTGTTGACCATCTGGTGATGTCCATGTGTAGAGTCTTCTCTTGTGTTGTTAGAAGAGGGTGTTTGCTATGACCAGTGCATTTTCTTGGCAAAACTCTATTAGTCTTTGCCCTGCTTCATTCCACATTCCAAGGCCAAATTTGTCTATGTTATTCTTACAGAATAGCTCAGGGCTGCCTGCCCTTCCTGCTTCTTTTATTGATTGTTTATCATGTGCTGGGCACTGAACTATCTTATTTAATCATCACAGCCACCTTGTGTGGGGGAGAGGGGATACTGTTATTCCTGGGTGTGCTGAGGTTGAGAAGGGAAGGAGCCAGCTCAGGTGATACAGGCAGAGAGAGAGCTGGAAATCCAAGGCCAACTCCCTCTTCCTTCAGAGCCAGGCATTTAAGTCCTGTATCACTTAAAAGAGGAAAGATGGGAAAGTGTCCTTACAAACTTTTAGAAGGAAACACATATGGCATTTCTCAGCCTTAGCTGTGCGTCTCCCAGGAGTTTTACAAACTGCTGATGCTGGGCCTCAACTCAGAAATCCTACTTGGTCTAGGGTGTGGCCTGGACATGAGTGTTTTTTTTTTTAATCTCTCCGAGCGATGCTGCTTCATAGCCAAGGCTGAGAACCTTTGTTCTTTAATTTGTAGTTTATTGAGATCTAGGAAGTCTAAGAAGTATCAGACAAGGACCTATTTCACAGCATCAGGCTGAGAGCATACATGCTGTATAGAGCTTCAAGAAAAAACATTTTTGAAAATACAAAGCAAAAAGGAGAATGAAAGAAAACCTCCAAGGTACTGAACTCAGACCCTTTAGTTCTGCTGCAAATAAGACTTTCTTATAAAGGGAGGGGCAGACTCCTTCTGGCCTCATTCTTAGAATCTCACGGGCTGAATCACCAGCCATTCTCTTCAATCCCCAATCCCTGGGACCACAATGCCATTCACGAAATTGCTAAAGGAGCCATTTCTGCATTCTCAGAACTGAGTGGTGGCTATACCCACTCTGCCCAATAAGTGTGCCCTCCTCTGCTATTCCCAGGCCCTGAAAATGCCTCCCTCTTCCTCCAACCAGCCTATTTAGTCACGGGGGCCCCGGGACTGACCGAGCAGGTCAGCTGGGGGCCGTTGGGAGGCCGAGCATGGGCAGGAGGCCAAGATGGAAGGGCCACACTCTGCTGTGATCCTGGCAGCTCCGCCTGTGGCGGCACTGAGCCCCCTAAGTTCTGGGCACAGACTCCCCATCCACTCATTGGCGTTGGATGAAGACCACGTAGGCTGAGGCCCTAGCCGGCTCAGGAAGGAAAGCTGAAACCTGACTCTAACCAGGTGTGAGGTCAGGGAGGTGAGTCCTCTGGGTAGCCCGGGGTTACAGCATCTGCAGAAACTTTGTAGGACCTGCGGCCAGGCTGCAGTTACAGGCCCTGTGAGTGGCTGCTGTAGGCCCTCCTACTGACTTTCTGGTTTTCTCCCAGGGAGAGGGATAAGTTGGGTGAAGTATCTTCCTGTGACAGAACAATATTTTTTTTTTCTTCTGGGCCTGCCCCATGGCATCTGGGATCTTAGTTCCCC
Source organism: Oreotragus oreotragus (assembly GCA_006410675.1). NCBI lineage: Eukaryota > Metazoa > Chordata > Mammalia > Artiodactyla > Bovidae > Oreotragus > Oreotragus oreotragus. The sequence continues at coordinate 702,731 of SJYX01014429.1, forward strand.
AACCAGGGGATTAATTCTCACCCCTGCATTGGAAACGCAGTCTTAACACTGGATGGCCAGGGAAGTCCTCCAGTTTCTTAGTATTATAGAACTCTTTAGAGTAAATATTATATATAAAAAACACTTAAAATCAACACACACTTTGGACAATTCACAGAAAAAGAAACACAGAAGGCCATTAAACAATGAAAAAATATTCACTTTTCATTTATCACAAAACAATCACAAATTGCAGCAAAAGGAAAAACACTTTCAGGTACCTAATAGACAAAAAGCTTGACAATTTACCAAGCTGGTGAAGGTGCAAAACCCTCTTGTATTAGAACAAACCGTATGGAGTTATCAATATTTGACTTTTTTGGCTCCCAAGAGCAAAAAAGTTCATACAGTTCAGCCTATCGTGTTGTTGGTCAGCGTGTAAATTGGAATGCAATTTGGCAACACTGATCAAAATAAACATCCTAAGCATTTCTTGGACAAATTTATATCATGTTAGAATATCATCAAAGGATCATTGCATGAATATTCCTAATAGGAAAACTTTGTGTGTCCATCAGCAAAGACAACCACACCACATACATCCCTCGACGGACTCTGTGAAGCCACACAAAGAATGAAAACGCCCTTTCTGGACCATTAGAGAATAATATCCAAATTTACTGTTAGTGAGAAAAGCAAGGTGAGAACAGTGTGTATTGTATGTTTCCATTTGTTTGAAAAGGGAAGTGACTAAGAAAGCTAAAGTACAAAAATTACAGACTGTTGTCCGGAATAAAAGCTGCTTGACTATAAGGCTAAAAGACCATGATTTGAGAGATTCAAGGCAAGAAGCAGGCAAAACCTTCATTCAGAATTATTTCTATGATCTTGGAACCAATAGAACTACTGTAAACAAGTTCCTGTCTCTTGACAACTAGAGGTTAACCAAAAAAAAAAAAAAAAAAAAAAAAGCTGC
>SJYX01014429.1:703777-725075 GCA_006410675.1 Oreotragus oreotragus
CTAAAAAAAAATCCTCTCCTTATAAAAACCAAGAGTAAAACAAAAAAAAAAAAAAAAAAAAAAAGGCTGCAGCCCTGTTTTTGAATAATGCTTGGGGATCCAAGAAAAAAAAAATGCCAAGAGGTTTACAAAACGTTGGATGGCCAGAAAGATGAAAACGTCTAAGAAGTAAATCAAAACTAGAACAGGTACTTTGTATGTATAGGACTTACACTTATTCAGAGAATTTAATTTTTCTGAGAAAATTAGTAAGACACTTGTTGTTCTGCTGCTCTGTTGTGTCGGGCTTTTAGTGATCCCTTGAACTGCAGCATACTAGGCTTCCCTGTCCTTCACCATCTCCCGGAGTTTACTCAAACTCCTGTCCATTGAATTGATGATGCCATCCAACCACCTCGCCCTTTGTTACCCCCTTTTCTCCTGCCCTCAATCTTTCCCAGCATCAGAGTCTTTTCCAATGAGTTGGCTTTTCACATCAGGTGGCTAAAGTATTGGAGATTGAGCTTCAGCATCAGTCCTTCTAATGAATATTTAGGACTGATTTCCTTTAGGATTGACTGGCTTGATCTCTGTGCTGTCCAAGGGACTCTCAAGAATCCTCTCCAGCACCACAATTCGAAAGCATCAGTTCTTCAGCTCTCAGCCTTCTTTATGGTTCAACTCTCACATCCATACATGACTACTGGAAATACCATAGCTTTGACTAAGGGAATCTTCGTTCCTGTCTACGTTTGTCATAGCTTATAAATTCTTTTTTTTTTTAAAGAGAGATATAGGGCTGGGATAAGTGAGATAGGTGTGCAAATATTCTATACAGAGACTATTTCAGGGAGAACTCGAGTTGTCTCTGGGAAGAGAAAGTGAGAGGCCCTAGGGCAAAGCTGGAAGGACAGGACCTTGGGTAAAAGCTCACTTCTGCATCGTTTGCATTTTGTGCCATGTTCATGTAGTAAATTCTTTTAAAGCTCCTCTCCCTCCATGGTGGAGGCAGATTCCACCCAGATTACTCCCAGAGTCACTCATGCAACAGGCTGCTCTTACATGGAGTCTGCTCTCTACCCCAGGATACTGCAAGCTGAGTGGGCAACATGTGGAAGCAACGTTTTCAAGCAGGACAGAAGTCCACTGTCTAAGGATATAAAATCCATTAGGACAGAGCACACAGTGTATCCTGGAAGAGAGAGATGGTAGAAGAGGTGGACCAGTAGAATGTTTTAGACATTATCTGTGGCCAAGTTGGCTCCAATCTCCCAAATCTTTTCTAAAATGTGACTCAGAACATGACAAATGTCAAACTAACAACATCAGAACAAGGCCATTGAAATTTTATTATCACAAAGATAAAAGGGGCACCACATTTTTAACAAGGGTAGAGGGTCTGTAATGCATCTTCTTGCACCGTGTTGTTGCTGCAAAAATTATACCTGTGGAGGAAGACATTTCTGGCATGAGGCTCTTTTGCTTGTTGAAAAGTGACTTCAGGTGAGTAAACAGTTTTTGGCTAATCCGCTGGAATTCAGACCCCTTTGACTGGAAAGCTCTGCCACCCGAGGCAGAGTCCAAGTGATGCTCAGAAAGCAAACCCCCTCAAAGAATCTCCTCCCCTCCTTGGACTTTTAAAGAGCTGAGAGTGAGTCAGTGGTCAGACCCAGGATTTTCAAAACCCAGGGGGTTATCACCGAGCTCTCTGTGCTATACAGCAGCTTCCCACTGATTATCTGTTTTACACATGGTAGTGTATAAATGTCAATGCTCCCCTCCCAATTCATCCCACCCTCCCTTTCTCCTCGCTGTGCCCACATGTCTGTTCTCTACATCTGTGTCTGTATTCCTGCCCTGCAAATACGTTCATCAGTACCGTTTTTCTAGATTCCATATATGTGCATTAATGTATGATATTTGTGATGACCTAGAGGGATGGGATGGGGCTTCCCAGGTGACACTAGTGGTAAAGAACTTGCCTGCCAATGCAGGACACATGGGAAACTTCCCACAGTTTGATCCCTAGGTTGGGGACCCCCTCTGGAGGAGGGTATGGCAACCCACTCCAGTAATTCTTGCCTGGAGATTCCCATAGACAGAGTAGCCTGGCGGACTACAGTCCATAGGGTTGCACAGAGTCGGTGAAGTGACTTAGCACATACGCATGGAGAGGTGGGACGGGAGTGTGGGGTGGAGACTCAGGAGGGAGAGGGGTACAGGTATGCATATAGCAGATTCACTTGGTTGTAGCAGAAACTAACACAACATTGTAAAGCAATTATACTCTAATGAAAAAATAAAATAGCAAAAGCAAAGAAAACAAACAAAAAACCCAGAGGGTTTTGAGCCTGGCATTGATGACCCTCTTTTAAGGTGGACTTTTTTCTTCTCATATTTTTAGATACAGCTGGGTACTCTCCCAGCTCCTCCCAGGTAAGGTTCTGTTCCCTCTGAATGAGAAGAGTTTGCCACTATGAGCTAGATCCAATACATGCCATAGTCTCCAAACAAAGCAGTTTACATTCCTAACTGCTCCCCAGCTGAAATTAACTCAGAGGTTTCCGCCAAGTACTGCCCAGGTGTCTTCCTTATTGTTTAAGATAAAAGAGTTTCATATTTGCCTGTTTCTTTTTTTTTTCCATGAGTCTACATGATTTTATTTTTCCCTTCTTTTTAAAAAAATTTATTTATTCTTAATTGAAGGATAATTGCTTTACAGCATTGTGTGGGTTTCTACCAAACATCAACATGAATCACCCCTTCTTGAATAAATATGCCTAAATACTGATGCCTTGCTCCTGCCAATGTGAGTTTGGCTTAAGGAAATTATTTATTTTTCAAAAGTAAATTGATGGATAGATGGAGAGTTGAGATGAATAGTTGGGTAGGTGAATGGATAGTTGGCTGGATGGCCAGAAGCGTGAGACAACAGGTGTCTGGATAGATGGCTGGATAGATGACTGGACAGATAAGTGGATGAACAGAAAGGGCTGGATGAATGTATCAGTGGATAAATGCATAAATGCGTAGGCTGGTGATTGGATGCGATGAATGGGTGGACTAGTGAACAGACTGATAGCTAAATATAGAAAATAAAACTTTAGATGGAATAAAAGATACGCACTCAGTCCTATCTTCACCACTTTGCACTGTAATTCTGGAAGCCCCTAGTTTGGGCCGGAAGAGATTTATCACATTGTTGTTCCAAAGAAACTTGACCTTCTGGACTTTTCCAATATTGAGGTCCACATCAATGTCATGCATATGACTTGCATCTGGTTGCAGGGATCCTCTGAAAACATAGACATAAAATATTTTATCAGGTGTATATATAAATACATAGGTTGATAACAATCTATTGTTTCTCCAAACAACAGCCACTGTTGCTGATTTTCTGCAAATAAATTATATAACTTCGTACACATCCAGGGACTGGTAAATCACAAAGGTGTTTGTAAACAATACAACTTTTTAAAAATATTAGACTCTAGATTTCCACTGGTTTTGTTTTTCCCTGGGATTCCCAGGTGACACAGTGTTAAAAAATCTGCCTGCCAATGCAGGAGACTCAAGAAATTTGGGTTCGATCCCTGGGTCAGGAAGATTCCCTGAAGTAGGAAATGGCAATCCACTCCAGTATTCTTGCCTGGAAAATTCCATGGATAGAGGAGCCTGGCAGGCTACAGTCCATGGAATCACAAAGAGTCGGACTTACCGAATGGTTAAGCACACACACAGTTTGTCCCTAGAGGGAAGTTAAATATTTGGGGTTGCATATTAGCCCTGTTGGTTTACTGTGGGACTAATTAATGCAATACCTTATGTTCAAAGATGCCTGTGGGTCAGCTGAGGTCATTTGTTATCACCTCCTATGTAGCACAGGAAGTGATCAAAGAGCTTTAACATGAAAATTATTATGTAGAACTCAGTGCAGAGAACAATCTGCTTTCACAGCATTGGAAGTGTGAAAGTGTTGGTTGCTCAGTTGTGTCTGACTTTGTGACCCCGTGGATTGTAGTCCACCAGGTTCTTCTATCCATGGAATTCTCCAGGCAAGAATCCTGGAGTGAGTCGCCTTTCCCTTCTCCAGGGGAATCTTCCTGACCCAGGTCTCCTGCATTACAGGCATATTCTTTACACGAGGCACCAGGGAAGCCCTTTTACAGCATTGTTATGCATTTGTCCAACGTACATTCACCAAGCACCTCATATACCCCGCGGAAGTAGGCACGGAGGCTACCAGAGCAATGAGAAGGTGGCCTCAGGCTTCCTTTGTGTGTATGTGTAGGGGATGAAGTGTGCGTGTTGGTGAGGAGGCTTCCTTTGTGTGTATGTGTAGGGGATGAAGTGTGCGTGTTGGTGAGGAGGGAGTTGCCACACAAATGCGCCTGGCCTGAGGAGAATTTGGTATTCATAAAACCTAAGTCAGGAAGCAACAACTGACAGTTCAAAAGTCCACATTTGTCTCCTGTTAAATAGCGACTTCTCCCTCTTTCCACTCATCTGTAAATGGGGTGATTGAACCAGGTCCTAGGCTTCCATCCAGCTTCGACATTTCAGGATTCAGTGGTTCTGTATCATAGGTGGCTAGGTTTATAAAGCAGTTTATACCTAATCTCATATGAATAATCTACCATGGAAAGTCTGGTCATTTCCCTTTGCTATCAAACTTACTTGAAAATTTGATATTGTTTTGAGTTTCCATTACTTCCATACAAAGCAATTCTGATGGATCCCCTCACTTTCTTTGTTCCAGCCAGTGTGACGGATACCCTATATCTCCAACCTGTCCAAAGAAATGCAATCATTAAATTAACTCATCTTGTTGAAAAAAAAAATGACCCTATGGAGGCAGTCTTGTTCCAAGTTGAGTCCTCTGTGGGTGAGGGGCAGGAGTGACTACGCATGATGCTTTTCTTCAGTGAGGATTGGTGTCCTAAGATTCAGGTTGCTCTCCCTGGCCTCCCCCAACCGCCAACCTTCTGGTATTAAGAACAATGCTGCAGGGTCCACTCTTGAGCACATATTCTCATTCACACATGCAAGTATTTTTCCTAAGTAAATTCAGAGAAGAAGAGTGACTGGGTTAAAGCCTTATGCATATAAGACTTTACAGAGACTGCCAAATGGTGATCTTTCATGACAAATACTGTAAGATTACATGAAGTGTTTTATAAAGTGCTACATAACTTTTTAAAATTTGAAACTCCTTTGAACAACAATTGTTTCTCATTCGGCTACCATTACTTATAACAGACGAATCTTGATCATTTCACTATCTGGTATTTTTTAAATGAGAAGCTGGGCAAAACAACAAAAACACAACATGATTGTGTGTATGTAGGGGGACTGATATGACATAATTAGTGGGGAGACTTCTTGACTTACAGCAACTTTGCCCCACCTCACCTAAAGGAAATCAGTCCTGCATATTCATTGGAAGCACTGATACTGAGGCTGAAGCAAACAGCTGACTCATTGTAAGAGACCCTGATGCTGGGAAAGATTGAGGACAGGAGGAGAAGGGGACGACAGAGAATGAGATGGTTGGATGGCATCACTAACTCGATGGACATGGGTTTGAGCAAACTCCAGGAGACAGAGAAGGACAGGGAAGCCTAGCATGTTGCAGTCCATGGGGTCGCACAGAGTCGGACACGACTGAGCAACTGAACTGAACTGAACGCTCTTCTTCTGTTAATGGATCCATCCTTCTGGCCACAGGGGTGAGTGAACTTGTAACCCAGGTTGGGCCAATCACTGTACTTCATTCCACTGACCGGGATTTTTGGTTAAAGGGTGAACTTGAGACCTAAGACAAATGCCACTCTACTGTCCTTCATTATAGCTTAAAATGGTTGGAGCTGAGTTTCTGTTAAATTGCTACCGAGGGTCCTATGAAGGCTGAAACACCTTTAAAATTATTTGCAAGAATTTTTTAATTCGTAAAATGGAAACTTACTTGTAAAGTTACCATTGCTCCCTGTGTTCAGGAAAAAGGTTTGTCCCACGGCACTGGTTTTCCCCTGGAATTGGTCAGCATAGTGCCCCATTTTGGGACATCCTCCCGCTGGACAAGGAAAACAGCCACCCTAGTGAAAGAAAACAGTTTGTCTGTGGGTCATAGGCCTTGGACTCATCACTCATTCTATCAATCAATTCATCTTCTATTCCATCCATCCATCCCTCATCCATCTTTTCATCTACCTATCCATCTTTCCATTCAGGTATACATTCTGTGCCTGTTCCCCAGGACCGCACACTGATCCATGCATGCTTGCATCCATCTACCCATCCATGCATCCACTGGGAATTTTCCAGAATGAAAAGCTGGGGATCTAGGGGAGGCCCAGTACAGTTCGGATCTGTGCTGTTCCTCTCCTGCCCATCCTACTCCTAGGAGGAAGGCTCTCCTCAGCCATGGAGTTACATCTCTGCTCTGTTCCAAGTCACAGGGACAAAACCACCACCACCACCATCTTCCCTGGGCCCCTGGTGTGCCTTACCTCCTGAAACTGTTCATAGGAGGCACATGGGTAGCCTAGGAAGCCATCAGGGTTGAGAATACTGCTTGAGTAGTACTTGTAGCTTCTTAAGTGACTGCATGCCACAAAGTCTTGGATTCCTGGGAAGACAAAGGCCACAGAGGCTCACAAGAGGCATTAAACTTTTGAAGCCTGAACCATTCTGACTGAGAGAGGAATCACCTCTGCATTTCACAGGTGGGTATCACTGCTCCTGTACACCTTGGCTACAGTTCAAAACTTCTATCATTGACCTTGACATAATGGGGGCTTGTTTGTAGTGGTGGTTGGATGGAGTTGCTGTCTTCTCCCTGATACTGTCCATTTTCTGGGGAGGTCCCCCTCAGGGCTAGGCAAATGTTAGGGAGTGAGAAGTTCTAGCACCTTTATCTAATCCTCCAGGGCCAGGTATGTATTGTAAATGATTGATGAAAGCTTGGGGGCTTTGGAGGTGTGGCTAGCAATATATACATATATATATAGATAGATAGATAGATAGATAGATAGATATAGATAGATAGATATATGGGCTTCCCAGGTGGCTCACTGGTAAAGAATTCATCTGCCAAGGAGGAGACCCAAGAAACACAGGTTTGACCCCTGGATCAGAAAGATCCCCTGTAGGGAAAATGGCAATCCACTCCAACATTCTTGCTTGGACAATTTCATGAACAGAGACGCCTGGCGGATTACAGTCCATGGAGTCACAGAGAGTCAGACAGAGAGTCAGACGTGACTGGGTATATATATACATATATATTTCACCTTTCACATGAAGCCAGCTTTTCTGTCTACCGGCTCAGGCTGAGAAATTTCTCCTTCTTATTCCTCCAGGTACAAGGTGAAAGCAATAGAAGGCAAGGTCACTGTGGCCTCTGACCACTCTCACTGCACTTTATTGATCACCTTTCTCTTTAAACCAAAGTCCTCTTGTTGGGGGAAATTGCCTTTTTTTTTTTTTTTTTAATCTCTCCAGCTATTAATACTTGGTACCAAACTTCCCACGGAGTGATCCACAGTGACCCCGGCCTACCTGGTGGCCACTTCTGGGAGGTCTGCTGGGCTTTATCCCTCAACATGGGGGAAAGGAAGGTTGCACTTTGTGCTGGGGGAGAATTATCACCTCATAGTGCCCCCAGTCCTGCGTGTCCCACATCAGCACTCATTACCAGACAACAGAACCTGTTTCGAACTTAATTGTTTCTTTCATCCAAAATTGCTACCCAGGGATTGCATAATAGAAGAGCAAGTGGATGTAATTGTTCCTCAGTGCCTGCGCCAGGGTGACCCGGTGTGCACACAATAGAAACCCGCTAGAGCATCTAGGCTGTTCTCTCTCTCCCTGTCGTCTCTCTAATTAAACCTGGGCTCCTTCCTATTATGTGTGCCCAGCCTGCCACTCCTGGGAGACGGCAGCCCTCATTGTGACTCTGGTGTTCATTCTGGGAGCAGATGAGCAGAAGAGCACCCTCCCCCACCACCACCAATAGGTGCCTGGTGCTGAGTAGCTGCTGCTGCTGCTACTAAGTCGCTTCAATCGTGTCCAACTCTGTACGACTCCATAGACTGCAGCCCACCAGGCTCCCCCATCCCTGGGATTCTCCAGGCAAAAACACTGGAGTGGGTTGCCAGNCACCCTCCCCCACCACCACCAATAGGTGCCTGGTGCTGAGTAGCTGCTGCTGCTGCTACTAAGTCGCTTCAATCGTGTCCAACTCTGTACGACTCCATAGACTGCAGCCCACCAGGCTCCCCCATCCCTGGGATTCTCCAGGCAAAAACACTGGAGTGGGTTGCCAGGTGCTGAGTAGAGGGGAGGTCAAAGGCTCCACCGACTGGCGATGGATGCTGGCTGTTGTCTTATCGACTCTGCTCTTTCACATGAAGTACAAGCAATATTAAGATGCCACAGGAGGCCGTTCAACTCAAGGTAATGAGTGGACTAGAGCTTGCTCTGGACCAGCACAGGGTACCGAGGAGAGGCCCGGAGGCCCGGGACAGAGCCTTTGGCCTTGGGGAACTCCCAGCTCAGAAAAATAAAGACTGAAATGAGATGACTGCAGACTCAAAGTCTCCACTTTCAGGGAGGAGAGGGAAACCTGTTCTCACTGAAGTGTGACAGGAGCAGCCCAAAGCCAGGAAAAGGGACTGGCTGACGGTGATGGTGCTGCAGGTCATGTAACATTAGGGGCACTGAGCCTGATTCCTCAGACGAGCAGAGACGCACACAAGGTTAGCCCCCTCTCCCAGACCCCCAGCCTCTGCCTCCTCACACGCGCCTCCAAAACCCCAGGGCACGCCCTCCTCCTTTTCCCCATTGTCTTCCTGCCAGCTCACTTCCTTTCCGTTCCTAGTATCTGACAACAGCAAATGGCAAACTCAAAACCCTTTCACATCTTTGCTTCCACCCTGCAGTTCCCCAAGGGGCTGACCCTGGAGAGGGCATGGGAGCCAAAGCCAGAACTGGGTCCTAGCTGATGGGCAAGGGCAGCCCATGTCTCAGCACCCTGGTACAGGGTGGGGGATGGCACAGGCTGGGCATGTGGTTGGGGTTTGCAGCCAGAAAATGGGCTTCAATATAAGGCGGCCTTGGGCCAGTTTTATCACTTTTCTGAGCCAGTTTCCTTCTCTGTAAAATGGGGCTAACCAGAATCACTATCTCAGGCCACTGTGGTGAAAATGTCTGTCAACACCACACACCCTGCCTTCTCTCCAAGTGGAGCAGCTGGGCTCGCTTCTCTCATTCACGTACCTTGCCATATTCCATTTATATCTATGATGGTTGACAGGATGTTTTTCTGACATCCAGGCATTTCCTTTCCTCCATTTGGGTAGAAGTCCAAGTGGCCCACCTTTTGTCTTATTCCCAGACCTGAAACATTGGGAGCAGAGGTGAATAGGGAGCGGGAGGAAGGCGGTCCCAGAGTCAGGTGATGGCTGCAGAAAGCATTCAGCTCCTTCCAGCGGGAGCAAGAAACTGCTTGGCAAATTTTGTCCTCGGCACGGCCACCCTGTCTCTGGCTCTGTAGAAAGTTCTCAGAGGTGAGCACTTGGCAAGACAAGGGAGGAGAGAACGGAGCACAGGAGATGAGGGGGAAGGTAGGTTCTGGGTGAGCGGGCACACGTGTATTTGTGTGTGTCTGTCTTTCTGTCTTGGAGAGACTCTGAACAACATGGATACTATTATTGGTGTCCTAATACCATTGTGCACCAGAACACACATGTCAGGACTGGTGCAATTTTTATGACTTTACTCATTTAAAAATTTTGGTTTCTACATGATAGTGTTATGCTGAGACCACATAAATTATGTTGCTATATTGAGAACCAGAGCATTGTGGCTAGGTGGTTTGGATTTTGAAGCCCACAGGCCCATGATCACATTCTGGTTCTACTTACAGATCTGTGATCCTGGGCAAGCATTTAACTTTGTTGAGCCTCAGTTTCCTCAGCTATGAAATGGTAATAACAATATCCACTTTTCAAGGCAATGAAATCACAATGATTAACGAGTGAAGGTGTACAAAACGTTCAATGCAGCACATGGTAAACGCTCCATAAGTGATAGCATCACGAAAACATATTCTTCATTGGCACATTTCAGGAGTGGTTTTGCAAGAAAATATTGCAAAAAGAATGCTGATTTTAGAAGAATTAAAGATGATATTTAATCTCTGACAAAACAAACTTTAACCAAAGCTTTGCCATAAGAAGAAAAAAAATTTCAAAATTTCACTTTGCATTTTGCAAGTACAGGTCAAACGTCAATAATAAATACATCTGCCACTCTCGATATTGGCAGACCAGGGAAGAACGTAGAGTTTGTAGACTGAGTGAGCCTCCCATGGCCTATAGAAGTCTGCTGTCTGACCAGGGGCCTCGGGTTGTTATCACTGGCACTGAACTGTTGGTTTGTGACTGACACCTATTTTGGCTAGTCAGTGCCCAAACTGTTTCCTGTTTTGTATACCACCCTGCAGTATGTGGGGGGGGTTGGTTGGGGGAGGGGGTCAGGGGTTGCATGCCGGGGCCTGGAACTGCTCCCGTCAGTTACAGCCTTGGTCCCTGAGAGGCGAGGTGAGGGGACTCACTCAGGAAAGGGATTATGGAGGCAGAATCCGTGTGAATCACATCCACAAACATGGCGTCAGACGGGTCCAGCCGAACCTCCTCGGGCGTGCCCTCGAAGCATGGCTGTGCTGGGTCCAGCCCTGAGAATGGGGAGGGGAGGTGGACAGGGAGGCCGCACTCTAAGACCAGCTAGGATCTAAACCCTGTACTCGCAAAATCCACGGAGATCCCTGGACAAAGGTTGCCACACCCCAGCAGTCCCAGCTGGAAGGATTCAGAAGGCTGCCAGTGGGGTCGTTGGCTGCCAAAGAGCATCAGGAAGTCCCCACTGTCTGGCTCCATGGAGGAGTGGGGTGGCTCCCTTGCTCCCCTTGTCTCCTTTTTTCTTTTTCCCCTCACTTCTTCCTGTGGGGCCACTACTCTCCAGGTCTGATCTCCTGGGCCTGACCCGGTCCTTGCCCAGCCTCTGAGTCCCACACAGTCTGTTCCCTTGTGTCTTTGCTCAGGCAGCCCCCAGCCTGCAGCTCACCTCCCCACATTCTCCCCTAATCTGAACTTCGCCCCTCCAAGACCCCCTCAGACCCCAGCTCCTCATGGAACATGTGGCCTCTCCTTTCTTGGCCCACCCCTGCTCCTTGTTGTATAGGCTTCTTCTGATGTGTTAATTCTACTTTGGATTTACTTGCCTACTTAATCATCTGTCTGCTGCTCTAGACTATGGATTTCCTGAGGCATTGAGTGAAAGGTCGCTCAGTCTTTTCTGACTCTTTGCAACTCCATGGACTATCCAGTCCATGGAATTCTCCAGGCCAGAATACTGGAGTGGGTAGCCATTCCCTTCTCCAGGGTGACCCGGTCCTTGCCCAGCCTCTGAGTCCCACACAGTCTGTTCCCTTGTGTCTTTGCTCAGGCAGCCCCCAGCCTGCAGCTCACCTCCCCACATTCTCCCCTAATCTGAACTTCGCCCCTCCAAGACCCCCTCAGACCCCAGCTCCTCATGGAACATGTGGCCTCTCCTTTCTTGGCCCACCCCTGCTCCTTGTTGTATAGGCTTCTTCTGATGTGTTAATTCTACTTTGGATTTACTTGCCTACTTAATCATCTGTCTGCTGCTCTAGACTATGGATTTCCTGAGGCATTGAGTGAAAGGTCGCTCAGTCTTTTCTGACTCTTTGCAACTCCATGGACTATCCAGTCCATGGAATTCTCCAGGCCAGAATACTGGAGTGGGTAGCCATTCCCTTCTCCAGGGATTTTCCCAGCCCAGGGATCGAACCCAGCTCTCCTGCATTGCAGGCAGATTCTTTACTAGCTGAGCCACCAGGGAAGCCCTTCCTGAGGCAGGGGCTGTGACAATTTCATCTTCAAATAGAAGCTGAGGGTGGAAGAAGCGCGGCACCCAGGACTTGATGACCTACGTCTAGTGCTGGGGCTGCTCAAAGTGCCTGTTCTCCCTGAACTTGGAAAGTGGGAATAATAACAATAACCCCCCCGGCCGGGTTACCCTCCCCCTTCCTCCTCCCATCTCCTACCCCATCCTACATCACCCTGCGCCCCTACCTGTGATCCTGCCCACTTGGCCCCCCAGCCTCCTGCCGGCCTCAGCTGCCAGTTGTGCACCCAGGCTGTGGCCAATGAGATGCACGTTCTCCGGGCCATAACCCAGCTCGGTCTGCAGAGGGGTGGAGCGTCAGTTACCAGAGGAATGTGTAGAGAGATGCGCTGACTCTGGCGGAGCGGGGATGGGGACAGGACCCGGCCTGGAAGCTTGGGAGGAATAACCTCTGGCTCCAGGCTGCCACCTAGGACAGCGTAACTCGGCCTCCCGCTGGCCACAGTCTGCAGGTCCCAGGGTTCGGCTGGCTTGTGAGGCACTGGTGCTGACCCGCAACCACTGTGTCATCTGCAGGCTACTTTGGCCAGGACTGGCTGTGCACATGGCGAAGTCCCATTCATACCCCACCAGGGGCCTCCCTCCTGGAGTCCCCTGTAGGGGCCAGTTCAGAGTGTGGATCATGGCCCTGGCTCTGAGCTTCTCCAGAATCTACCTTCCCGAAGGCTGTAAGGGACCTTCCCTAAGGATGAAGACTCCACTGGGCTGAGAGCTGCCGGGCAGCCCAGCTCGCTCTCCAAGTCCCAGACCAACCTTCAAGGAAGGCTTATCTCGAAAAGGAAAACTGAGGCTCAAAGAGGCTAGTCTGCCCCGGCCTCACAGCCAGGGATCTTCAGGACAGCCGGGGAGGGAGGTTTGCAGCTTCCTGAAGCAAAGGCCTTCCTTGGCTCCTGGCTTCCAGGCTCTGCCTCACCCCATGGGTCCCCAGGCTGCCTCTGGGTGCTCTGGGGTGCTGACCTGGCCCCCTCCCTGCCCCTCCCCACAGCATGTGTCCCGGGCAGGGGTTTACCGACAGCCCTTGTACGAAGAATGCTATCTCCGCTCCCACGACCCGAGTGTTGTGGACGGCCTGGGTGTATTCTGTCCACGCCCCATGTTCCCAGTCCACACAGATGCAGTTCACCTTCTCCACTTTAAACATTTTCTGGGGAAGACAAATCAGTTTATTAACAGCCACCAGTTGCACACTCCAGAGACAGGAAGTCACATCTATCAAGCACCTAGCTTGTTTGTGTCAAGGCTTTAATATTCCTCACATTTGTCCTGGTCCACACCACAGCCCTGTGAACTGGGAATATACTTATTCCCACTTAGCAGATGTGGAAACTGAGGTCTGGAACAAAGTGACTTGTCTAAGGCCTTACAGAAGATCACTGACACAACCATGTCAGAAAGATGACTTACTAGGTCAGGGATTAGCAAGCTGCTCCCCGAGTGACAAATCCACCTGCTTTTATGACTGTGTGCTCAGTCACTCAGTCGCGGCCCACTCTGCCACACCGTGGACTGTAACCACCCAGCTCCCTCTGTCCATGGGATTTTTCCACGCAAGAGCATTGCAGTGGGTTGTCATTTCCTTCTCTGAGGATCTTCCTGACCCAGGGATTGAACTCATGTCTCTTGTCTGCATTGTCAGGTGGATTCTTTACCACCACACCACATGGGAAGCCCAAGAGTTTTATTGCAAACAGTCACATCCATTTGTTTACCTACTGTCCACCCCTGCTTCACAGCCACAAGAGAAACCATATGAACTACAATTGTGCGACCCACAAATGCTGCAGGATTTATTACCTGCTCTTCTACGAGAAAGTTTGCAGACTCTTATACTAGATAGTTGAAGCCACAGAGAGGCTGCTTTCATATTCCCAACAATGCTTTGTATTGAGGGACGAGTCTGATAAGATGAAATTTAGACAGAGGTAGGATATCATTCTACCGGATACACGCATCTTTTGTGTCATGTGGTATCATCCAAGCACAGATACTAGTCCCTTCGGAGGAAAAAGAACTTCCCTGGTGGTGCAGTGGCTAAGAACCACCCCCCACCCCCGACAATGCAGGGGACAGGGGTTCAATCCCTCATCGGGGAGGATCCCACATGCTGCGGGACCATTAAGCCGCTGGGCCACACTGCTGAGCCCACGCTCTACAACAAGAGAAGCTACCGCAATGAGAAGCCCGCAGACAGCAGCGAAGGCCCAGCACGGCCAAGTAAATAAACAACAGAAAGTGACGTCGCCCAGTCGGGTCCGACTCTTTGCGACCCCATGGACTGTAGCCTACCAGGCGCCTCTGTCTATGGAATCTTCCAGGCAAGAGTACCGCAGTGGGTTGCCATTGCCTTCTCCAGAGGATCTTCCTGACCCGGGGATTGAACCCAGGTCTCCCAAATTGCAGGCAGACGCTTTACCATCTGAGCCACCAGGGAAGCCCAAATAACAGAAAGGGTAACGCTATTGCCTTTGTTCATTCGGGGAGGCTTCCATTTCATAGAGGAAATGAACACTATTTCCTTTGTTCATTATTGTTCATTGAGGTTGGGAAGAGCTGGCTGGTGGTTAGGACGACATGGTGGATTGCACGCGCCAGGCTCTCCAATTTCCAGGCCTACACAGCCTGATGGGCCTCAGGAGACACTTGTGAACATCCAGCCCAAGGGGAGCAGAGAACCCTGAGAAGGAGCTGCTCAGGTCCATCCCAGTGCAGCTGAAGCCTCTAAGAGCCATGCGTGGGCACCTCTTACAAGCTAAAGTTGTAGACACACAGAGTTGTGGTATCTTGAACATGGAAGACCTGGTTTTGCATTCCACCTCTGGATTCAACTTTGGGCAAGGACTGAATTTGGGTGGGTGGGGGGCTTAATTTCCTCATCTATAGAGGGAGAAACATAAATGTACCTACCTCACAGCCAGGCTGAGAGGGTTAAACAGGACAAGGACTGACTGTGGAATGGCTAGCACAATGCCAGAGTCACGGTAACTGTTCAGGAATTGGATGGTATGAATAATAATCCATTACCAATATTCACGATTGCTTTAAAGTTACACTGCCGGTACCATGGCCACTAGCCACTCATGGCTCTTCACAATTGATTACAAAGAAATAAAATTTTAATTCAGTTCTTTGTCACATTAGCCACATATCAGTTAGTTTCTCGATAAGCCCAGGTGGCCAGGGGCCCCTGATTTGGGCAGCACAGATATAGGAAATTTCCATCATCACAGAAAGTTCTACTGGATAGCAGTGCTGTAGGGGATAATGCATTTTTTATGCCACACCGGGGTTTTTACAGAAACCATCAGAGACAAATGCCAGGTAATTGGCTGTCATCTCCACCTCTGGGGCTTTTTGATTGGACTCTGGGTCTTTTCAGCATCATAAGGAGATGTTTGGCTGGAGGTTGGTGAGTTGGGAGAACTTGAGAGTGGGTGCCTCTGAGAGTCTGAGTTTTCCTCCGTGGGTTTAGGAAGAACCTGTCTTTCCCTGGAGGTCATTCTTTCCCAGCCTTTGGGGCTGCAGTGTTTGACTCTACTGGTGGCGTTTGTCTCACCAGATGAGGAGGGTGGGTGCCTACCTTGCACATGTCAGTAGGCCAGCCCGAATCCCCATCATCTATAAAGCCGTGGATGACGAAGCGTGTCTTGCGGTCCAGTTGGAAGTTTGAAGCCTTGACGGTGGCTAGGTCAGTGATATTGATCCGCTGGTTAAATGAGAAAAGATGAATTTAAATGTTGGCCTTTCCAAGCCACAGGCCCTTTAGAGCCCATTCCCGTAAGACTGAGGTCACAGGTTCAACTCCCATGAACCTGGGTAAGTCTAGAAAAGGAGTTCCTGACCTATTTGGGTTTGAGGATAGAATTCAGAATGTCCAAGTTTATGGATTTTTATATGCTGAGATACAGTGTTTTTTTACCTGATGAGCAACAAACCACAGTAGTCTTAGCCATACTCTATCACCAACAGAAGTCACAGGCATTTCCATTTAATATCACAGTTGTTTTAGATGTTTAAAAATATCATTTGTACTCATTACTATTCAAAATGACTGAAGTTATTAGACCAACCCCTAGACCTTGTTATTTAGCAAGATAAGAAAGCAGCTAATTATTACCATACACTAGCTTTGGTGGGCTGCAGTCCATGGGGTCACAAAGAGTCGGACATGACTGAGCGACTTCACTTTCACTTTTCACTTTCATGCGTTGGAGAAGGAAATGGCAACCCACTCCAGTGTTCTTGCCTGGAGAATCCTGAGGACGGGGGAGCCTGGTGGGCTGCCGTCTCTGGGGTCGCACAGAGTCGGACACGACTGAAGCGAGTTAGCAGCAGCAGCAGCAGCAGCAGCTTATTTTACCATATCCCACATTAATATTTAATGTTCTGACAACTGTTTTCCAATATAGTTAGTATCCTTTGTGAAGTGAAAATTGCTCAGTCGTGTCCAACTCTTTGCGACCCCATGAACTGTAGCCTGCCAGGCTCCTCTGTCCATGGGATTCTCCAGGCAAGAGTACTAGAATGGGTAGCCAGTCCCTTCTCCAAGGAATCTTCCCCATCCAGGAATTCGACCTGGGTCTCCTGCATTGCAGGCAGATTCTTTACCATCTGAACCACCAGGGAAGATGACTCATTTGCATCCAATGCATTTTATCTTATGTATTTAAAGCCCTTTCTGCTCCATGAATCTGTATCTCCCGTCATGCCTGCTGCTTTAAGCCCAGGGGTTCCTCAGCTTTTCTCCCCCAGGACTTCTTTGGCTATCTGTGGACATCCACCATTCCCTTTCAGGATTTTTTTTTTTTTGCATAAATTTCATTTTTTTTAATCTATTTTTTTGTAATGGGGACTCTGAGGGCCGGGTTTGTCACTTAGGATCTCACAGTAGGTGACCCTGGGGACCTATGTCCAGACACCGTGCCATCTCAAACTTGGTTTGGGGCCAGAGCTGTGAGCTGCTTGAGTTCTGAGCAAATTCTCTTAATTTTTAAAATCTTAATTTTACAATTTTTTTCCCATGCAAACGCTTATTTCACAATTGGGTATATTGTCTTAGGAAAGTCATTCCCTGGTGGGTCAAGTCCATATATCCTGATGTGCTAGAAGGACTCTCATGATCTTACCCTTTCAGGAGCTCCAGTCTCATTTCTTATTTTTTAAAAATACTTTTATTGGAGTATAGTTACTTTACATGAGTACCTGGAGTAAGCTTGCTGGTCTTCACCTGGCAACCTTTTTGGGAACTGAAGATTGCTCCGAGGGTCCCCAACTTTTCTCCTTTGTCATTAAATGTCCCCTACTTCCCTTCTAGCTCCTAAGGAAGGATTTCTGTCTCCCGGTCCCCATCCTCTGAGGGGCTTCACTCACTCTACTTCTTGGTGCAGAAAGAAACCAGACCCTCCCAGGGACACAAAGGCCTGGGTTTCTCCATAAAAAAGCTACTCATACCCACTTTCTCCCCCGAACAAGGTTCTAATCCTAGGAAGTCCTGAAGTTCTGTGCACAAATGTGTGAATATGTCAGTTTCCAAGTTGGGCATCCATAGATTTCATCAGATCCCTAGAGTTCAGGCAGTTCTAACTCTATCACTGGTGAGGAAGCACCTTCTGGAAGGTTCCAAGGCCATGAATTATTCCTTAGACAACCACATGAAGGCTCCAGTGTGGGTGCCCAAATCCTCTCCCACCCCACCACCACTATACAGTCATTTTACGCCCCTCTTACTTGGTAGTTATTTGGGTTCTCGTTTGTATATAGAAGAAAGTGAGCGTCGATGTCCTGAGGGGACCAGGGAAATAACTTTAAAGGCCGCTGAAGGATTCCAGTCCACGGTTTTTCATCAGAAAAGCAGCCAAAAGGTTCATAGCAAATCTCCTTTCCTGGGGCAGGAAGAGGAACAAACAGGACCCTTGTGAGGTTCTAAGAAGGAGCAATGTCATCTCAGCTGCTTGCGAGGACCCTTCAGGGTGCAGCCCAGGGCTGACCAAGGCCAATCTCATCTTCATCTTTGCTGTTAGCGTTCCTTAAACTTTTGGATAATAAGAACCACCTGGATGCTGGGAGTGAATGAGCATATACACACTCCCAGGCCTCTCCCTCAGAGATTCTGATTTGGAGGGTTTGAGGTGCGGCCCTGGAAACAGCACACTTAATAAGTGCCCCTATTCATCAGGCAAGCTGGAGAACTGCTGAAAAAATCTGGGAATCTTTGGCCCGAAAACTACCTCTTCCAGGAAACTCCCAGATGGCCCTTTCTAGCCACTCATCCACCATCATGTATTTATCAAGTGCCTATGAATGCCCGTGGCACAGAGATGCTATGTGATGAGTCTTGATGTCTCCCTTATATCCGGCACAGTAGGCATTCTCGGGCATTTGTTCAATCTACATGTCTTCATGTGACTCCTTAATGCACCTTTTCCCCTCAAGTCATTCTCTACCATTTCAGATTTCCCTGCTGTTCTTTGAAAAGACAAGTGCCCTAAGAACAGAGAGAATTTATTTTCACATCATACTGTATAGATTAGAGGCTCCATGCATGCAACTGATGACTCAAATAATCTCATCTAAATCTGAAGGTCCTTTCTCCAGTCCATGAGACATTTCCACAGTTATGTCACCCCTGGTATGACCAAGGGTGACAATTTCAAATCTAGAGGATTATGGTAGATTTTTTCTCTTACACTTCCTCAACTGATGGTGTCAAATGTTGGTCATTCATTCAAAAACTGGTTATAGTTCATACTTGTTGTTTGCAATGTACCAGATACCACACCAGCACTTTATCAGTATTGGCCATTTTAGCCTCCAAATGGCCCTATGATCAAAGAATTTACCTCTGTTTGAAGACGAGGAACCCAGGGCACAGAGAGAAAAAGGAAGCTCCCCAAGGTCACAGTCAGTGGTGGATCCATGATTTGAACCCCAGAAACTTAACTGGGAATAAAGGTAGGAGCTGGGATGTGTGTGAAAGTGTGAGAGTATTAGCCACTCAGTCGTGTCTGACTCTTTGTAACCCCCTGGACTATAGCCTGTCAGACTCCTCTGTCCATGGAATTCTCCAGGCAAGAATACTGGAGTGGGTTGCCATTTCCTTCTCCAGGTGATCTTCCCAAATGAGGGATCAAACCTGGGTCTCCTACATTGCAGGGGAATTCTTTACTTTACTGCCTGAGCCATCAGAGAAGCCCAGGAGCTGAGGAGTCACAAAAACAAATCAGATCCAAACATTGCCCTGAAAGAGAGGAAACGTAACTGGGAAGGAATAATGACAGTGTTGGATACACTGTGGGAAGAGAGAACAGTCCTGCCCGAAGGGCCCAGGAGACGAAAGCAATCTTTGCTTCAGGTGATAAATGTGGGGGCTTCGAGGCCAGGTGAAGACACCTGGTTTGTTGGGTGGATAGTGGGGAAGTGCTGGGGATGCTGAGCTTGCCAGTGGGGTGGGCAGGGCTGTGTTCCCGAAGGTGTTCTAAGGAGCCAAGTACAAGAGGCTGAGAGACAGCAGAGCCTGGGGTGCAGCGGCTGTGGGCCTGGAGAGGGGGTGGGCGTTCTGCCCTCTGAGGGGAGTTAAGGCAAAAGTAGGGAGCTGGAGGTGAGGGTGATGGCTGAGTGTGGTTTGGCACAAGTGAGTTTGAGGAGTGGGGGATGACCCTAGTGGAGCTGCATGGAATTTGGGAGGGCTAAGGGGGTGTTGGAGGGGACTAGGCAAGGGGGTGACCCTGAGGAAGAGAAAGATGAGGAGGGTGTCTGGAGTGACCTTTGGGAATGCCCACCCCTAAGGCAGCAGGAAGCAGCAGAGCAGTGGGGGAGACCACGAGGGGTCCAGAAGGCTGGAGGAACAGCCAGATCCCACCCAGGGCTCTGCTGTCAGGGGCCGGGTCTTGTTGCAAGGCCAGGGTGGAATTCTAGAAGGTAAGAAGGGGCTGGGGACAAGCTGAAGAGACAAGGGACAAGAGTCTGGCTGCAGAAGAAAGTCCTCGAAAGGACCGGAGGAGAACACATCTGCTCTTGGCGAGAGTGTGCTCAGCAGGGTTTGGGGGCCTGAGCCAGGCAGTGAGGGGTTCTGACTGATGGGAGAGGAGGTGTGAAGACAGGACAGCATGGGAAAGAGAGCACCTGGGAGGCACCCCTGCGAGGAGGTGTGGGGATAGGAATAAGCAGGATGGGGCTCGAGGGGCCTTTGGGAGGTTTTAGGACAAGTAAAAACTTGGGGTTCTGCATCTCCCCCGGGCAGGAGGTAGGCCAGGATGGGAATTCTCAGGGGGACACATCCATGCCTTTCAGTCTGCAGAAGAGCCCTTGTCCACGCACAGGGACTGAGGGTACTGGGGGCCTGAGAAGGACCGCCCCGCCTCCCCGCACCGTCCACCTGCCCCAGTGGCCTGCCACCTCTGTCACCTGCTCCAGACACTGGAGAAATGGGACCAAGCTGGATGGTGCTGGGTCATCTGTGTTGAGCCGGCTGCCCTGTGTTTACCATAGAGTCAAACTCCCTGAATGGTACTGATGGTTTTATCAAAAAATAAGGATAACATTATTAAGATAATGGTGACAATGATGCCTCTTGTCTGTCTCAGCCCAAGCAAGGCCAGCCCAGGCATGGTCACCAAGGGCTGGTGACTGCATCCTCACCTCTGACTGTAGCCAGCAGGAGAAGACCGATGGTCCAGGAGCGCAGCATCTTCGTGGATGAAGCCAGAGACGCACACGGACACCCAGATGCACAGGCAGGAGGCTGGTGAACACGGTAAGTGTCCCTCAGTACCCTCGGGGCCCTCCCCAGGAACCCTGAAGCCTCCCCGCACAGGGAGACGGGTAGCACCTCTCTGGGATCCTGGACTCAGCCTCAGCACCCCTCTTCCGGGCCAGGTCCCTCTGGCAGCCCCAGTCCCTCCCACTCTCCCTGCCCTCCTGCTGCTGCTAAGTCCCTTCAGTCGTGTCCGACTCTGTGAGACCCCATAGACGGCAGCCCACCAGGCTCCCCCGTCCCCGGGATTCTCCAGGCAAGAATACTGGAGTGGGTTGCCATTTCCTTCTCCAATGCATGAAAGAGAAAAGTGAAAGGGAAGTCGCTCAGTCTGTCCGACTGTTAGCGACCCCATGGACTGCAGCCCACCAGGCTCCTCCGTCCATTGGATTTTCCAGGCAAGAGTGCTGGGGTGGGGTGCCATTGCCTTCCCCTGCCCTCATAGGGCAAGTGATTTACCGTGTGGCCCCAGGGCTCCCAGGCACAGCCCAGCGGGTTGGTCACAGCTTTTTATAACCAGGCTTGATCCTTTGGATTCCTCAGGAAAGGACCGGAGGGCGGGGTTGGGGGGTGCTGGGG
>SJYX01014429.1:726031-759218 GCA_006410675.1 Oreotragus oreotragus
GACATGGAAGACAATCTGGGCCTCAGTTTTCTTAAAAACACAATATAGATGTGTATAAGAGACAGGAGCAGGACCGTGTATGAAGAGAGATTCGAGGAAAGGGAAACTGACTTTGCGGGATCTCAAAGGGCTCTGTTAACCTGAATTCATGGGTACAGCTGCCCAAAGGTTGTGCTCCCCTAGGGATAACAGGGAAATGCCAAGCTGCAGGGCTTCCTGTTCACAAATCCCTAGGGAAATAGGAACCCCAGACTCATCTCATTGCCCTGCAGACCCTGGCAGAGCCATGCAGGAGCGGGCGGCTTATGAAGACAGCCCGTGGTTACTTGGGTGGTAGAGTGGGTGGGGAGCATCCTTCTAGAGAACCCGACAGAGTTATAAAAGCCCTGCAGCTGGAGGCACTCAGAAGAGTAAAATAAACACTGTTCAAATACAGCTTTGTTTGGAAACAGTATCGTCTAAGACCCAGAGATAAGATGGGAGGTGTTTTCTTTCCTTCAGGGCCAAGAGGAGATCCTGGGTGAATAGCCAGGTGCCGTCCCACTGTTTTAAAAATCGACATATAATTTAGATGCTCCAAAGTGTGTAAATTCTATGTTTAAAGACTGGAGTATAGTCTTTAACTCCAGACTATGAAGATGAAATAAACTGTTAGTCGTTCAGCCGTGTCCGACTGTTTGCCACCCCATGGACTGCACCCCGCCAGGCTCCTTGTCCACGGAACTCTCCAGGCAAGGATACGGGAGTGGGTGGCCGTTGCCTCCTCCAGGGGATCTTCCTGACCCAGGAATTGAACCTGAGTCTCCTGCACTGCAGGCAGATTCTTTGCCATCTGAGCTACCAGGGAGCAAGTGTATGTGTACCAGATTGAAAAACATTTCTGGCAGCCAGAAGCGTCTTGGGACCCCTTTACCACCACTCCCATAACCACGCACTGACAGATCCTAGGTGATCCATAAACACTTGTTGGATGAAAGAACAGACAGTGGAAGCTAATGGTGAGCTGAATGCATTCCAGATCTTTCCTGCCTTCTCCTTCCTGCTCTGTGCCTCAGAAGCTATCTCAATGGACAGCATTTCTGCACTACTTGCCCTTGGCCTTCTGATCGGCTTCCATCAATGGGAAGGAGGTGGGAGGAGGGAGAGTTTGGGGTATTTCTTCCCCAGGCTCGCTCCCTTCTGTTCTGTGATCCCGTGATAGCTGCCCCTCTCTCCTGCCAGCTTCAGCTCCTCAAGCAGCTCATCATCTGGCCCCCAGTTCCTTCTAGAGTCTCATGACAGCTCCCTCCAGCTAAGCTTCAGGAAAGTAGAAGATTCCAGGGGCTGTTAATCCCTGGGTGATTTAGCCTCCCTAGTGGATTCTCTTGACCCTCTCCACAACTCTGTAAACAGTCCCTCTGATCAGCCTTGGAGTGGCCATCTCTTGCCACGGGGGCCCTGGAAGGTGTGCCTAGCCACTGGACCTCCCCTGAAAGGAGACAATCCCAGTCCCAGTCTCAGAGGCCCGTGGTCCTTCTGGGGGCTTAGCTGGGTCTTAGGCACTGTCCCCTCCTGACTCTCTGTTCCTGACGACCTTTCCATCCTCATTAGGAAAGTTTGGGATTGTCGTAGCTCTTCGGTTTCACCACCCACACTAATAGCAGCCAAGNCATTGGGCTTCTCAGGTGGTGCAGTGGTAAAGAATCCACTTGCCAATGCAGGAGACACAGGTTTGATCCCAGGGCTGGGAAGATCACCTAGAGAAGACAATGGCCACCACTCCAATAGTCTATCCTGGGAATTCCCATAGACAGAGTGACTTTAGAAGCTAAAGTCTTTAGAGCTGAAAAAGAGTTGTACACGACTGAGTGACTGAGCATGTGTGCACGTCCCATATCTTCATTGGTGAAGAGTCTGTTCAAGTCTTTCGCCTTTTCCAAAAAATCAGAATGTTGCTCTCCTTGTTGTTTTTGAGAGTCTTTTTGTATTTTGGTTTTTGGGGCTCCAAAATCACTGCAGATGGTGACTGCAGCCATGAAAGAAAAGTTGGAAGAAAAGTTGTGACCAACCTAGCTAGCATATTGAAAAGCAGAGACATTACTTTGCCAACAAAGGTCCGTCTAGTCAAAGCTATGGTTTTTCCAGTAGTCACATATGGATGTGAAAGTTGGACTGTGAAGAAAGCTGAGTGCCAAAGAATTGATGCTTTTGAACTGTGGTGTTGGAGAAGACTCTTGAGAGTCCCTTGGATTGCAAGGAGATCCAACCAGTCCATTCTGAAGGAGATCAGCCCTGGGATTTCTTTGGAGGGAATGATGCTGAAGCTGAAATTCCAGTATTTTGGCCACCTCATGCGAAGAGTTGACTCACTGGAAAAGACTCTGATGCTGGGAGGGATTGGGGGCAGGAGGAGAAGGGGACAACAGAGGATGAGATGGCTGGATGGCATCACGGACTCGATGGACGTGAGTCTGAGTGATGGACAG
Organism: Oreotragus oreotragus; assembly: GCA_006410675.1. Classification (NCBI taxonomy): domain Eukaryota; kingdom Metazoa; phylum Chordata; class Mammalia; order Artiodactyla; family Bovidae; genus Oreotragus; species Oreotragus oreotragus. Next base: position 728,497 of record SJYX01014429.1, read on the forward strand.
GGAGGCCTGGTGTGCTGCGATTCATGGGGTCGCAAAGAGTCGTACACGACTGAGCGACTGAAATGAACTGAACTGAACTGATGTATTTTGAAAGCAAACTCTCTGTCAGGTATATGATCTGTAAATATCTTCTCCCAGTCTGTGGCAAGATTTGGATCCATCTTATAGAATAGCAAACCTAGGCACAGAGAGGTTAAGCAACCTCCTGAAGATTACACAGTTCATGAGTCTATACTCTTAGCCCCTCTCTTATGTTGCCTCTGTAGATACTCTCTGTTTTAGGTGGAGACAAAGCTGGATAATCAGCATGACCAGGTCCACTCCCTGGTGGCCCTTTCCACCTGAGGCAGCTTCAGAGTGGCCCTGCTATAGCCAATGGGAATCTTTTCTGTGGGATCTGCTAAAGGCCCTGATGCCTTTATAAGTAGTATGCTACTACAGAACATTTATCTATCAATGGAGGGCATGCCTTGGCAGCCTTTTGGATTCCATAAGAATGATCACTCACTAATTAAAATATTTTAACCACATATAGAAACCACAAATTCAGAAAATAGAAGAGAAACTGTATTTTCTAATGCTAGCCATTTCCTGGGTTTATTTTAGTCTCCTCTACCTGATTTTATACAGCCTGGCTTGGTAGACCTAATTAGATACTTCCTCAAGTGTTCAGAAAGTCAGTGCCTGTCACAGCTCCTACAGGGGATGTGGAAGAAGGTAGACTTTTTTGTAGCTTGAGGTTCTGCAGGTGAGACCCCTGGAATCCATTTCCTGCTAAAGCCCCGTCCCTTGTTGAAAATCTGGAGCCTGCCTCTGATCATTTGGGATATCTGTGGTTAGGTACAATCTAGAATTACAGAGCCCTCTACATACTAAAAAAATAAAAATAAAATAAAAATTTGGATTTTACCCCCATAAGCAATAGTGATTCACTGGAGTAATTTAAGCTAGGGTAAGACAGTGACATACTTGAAAGTCAAACAGATTATTCTGATGGCAACATATGAAGTGAAAGTTGCTCAGTTGTGTCTGACTCTTTGCAACCCCACTTACAGTGAATGGAATGCTTCAGGCCAGAATACTGGAGAGAGTGGCTGCTCCCTTCTCCAATGGCAACATGGTGAATGAATTAAAAAATTGTAAACCAAAAGTTAGTGAGACCAAGTAAGAATATGTTTGCTATTACTGTGCCAGGTACTTATTTAATTTAATCTTCACAGCAGTACTACAAAGTAGTTATTTTTTATTTTTCTTTTATAGATGAGAAACTGAGAGGTTTGTAGTTTACCTGAGGTCACCCAGCTGGTAATGGGTAAAGCTGTGATTATGATAGTTCCATCATAATTATGGGGTGGGTTTAAGGCTATACAAAGGTATAGGTTTAAGGGATGTTTAGAAGGGTAAACAGCCTTAGTGATAACAGCATATAGGGGAGACTGAAAGAGATAAAGGATTTCAAGATGATTCTTGGGGTGTTTGGCCCACTGGGCTTCCCTGGTAGTTCAGATGGTAAAGAATCAGCCTGCAATGCAGGAGACCCGGGTTCGATCCCTAGGTTGGAAAGATCTAGAGAATGGAATGGCTGCCCACTCCAGTATTCTTGCGTGGAGAATTCCAAAGACAGAGGAGCCTGGTGGGCTACAATTCACCAAGTCACAAAGATTCAGACATAACCGAAGTACTCACACAACTCTCAGCAAACTATTCTCAGAACCTGGTTGTATGATGATGTCATGGACTCAGATAAGAAATAAGAACTTCGGTAGGAAAGCCCTTTCCAACCCTAACGTTTTCCCTCTCTTTGTAACAAATGTTTTCCCCCTGTTCTCTGAATATTACTCTCTTCAAACATACAAGGAATTTTCTGTCCACAGTTTTTAATCTTCTATTTCTTCCTGTCATCTGTTCCTGCACCTCCATCTCAGTCAAACTCAAGGTCTGTGTTCTCTTTTAAACTACAGCCCTGTTTCTTTCCTTTGCCACAAAATACTCTGAGTCTGTGGTTTAGACTTTCTACTTTCATGTTTTCTACTGCCAACTCTTTCCTCAGCCCTTGCAATCTGGCTTTTTTGATGAGACTACTCTCTTAAAAAGGTAGCCTGTGATCGCTTCTTAACCAAATCCCATGGTTTCTGTTCAGTTCTTATCCTCTTTGACCTCTGCTTGATGGTTACATCCATCATTTGATGTCAGTGGTTGACCTCACCTTGGCTTCTTCATACACTGTAGAATTCTGATCATCATAAATCCAATATAGATTCTTTCACCATTTTAAAAGGAATTTCAAAAATATACTTCAAAGCCAAATAGAAACTTCAACCTTCTGGGATCACTTTTCCATAGTTTTCCCAAACAAACCAACATACAAGTCATCACTGTGGGGACATTGTCGAATATATTTCATTTTTCCCCAAGTGATCAAATTTCCTTTCCTCCTTGTCTATTTATTTGATGTCTTTGGTAGCAGCATATAGTTTATTGTGATAGTCTTGGCTTTAAGACTTCAAAATGATCCAGTTCAGTTCAGTTCAGCCGCTCAGTCATGTCCGACTCTTTGCAACCCCATGAATCACAGCACGCCAGGGCTCCCTGTTCATCACCATCTCCCGGAGTTCACTCAGACTCACGTCCATCGAGTCCGTGATGCCATCCAGCCATCTCATCCTCTGTCATCCCCTTCTCCTCCTGCCCCCAATCCCTCCCAGCATCAGAGTCTTTTCCAATGAGTCAACTCTTCACATGAGGTGGCCAAAGTACTGGAGAGATTAACCAAGTTTATTTTTAGGGGTAGAATAGGATAAGCCTCAAAATTTCAGAGATTTAATACATGACATTTTATTTCTTATTTATTCAGAGTTTACTATGGGCCCAACAGTTCTCCAGACAAGAAACTTTCCAGATGGGAACTTGGGGATAGAGGCTGATTCCATCTTGATTCTTCTATATCAGACATGGTCTATATCACTGCTGCTGCAGAGGAAAGAGAAGAGCTGGAAGGTTATGAACCTTGAATGCTCTAGCTTAGCTGTTATACATATCACTTCGACTCATACCCCATAGGCCAGGATAATTCGGGGCTCACATAACCACAGGGGCCCATATGCCTGCCTGGAGTCTGGAAAGCTCAGTGTTGGGGTGCCTGAAAAGGAAAGAAGAACCAGATGTGGATGACACTACTTATTCCTAATGCACTAAGAAGGTCCAAAGAATATTTCCCTATAATGTTCCCTAAAACTTTATCTTCTAGCTATGGGATAAGTATTCTCTTAGCTTTACATTGGTCCTGAATGGTTGTGCAGCAACTCTACTCAGAGCCAGAAAAAGACATTCCTTCATATTGTGCAGGCACATCAAGTGAGGAAACTAGTGACTCTATATTTCAGCACCAGAACTTGAGGACAGCTCCCTCACATTGTAAATAATTCTGCCTGGACATGAGATTTCTTAGCCATACTGATTTCCTGAATTTTTAAATAGATAGAGACATACATATGTATATGGTCAAACACTTCAGTTAAAATCCTCATCACTCCCATTCACCCATGCCACAAATTTGAGCAACTTATGAACAGGAAGGGACAGACCATCAAAATGCCATCCTCTTGTTTGGTTGACAAGTCCATCTGCATTTTAAGTGACAACGTTCACTTGTGAGACTGTGCTACCTTTCACCTTAATGAAACTGCCAAGTAATTTTGGAACCATGGGGAAAAGTCTGGTCCTAGCCCCCAGGGGATATATTGAATAACTTGTTTCTTGCTGACCTCAATCGGTCTGTAATTTCCAGACGTTTCTGCTATCATCTGTGAATCTGTCCCTCTCTCCAGGCTCTTATTTGGAAACCATCCCTGTGGCAAATATAACTTAAGGAGTCACAGGCACAGCAATTACTGATGACAGATATTCACATGTGGCAGTTCCCTCCATATGTGGTATGGAAATTAATGAACATTTATTTTATGGCAAAGTAATAACAAAACTGTAGGTAGAAATATGTCCTCATTTCTCTGTATATACATATCTCTTTACATGTAGTATTTTCTCTCTCCAAATAAACATTTAGGAAGATGAGTTCAGCTTTTAGAAAGCCTAAGGGTGAACAGAATGGATTTCTGAGCATGCTGGTGTTCTAGATTATTCCTGTCAACCCCTCAAGCACGTTTCTTTGTGATTCCCATTAGAGATGGGGGCTCCGTCCTGACTTTGCATCACATACTAAGGGCAGCTCCTGCTCGCTTCTGTAGCCCTCCCTATTTGCTTCCTTCTTTCCTCTTCTCTCTAGTGATGGAAATATCAGACGTCCCAGCAGTGTGTCCCCTGCTCATCCAAACCTGGCAGCATCTCAGGGAAAAGAAAAGGGCAACAAGATGAAGTCACTCTCTCAGAAAAATAAATAAATAAAGCCACTAAAGGGACATGTTTTTAGAAGGGTGAAAGTTGCTCCCCTCCAGCCCCCCAAAAAAGGCTTTTGGGGGGGCAGAAAAAAAGGGTCAGAATAACAATCACCAGGTAGCTTTTTGTTATTTCTACACTACAGCTGCATCTGCCCCTTCTTACTGGCTTTTTCAGGAACACCTAACCCCTCATCAGAACCCTCCCCAGCTCCGAGGCAGTCAGTGTGATGTTCCATTCTGCTCTGGGCATCAGCAACAGAATTCTGCAACTCCTGCCCATCTGTAATGTCTGCTCCCCACTTGACACATCTGGATACATTCCAAAAATTAAGAACATAAGCTAATAGAATAAGGACACCTTGTGTTTATATAGCACTTTTCTTAGAGGTACTACCAAAGTGAAAGTGAAAGTCGCTCAGTCGTGTCCAACTCTTTGAGACCCCATGGACTATACAGTCCATGGAATTCTCCAGACCAGAATACTGGAGTGGGTAGCCATTCCCTTCTCCAGGGGATCTTCCCAACCCAGGGATCAAACCTAGGTCTCCCACATTGCACGCGGATTCTTTACCAGCTGAGGGACTTTGCCAATTGCATCTCACTGAGACCCCCACCAGCTCTCAACGAAGGCCTTCTCCCTCTGCTATAAGCAGGGACAGCCGAGACATCACTGGGAGTGACTCGGGAGAGGGGACACGACACTTCTCTGCCACACATGCACCAGTCAGGCCGGCGGTTGCACACACACACGTGCTTCAGTTGACTAAGGAAGCAGCAGGTAACATCCAGGGAAGAAGCCTAAGGCCTGCACTCCACGGAGTCTGGCAGCTCACCTCCTCCTGCAGGAACCCACTGCCTGAGATGCCCCCAAATAGAGGACTGCTCCACAGGCACCTGCTATGTGTGTGAATGAGGCAAAAGCACAGGGGGCTTAGCTACTTCTCTTAGCAGCCTGTGGATTGGTCCCCTCAGCCCCCAAGTAAAAGAGTCCTGTGTGCCTCCCACTAGCCACACTTGCTTTGCTTCAAGTAATTTTTCATAAATATTTCCTAATCAAGTCAGTGATCCACAGATATTTTAAAAGTCACCATGGGGACTTCCCTGGCAGACCTGAGGTTTAGACACTGTGCTTCCACTGCAGGGGGTGAGAGTTCACTTTCTGGGTGGGGAACAAAGATTCCCACAGGTAGCACAGCCAAAAAAAAAAAAAGTCATCATGCACCTGATAAGGATAAAACAAAGAATTACAAAGTGGGCTGGGAGTGTGAGGGCAAAGGGGAAAATGGCCAGGTAGCGCTAGTGGTAAAGAGCCCGCCTGCCAATGTGGAAGACATAGAAGACCTGGGTTCAATCCCTGGGTTGAGAAGATCCCCTGGAGGAGGACACGGCAACCCACGCCAACATTCTTGCCTGGAGAATCCCACGGACAGATGAGCCTGGTGGGCCACAGTCCACAGGGTTGCAAAGAATCAGACACGACCGAAGCAACTTAGCATGCATGCACAATCCCACAATGCTGTAGAGTTCCCCCTCTGACGCTTTACAGTGTGCTCATGGCAAGCAGAGAAGACAGAGGAGTGCTCCCTGCCAGGAGAGACCGTCCCCTATATTTCCCTGTGTTGTTTACATACCTGTATACATAACCAAGAAGCCAGGGCAGTCTTGACAGGTTAGGAGGTTCCATGCCAGCCACGCAGTATCTCAAGGCCCTGCAAACCATGGAGTGGCACTCGAGGCTGGCAAGTTCATAAATGATCCTTCCAGCCAACTGCATTTTTAATCAGGGTGTGTACCATGACCACTAATGGCACTTGCTTATGGGATGAAGCCCCAGTATTTATCTTGTTTTAATTATATTAGAAAGAAGTGATATTCAATTAACCAGCTAATCATGCAAGCTAATCAATACTGGTCCTGGCAGGATTGTCCATTTGCCCAGCTCCCTGTGCTGGGTGGCGGTCCACACTTTAGAGTCAGATGGCATTAACTCTTGATGGCCAGGGTCATGCTACTAAGAAGTAGGCAGGAGATAAAAATTCATCTCTCAGACATGGGCAGAAACCCAGAGGGCTCTTTCCTTTGTCCAATTCAGTGAAGATTTGCAGCAGGTGTTATTGAATAGGGGTGTTATTTGTTCTATAATGTATATTTTCCGAGTATGTATGCTAAGTCACATCAGTCATGTCTGACTCTTTGCTAACCTATGGGCTATAGCGTGCCAGGCTCCTCTGTCTATGGGATTCTCCAGGCAAAAATACTGGAGTGGGTTGCCATGTCTTCCTTCAGGGGATCTTCCCAACTCAGGGATCAAACCCATATCTCCTTTGCTCCTGTATTGCAGGCAGATTTCTTACTGCTGAGCCACCAGGGAAGCCCTTCCAAGTACACAGAAGGAGCTATTTTTCTTACCTTGTGGCTCATAGATCTAAGATCCCTATATCCTGTAACAAGCCAGTGGCAGAGCTCTAAATATGAAGCAGACCCACTCGTGGAACAGCATGAAGTGTCTTGCCATGTTCCCTAGGGCTGCCAGGTGATTTCTAACTATACCAAGTCATCCTAATAGCAAGCAGACCAACCTGCAAAGCCTCCGCCAGGGACATTTTGAGATAAGTGTCCAGGATTGTGAGCAGCTGGGACACACAGTTTGTCAGGAGCAGAGCTGTTCTCAGGGCAAAGCCTTGATGAGCCAGACATACCTCTTGTCCCATGCACACCTGTCCAGGGATATCTGCCTTTGAGAATGTGTGGTCCAAAGCTGGCTAGGAAGTAGTTGGTGACCAGAAAGGAAAGTGATCCTCTTGGGCTATGCTCATTATGTCTTCACCTTCCTCAGGTTTCTCCTATAGGCACACAGGGAACTCAGGTAGCAACCCACTTTCCAAGGTAAACCAATCACTGACTTTTGAACAGCATTGCCCAGTCACCTGATTGCTTTTTCTGACTTGTAGGGCAAGAGTCAGTATAGCGCTTACCCCTGAATGCTCCCTAAGTTAAGTGGGGGTTATGCTGCTCACTGGACCCTATGCCCTGTGATAGTTTCAGGAATCCTCACTCTTTACAGAGCTGAGGACCTCAACAGAAATCTCTGTAAACATCTGCTTCAAGATGAGGATGGCATTGGGAGAGGAAAAAAATATCCAGAGAAGATGGGACACTGGTTTCTAGCATCCCCACCCCTTCAGCTCACAATTGGCTAACAGGCAGCAGGCTTCCCAGGTGGCGCTAGTGGTAAAGAACCTGCCCACCAATGCAGGAGACATAAGAGACACAGGTTCAATGCCTGGGTCGGGAAGGTCCCCTGGTGAGGGGCATAGCAACCCCCTCCAGTATTCTTCCCTGGAAAATTCCATGGACAGAGGAGTCTGTCAGCTACAGTCCACGGAGTTGGACATGACTGAGTGACTTAGTATGCAGCATAGCCCAAATGCAAGTTTAATCCCTTTGCCAACCAGTTGCCCTAAAAGGGAATTCACTCCAATGACCACAGACTGCATCCAAGTAATGTCTTCAAATGCACTGAAGTTCCCAAGGCACCCTTGGAAGGCAAGTAGGAATCACTTGTTGCAGCCAGAAAGCTGATGCTGATGCAAGACAACACGTTGTCCTTTGGAGGACCAACCCAAGCACTCAAATTCTTGAGCCTCTGTGGGCAGCTGACTCCCTGCTTCTCCAGGTGGGCTAAGAATCGAAACATGATTCATTCTATGCAGCTGCCTGAACCCAAGTATGGGTTTGCAAAAGTTTCATGCAGAGACACATTTGAAGGAAAAGAATCTCAAGACTGCTATTCATTTCCAAACATTTGATGAGTTGCAATTCATTAAGAGTTTTGTAGGCTTACTAATTTAATAAGAGCAAGTGGTGACCTAATGTCAGACAACAATCAGTAATTTAAAGGGGACAAAAAAATAAGTAAAACAGTCATTACCTAACACAGTGTTTAACCAAAAGGCACCAGAAACTTTCAACTCCACAGTAATGTTTTTAAAGGTTGGAGATATCAAATGTACACAGTTTTGGACTCTATCTGGCAGGCTGGAAAAATGGACAGAGTTGTGATAATCGGCTGTGATGGAATTTGAAAGTCTAACCTCCCCACCATTTGCAACCATGTGTGCACACACACAGACACACAGACACACAGACACACACACACACACACACACACACAAACCCACACACATGCACGTAGGGACCACACTCTCCCTTGAGTTGGGTTAAGTTTGGGTTCCAATGCAGTGAATTACGGGAAGCAGGGCTTCACCTTGGCATTTGAGGTCTGCTGAGCCCCACGTTGATATTGATTCAAGTTGTTCTTGATTTTGAACCATTCAGGGCTTCCCTGATAGCTCAGTTAGTAAAGAATCCACCTGCAATGCAAGAGACCCCTGTTCGATTCCTGGTGTCAGGAAGATCCGCTGGAGAAGGGATAGGCTACCCACGCCAGTATTCTTGGGCTTCCCTTGTGGCTCAGTTGGTAAGGAACCTGCCTGCAATGCAAGAGACCTGGGTTCGATTCCTGGGTTGGAAAGATCCCCTGGGAAAGGGAAAGGCTACCCACTCCAGTGTTCTGGCCTAGGATATTCCATGGACAGTCCATGGGGTTGCAAAAAGTAGAACACGACTGAGCGACTTTCACTGAACCATTCGTCTTTCCTCTCTTTCTAATGATTTTTTTTCCTATTCTCACTTCATCCCTTTCCTTGCTATAGGACCTCTGTGTGTCTCCATGTCTTCACTGCTACGGGAGTAAGCATATGTTGTTCTGTGGGTTCTCCAGGCTCTCTGGGTGCCCTGTCCAGGGTGGGGTCCTTTTGACGGTTGCTCAGGACATTCGTGCCCATATGAGTGGCCTGGCAGGGTCCCGGTGCACAGCACTTGCGGCTGTGTCCTGTTCCTCAAGGACTGTCCCATTCACAGGTCTGTCTTGCTGCAGGTATACAGGATGTTTACACTGAGAGCCAGAGATCCATGCTTACCTAGGGAGGACCGTGTGGATCTCAACTGCCTGCCCTCTCCTGGCTCGCTTCTTTGCCTCAAACAGAGGATGACCCCAATCCTGGCTTCTTGCTCTTTGGCTGCTGCCCAGTCCTTTCTACATAGTACCCTGTATATGGCCACCCAGTTCTTAACTGTTCAGTTCATGCCGACAGTTGACCATCCAAGGATGAATCATAGTTCCCAAAGCTTTTCTTTGACTTCAAAGATGCTTTCTTGCCCGACGTGACCAATTGTAGCACAGTACTTAACCTGGGATAGAGACCCAACAAATGCTCAATAACTGGTAAGCAAAATATCACTCTAAGTGTGTGAAATCACTCCATCTGTTTTGATCCAGATGCTCTCTCTGTATATGTGCCTGAGTTGGGCTTCCCAGGCGACGCTAGTGGTAAAGAACCTGCCTGCCAATGCGGGAGATGTAAGAGACGTGGATTTGATCCCTGGGCCAGGAAGATCTCTTGGAGGAGGGCATGGCAACCCATTCCAGTATTCTTGTCTGGAGAATCCTATCAACAGAGGAACCTGGTGGGCTACAGTCTATGGGATCACAAAGAGCTGGACATGATTGAAGCGATGTAGCAGAAGGAGCAGCATGCCTGAATTAGGCGGGACTCAGTTCAGTTCAGTTCAGTCGCTCAGTCGTGTCTGACTCTTTGCGACCCCATGAGTCGCAGCACGCCAGGCCTACCTGTCCATCACCAACTCCCGGAGTTCACTCAGACTCACGTCCATCGAGTCCATGATGCCATCCAGCCATCTCATCCTCGGTCGTCCCCTTCTCCTCCTGCCCCCAATCCCTCCCAGCATCACAGTCTTTTCCAATGAGTCAACTCTTCTCATGAGGTGGCCAAAGTACTGGAGTTTCAGCTTCAGCGTCATTCTCTCCAAAGAAATCCCAGGGCTGATCTCCTTCACAATAGACTGGTTGGATCTCCTTGCAGTCCAAGGGACTCTCAAGAGTCTTCTCCAACACCACAGTTCAAAAGCATCAATTCTTCAGCACTCAGCCTTCTTCACAGTCCAACTCTCACATCCATACATGACCACTGGAAAAACCATAGCCTTGACTAGACGGACCTTTGTTGGCGAAGTAATGTCTCTGCTTTTGAATATGCTATCTAGGTCGGTCATAACTTTTCTTCCAAGGAGTAAGAGTCTTTTAATTTCATGGCTGCAATGACCATCTGCANCACACACACACACACACACACACACACACACACACACACACAGCCCGCCACCACCAAGCCTGATACCAGCTTGGAGACAGGTGGCCCAAAGGCCGAGTAATCTGCAAAACTGAAAATGCTTTCCGATAAAAGTGTCTGAGCATCGCCTAAAAGGACTGTTTATATTATTGAATACGGTTAAGTTTTAACTGGATGAAATTTAAAACTTCTGTGTTGTTTGTTTTCCCCATTACCTAGAAAATGGGAGTTTGTGAAGAAAATAAAGAAGCCAGGATGTTCTTATTGTAGATGCAAGCTATATTGTGAATAAAATATGTACCGATCTCCTTTCCCTTACACATAAGAGCTAACATTCGTTGAGTGCTAATTATTATACCTTAGGTTCTGGGCTAAGTAATTAGAACATGTTATCTCATTAATTCCTCCTATCAAATATATGGAATTTACCATTTTATTTACATTTTAAAATGAAGAAAATGATTTGGAGAAGCTGAATGTTTTGCCCCAAATCATTCACCTTTTTAACTGTGGAACTAGGATTCAGATCCTCTCTCTTCATTGCTAAAGTATATCTGCTTGATAATTATAACTTCACCTGGCATGTTACTTGAAAATTTACATATTTAAATATGTACAAATGCATATTAAATATTGTACATAGTAAATATGTACATGTGGTACATATTAAATAACACACGGTATACATTTTTATTTGAAAAAAATTATAGTGAAAGGAAAAGCAGTAGTAAAAAAAAAGCAATTGATATGTTATATTCAAGATCAGGGCTTCCCAAGTGGCACTAGTGGTAAAAAACCTGCCTGCCAATGCAGGACACAAAAGAGACATGGCTCCATCCCTGGGTCGGGAAGATCCCCGGGAGGAGGCGTGGCAACCCACTCCAGTATTCTTGCCTGCAGAATCCCATTGACAGAGGAGCTTGGCGGGCTACAGTCTATATGGTTGCAAAGACTTGGACACGACTGAAGCGACTTCAGGCACACATTCAAGATCAGACTTAAGGATCCTAACTTAGATATCCAGAGGTTACCAAAAAAGATGATAAAAAAAAAACCTGGGCAATTATGTGATTGCACAGAAATGTCCACATGCCCACAATCCTATTCCTTTGTAAGGTTAACATTTAAGACAACTTTTCCACGGTCATCAGTGTCCTGCGGCCGTAGCTCAGGTTTCCAGAGACAATTTTTGCGCTTCGAATTATTTCGAAAGCAAGTTTTCACATTTACCCAACACACACAGGAGTGATAAAGAGCAAGGTGGACACAGGCATTTCAGTTTACAAGTCCATTTCTCTAAAGTTCTCCCTTGCCTTATCACTATTAGAATAAACATGTATGATTGAAAGCATAAATAAGGTATCAGTCATATAGTAACATTCGCTGAGTGCATACTGTGTGCGGTGAACCACACCAGTCATGAGAAGCGATGGTCACAAAATCCTTCAGGTGCGAGAAATGATGTACTTACTGCACTGAAATCACTGTAAGAGGCACAGGGAAATCCGGCAAAGCCATCAGGGTTGAGGATGCTGTCAGCATAATACTTGTAGCTTCTTAAGTGATTACAGGCCACAAAGTCACGCGTTCCTTTGAAATCAGACATGATTACACATCAGAGACAGATGTTATTTTTCCAAGTTAATGCCATGTTTGAAACATAGTTGTTGAATAGGTTTCTCTAATTAGTGCAAACTCCTGGCAGCCACAGGACAAAATCGCTTATGAAGGGTTGCTATTATTTGAGATGTAATCAGAAGTTCAGATTATAATAGTGATGCCACAGATGAATGAAATGGAAAAATAACTCTAGGAAGAAAAGATCCGTCTGTATAGATACAAGTATAATTTAGTAATGTATTCCCTGAGTTAGATTCCTGCAAAGCTGAATACAAGTACATTTTCTTTCCTGTAGTCTGCTCACGTCCACTACCCTCGGTGAAAATGTGTATCATGGGGATACGATAAAAAGTCCTTGGTTATAGAAAATGTGACACCTGTGCCATATCAAAATATGCAGCATGTTTACCAAAAGAAAACACAGACTCTGCCCCAAGGAAATCTCCTTATGTACATAATAAATAGGTTTACCTTCCCAGATCCCATCGATGTCAACAATCTGAGACAGAGCGTTCTTCTGACATCCAGGCATTTCTTCTCCTCCATTTGGGAAGAAATCTAGGTGGCCCACAACTTGGCTCATTCCAAACCCTGAGAAATTTTAAAATATGGGAAAGTTGCTGTCAACATGCAGACTCAAAACACGCTAAAACGCTTATGTGTAAATTCAAAAAGCGCTCCAGGAGGATGAATTGAGGGACTAACCCAGGTTGGGGATCATTGGGGCAGCGTCTGTGTGAATTACATCCACAAACTGGGCATCGCTGGGGTCCAATCGGACCAATTCAGGTGTGCCCTCAAAGCAAGGCTCCGCTGGATCCAACCCTGAAACAGACAGGATGTGTCATATCAGTGTCATATCAGTGGACAGACATGTTTGCCTCTCTCACTAGTAATACATCCGAGTGCAAGCACAGGTGGTAATCACGAGTAGGGCGTGCAAAGAGATAAGTCAGTTCTTCCGTAAGGTACCCTTTTCTGAAAGGAAATCTATGTCTAGCTTACTATTCGCTTTAAAGTTAATTTTCCTTGAGCTGTGGAATATTCGTGGATACATAGTCACTGGGTCAGTTCTGTCACTAGTGCAGTTACAACGAAAGAGGTCAGACTCCGGGAGGTAGCACTGGACTCCTAAGAGATTTTCAGGCTAAAAGAGTTCCACCTACACTAACTCCCCTGAGGGCGAGGATCTTGGCATTCACAATCACTGGGACCACAGTTTGACACAATGCCTGACTGAGCAGGTTCCACTGGTCATTAATGGACTGTGAAAAGGAAAGTTCTCTCCAGTAAATTAAAGAGAAATATTCCAGGTGCCCTCACCAATCCAAATATAACCAACTTATCTGAAGTATTAAAAAAAAGAGAATCAGGAGTTTAGGGACAGAGTCAGAAGATGCAAGGGTAAGTAATCATTCCCTGAAATAGTCACCTCTCAGATCCAGGAAAGCAAAGTCTTTCTTAGAAAGTTACAAGGTTTTTGCAGGACCTGGGTATCCAGTACACAACTCCACTGGCTAAATGCAACCAGTCTGAGATTGGTAAAGTGACAGTTTTGATCTAATTAGCAGCTTGAGCTCGGCAGCCCAGGCTCCCAGACTATCTGCCCCCACCACTTGGGTTGTGGTTGATGAGGATTGGAATAATTACCAATTGCCGTGAAGCAGAATATAACTAATTAACACATTTTTGATCTCTTTGGGTTTAATTCTATTTATTCTATTATTTATGCTATTTATTTTATTCACTAAACACATCCTTTGTGAATATCTGACAAAGAGAAAATAGATATGAATAAGACCGCCAGATGTTCTTAAGTCACGTTTTAGTCACATGTGAGTATTTATTTGCTAAACAGGTCTCTGTAGACCAAAGATCAGTATTAATAAACAATTAATAAGGTCTCAGAACACACTCAGAGAAGGCAATGGCACCCCACTCCAGTACTCTTGCCTGGAAAATCCCATGGATGGAGGAGCCTGGTGGGCTGCAGTCCATGGGGTCGCTAGGAGTCGGACACGACTGGGTGACTTCACTTTCACTTTTCACTTTCATGCATTGGAGAAGGCAATGGCAACCCACTCCAGTGTTCTTGCCTGGAGAATCCCAGGGACGGGGGAGCCTGGTGGGCTGCCGTCTATGGGGTCGCACAGAGTCGGACACGACTGAAGCAACTTAGCAGCAGCAGCAGCAGCAGCAGCAGCAGACACTGATTTCTCTGATCCTGATTTCCTTCTCTAATTCGGAAAATGTAAAAACTTGTCCCCTCAGGTAAAAAAGCAGGTCTCTCTGTCAAATGTCTATCCCTGTAGCCCCCATATAGGCTTCACTTAGTCCAGTGTTGCAGCTTTTTACTGTTTTGACCTACCTGTGATACGTCCAATAGTCCCATTGGTTCTCCTTCCTGCCTCCCCAGCAGCGTGGGCACCCAGACTGTGGCCAATGACGTGGACGTCGGAAAGTGAGTATTCAAATGATGACTGTTGAAAAGAAAACTCCTTCAGAATGTTTTCAAATTGGCAAAATTCAAGATGGGCAGAAAAGAGAGAGCTCTGAAAACTCAGCTTTTAAGAAGACATGCTGCCCCTTCAAAGCAATCAATTTTCAGGGATTCTTCTCATTATAATGGAAAACAGCGATAGTTTAGTGCTTACACTGGTGGCAGTAATACTCTCTTTTATTGTTTCACTACATAGAGGAAACCTTTGATGATATGAGGACTTCTCCTGAGGCGATGAAGCAAGTATTTGGATTAGAAAATAATAATAATTCTTCAACATATGATGTTGGGAAAACTGGACAGTTACATGCAAAAGGATAAAACTGGACCACTTTCTTAAACCATACACAAAAGTAAACTCAAAATGGATTAAAACTTAAACGTAAGACCTGAAACCATAAAACACCCAGAAGAAGCATAGGAAATACATTCTTTGACATCCATCTTAGCAATATTTTTTTGGATGTGTCAAAAGCAGGCAAAAGAAACAAGAGAAAAAATAAACAAATGGAACTAATCAAACCGAAATACTTTTTCACGGTGAAAGAAACCATCACAAACCAAGAAGGCAACTTATTAGACGGGAGAAGATACTTGCAAATTATATATTCCATAAGAGGTTGACATTCAAAACAGACAAAGAGCTCACATAACTCTAGAGTTTGCTCAAATTCATGTCCATTGAGTCAGTGATGGTTTCTAACTATCTCATTCTCTGCCACCCCCTTCTCCTTTTGCCTTCAATCTTTCCCCAGCATCGGGGTCTTTTCTAGTGAGTTGGCTCTTTGCATCCAATATTTTACATCAAAGTATTGGAGCTTCAGCTTTAGCATCAGTCCTTCCAATTAATATTGACAGTTGATTTCCTTTAGAATTGACTGGTTTGATCTCCTTGCAGCCCAAGAGACTCTCAAGAGTCTTCTCTTGCACTGAAATTCAAAAGTGGTCAGTTTTTTGGTGTTCAGTCTTCTTTATGGTCTAGTTTTCACATCTGTCCATGACTACTGGAAAAACCATAGCATTGACTTGATGGGAAAGCTATACAACTTTGACTATATCAGCAAAGTAATGTCTCTGCTTTTTAATACACTGTCTAGGTTTGTCATAGCTTTCCTTTCAAGGAGGAAGCATCTTTTAATTTCATGGCTGCAGCCCACCAGTGCCCATAAAGCAAGTGGCAGTGGCTCGGGGACGTCAAGATTCCAGTAGAGCCAGAACATTGAGAGGTGTTAGAAATCCAACCCTCTTCCAGACAGCAGAGCAGCAGAAGGGCTCCAAAAGCAAGCGCTGTCTGCTTTCAGGTCCCTGATAACAGCCCTAAGCGACAGCATGTGTTGCCCTTTCGCAGAAGGAATGCGTGAGGTCCAAGTCAGGGAAATTCAAGGACAAGGTCAAGTTTGGCCCAAGTTGTTCATAGCTATTCCCCAAGCCCCACACTAGACAGTCACCCCACAATGATCTCTGGGCTCTGTGGCTGCATCTGCCCAATGATGGAAGCAATTTGAATGCTCAGTTGAAAGATATAGGGAGCGAACTCCAGGGAAGAAGGTTCTGATGGGATATAGATTCCTTTATAACAATTACCACAAGCACCAGGGTTTTCAATTTAATTAAGCCATTTCCTCAGCTTGGGGAATCTATGTCTGAGCTTAGTTGCTTTTTCTTCTTCTTTCTTTTCAGCTCTCTCTTTTATAACGTTCTCGTCTCCTCGGTCTTGCATCTTAGTGTGGCAGGATGTCTGAAATGATGATGAGTAGATGAAAAAAGAAAAATGATTTCTCTTCTTGTGCCTTAATGGAAGGTAGTGAAAGAATTGAATCAAGAAGTTAATAGTTACTATCATTTATGCTCCCTAGAAAGCTTGGTACAGGCGAACTCTAAATTATTTTTTGCTAATGGGGCAGTGGGAGCAAATGAAATGATATCACGGATCTGTTTAGCACTTGCCATCTCCCTAGTGCCTTTCCACACAATACCTCACTGAACCTGCCTGGCAATGCTGTGAAGTTGTCATCATTATCTTACGTAACAGATGAGGAAGGCTAAATGACTTCTGGAAAGTCACACAGCTGATGTGTGCCTCAGCTAGTCTCCAATCCAATTTAAAATGTTAAATTCGATGCCTCCGCAATGACTCTATAAACAATTCTAAATTCTCATTTGGGGTGTCCCTTTTAATTTTCCCTCCCACAAAATCAATGCAGGCAAATGGCCAATTTGGTAGGTCTTGAGTGTTATCCCCTTTCCATCTTCAGGAAGAGATGCTGATGAGCAGTGAAATATTCCAAACCAGACCTACTGTGTAAAATACTCTCACAACAACCAAGGCAAGGACCAGACTCCCTATTTTACAGGGAAGGGACTCAGACTCAAAGACACTAGGCAACTTGCCTGAGGACACAGATCTGGCCCCAGCCTGCTCACTGTGATGGATAGGGTGACTGCCAGCCTGGCCAGTGGAAAATGCCGGAGGTGCCCACTTCCTGGTAAACCTGTGCCAGGATGGCAGTGCATTTATGTGACCAGGACAAGTTTGCCCTGGTCAGCCCTGCGGTCCCACCATAAAAACCACTCGTGTCTCTGCCCCACTGATGGCGGGTCAACCACACGAGTGCCCTTCCTCGCAGGACGCCAGCCTCCCATCTCTGCTGTCTAGGTGATTAGCAAAAAGGACACAAAAGCCCAGGTATCCCAGGGGAGAAGCTTGGCCAACTCCAGAAGTTCCCCCTCCTGTCTGGACATGCCATTTTCACCAATGCCCTTGTTCAGGCTGTGTGAACAGAAGTAGATCTCCTTGCAGTCCAAGGGACTCTCAAGAGTCTTCTCCAACACATCAGTTCAAAAACATCAGTTCTTTGGCGCTCAGCTTTCTTTATAGTCCAACTCTCACATCCATACACGGCTACTGGAAAAACCATAGCTTTTACTAGATGGACCTTTGTTGGCAAAGTAATGTCTCTGCTTTTTAATATGCTGTCTAGGTTGGTCATAGCTTTTCTTCGAAGGAGCAAGCATCTTTTAATTTCACGGCTG
Organism: Oreotragus oreotragus; assembly: GCA_006410675.1. Classification (NCBI taxonomy): domain Eukaryota; kingdom Metazoa; phylum Chordata; class Mammalia; order Artiodactyla; family Bovidae; genus Oreotragus; species Oreotragus oreotragus. The sequence continues at coordinate 746,256 of SJYX01014429.1, forward strand.
CAGTCACCATCTGCAGTGATTTTGGAGCCCAAAAAAATAAAGTCTGTTTCCATTGTTCCCCATCTATTTGCCATAAAGTGATGGGACCAGATGCCATGATCTTAGTTTTCTGAATGTTGAGTTTTAAGCCAACTTTTTCATTCTCCTCTTTCATTTTCATCAAGAGGCTCTTTAGTTCTTTACTTTCTGCCATAAGGGTGGTGTCATCTGCATATTTGAGGTTATTGATATTTCTCCCAGCAATCTTGATTCCAGCTTGTGCTTCCTCCAGCCCAGTGTTGCTCATGATGTACTCTAGATATAAGTTAAATAAGCAGGGTGACGATATACAGCCTTGACCTACTCCTTCCCTGATTTGGAACCAGTCTGTTGTTCCATGTCCAATTCTAACTGTTGCCTCTTGGCCTGGATACAGATTTCTAAGGAGGCAGGTCAGGTGGTCTGGTATTCCCATCTTTTTCAGAATTTTCCACTGTTTATTGTGATCCACATAGTCAAAGGCTTTGGCATAGTCAATAAAGCAGAAGTTTTTCTGGAACTCTCTTGCTTTTTTGATGATCCAACAGATGTTGACAATTTGATCTCTGGTTCCTCTGTCTTTTCTAAATCCAGCTTGAACATCTGGAAGTTCATGGTTCATGTACTATTGAAGCCTGGCTTGGAGAATTTTGAGCATTACTTTGCTAGCACGTGAGATGAGTTCAATTGTTCGGTACTGTGGCCACTTCTGATTGAAAAAGGTTACTAACCATTAGGAGTGCAAATCAAAACTACAGTGAGACAACACCTCATACTTGTCAGAACGGCTATTGTCCAAAAGACAACAGATACTGAGTGTTGGCAAGGATATGGAGAAAAGGGAATCCTCAAGTATGTCAGTGGCAATGTAAATTGATACAGCCACTATGGAAAATAGTATGGAGGTTCTTCAAAAGATTAAGTACAGAACTATCATACGGTCCAGCAACTTCACTTCTGGGTATTGTTTCTAAGAAAACGAAAACATGAATTCCAAAAGATATATGCGTTCCTATGTTCATTGCAGAATTATGTACAACAGCCAAGCCATGGAAACAGCCTGAGAGTCCATCAGTAGGCGCATAAAGAAGTAGTACAGACACACTGTGTTTCATTGAGCTGCGCTTCATTGTGTCTCACAGACACTGTGGTTGTTTTGTTTGTTTGTTTTTTACAAGCTAAAGGATTTTGGCTACTCTGCTTTGAACAAGTCTAACAGCGCCATTTCCCAACAGCATTTGTTCACTTTGTGTTTCTGTGTCACTTTTTGGTAATTGTCAGAACATTTCAAAATTTTCATTATTATAGTATTTCTTATGGTGATCAGTGACCTTTGATATTACTACTGTAATTGTTTTGGGGTGCCACAAACCACACATATGTGGATGGTGAATTTAATCAATAAATGTTCTGCTAGCTCCATGAACCAGACATTGCAATTATATATATTGGCACATGAAACTAATGGAATATTGTGTGTCAACGTTACTTCAATTGTTTTAAAAAGTGAAAGAAAAAAACTAAAGAAAGAAAAGAAAAGAATAATGAAAGCAATTACTTAAGTATTTTCAAGTTTTATATTTTCTAAGTTTTTAGTTAGCAAATCAGGTTAACTTGTTATCACTGTGCTTCTCTCCAAACAAACAAACAAAACCCCTAGTTTAATTATCATGTCAACTTGGCTTAATAACTGGTTATGTTAAAAGAACTAACAGTGGAATTCAGTAGATAGACCATACCTGGTTGCTTGAATAATAACACTTAAAATCAGTTTGATTTTAACTTAATGGGTTATGAATTGGTGAAGTTCAAATTGATTTAACTGCTGAAGCTTAAATCAAGATTTTTTTTTTTGCATTTTTCTCTTCAATCAAGGAGAATGCAACTCTCAGTAGAAAAAATATTTTATAAATTCTCATACATGCAGCAATTTTGAGGGGAAGAGAATTCAGAGAGCCATGTGCATGGGCTGTTATACAACCCAGAGTTAGTTACCTGAAGAACATCCACTAAATACGCCACCTCTGCACCCACAATTCGGATGTTCTGCGTGGCTTGCGTGTACCCTGTGCGGGAGCCGCCTTTCCAGTCCACACAGATGCAGTTCACACTTTCCACGCTAAACAGGTTCTGGTGGGAGGGACACAATAAATAGGTAAACAATTCAGGATCTTAACTAACTACTAACTAACACTCTTGAAGACTAGGATCAATTCTCTTCTTGATCTACACAACATCATGCTTGCTTTTTAACCCGAAGTCAGTAAACAAAACTTCTGTTACAGTTATGGAATGCTTTTTAAAGCTTAACATTGGCTCTAAACTAGAGGTTTGGCCATAATGGGAAATGGATTCTTGGGATGTCTACACAACAGATGCATGGATGTTTGTTTTGGGGGAAAGTGTATAAAACGTGGTAGAGTGGTTTGTCTCACTAGCACATCATCAACTTCACAAGACTACTAGAATGTCTCTTACTAGAATGCACATCAGGACATCACCCGTCTTGTTCACTGATGTATGCTCAGTGTCTTAGATAGTTCCTGGCATATAGTAGGTATTCAATAAATATTTACTAAATAATGGAATAAGTGAAAGACTGTGTCAGGATTCTTTAAATAAAGATATTGAAGGCAAATGAATAGGCTCTTCCATGGCAGAAAAATACATCTAAGTTTTTGTATGAATGTGTTTTATTGTACATCACTGAAGTTATTTCACGTAAAAATACAACCTTCCAGATATCTACTGGAAGTGAGGATCAGTGATAGTTTCATGAATGCTAGACCTGGCAGAAATTTTGTTTATTTGAGTATGTATTTGTGCATATCCCCACCTTTTTGCCAAGAAGAATTTGAGAATGAAGCAACCTTAGAATCCCTCTCCAACTCTTCCATTTTACAGAGAGTAAAATCCAAAGAGGGGAAACAATTTGCTAGTGTCCTGGCTAGCTAAGGATAGAGTCAGAACTGGAATTTAGGGCATTTGTTTTTCTAATTTAACCTACTCACTTCTCCATCTTGATGCCCAAAGCCAATCAAATGCAAGAAAAACACGGCTGCCTTTGGGATCTCAAAAATAAACTATACATATATCTGAAAATCTACATACCTTTGGAGCTGAGAATCATAAACTTATCTTTTCTTCACTGTAGTATATGAATCTATTATTTACCCTCCCTCCTCCCCCAGCTCAATAATCAACTATAAAGTATTTTAGAAGACAAGTTGTGGCCTTACTGATTATTTCTAATCTTAACTGTCTTCAGGATCAGTCAAAACTCTCTTGGAGTGAATTCAGCCTTTAACTTGAGTCACAGGCAGGCCTGAAATGAGACCTCTAAAGAAAAGACTGCATCTTGGTGCCACAGTTGGCCACAAAAGCTTGATGAAGAAATGAATCAACGATAATGGTCCTCCAGCACTAGCAGTTATTCAGAAAATGCACTCTGTTTGATTTTCTGTCGTTTAAGTCTTCATTATCACAGGGCACATAGCCAAAGGCAAATTCAAGAAAATAGGATCACTGCTGTTGAAACAACAGGAGCCAGCAATGAAAATCTACACAGTTTTTCAAGCTATCGCTACCATAGGAGATCAACAAGTAACAAGTGAAAATCACAGGAAAATAATTAGTTTGGGCAAAATGAGTTATCTTAGTTCTTCACACAGAAATCAAAGCCTATTGAAGAAATGAAATAGGAAATGAAATGCAACAAATGCTGCATCAGTATGGCAGCATCTATTGTGAAAATTTTGAAATATCTTTGTGTTAATTACTAAATAATCATTACTTAGAGCCACCACATGCCTGCCAGCTTTGCTGGTCTGACCTCCACCCTGTCACCTCCTGGACCTCCTCTGGGAACCCCAGGCCCAGTGAGGTCAGAGGATACTCCAACCTCCTGCTGACAGGTATCTGTCCTGACTGGGTGGGGCCTTGGCTTCTATGTTGTTAATTATTACTCTGGAAACAAATTTCATTAAGAGGTTTACAGTCCCACCTTGCAAATACTCTGCAGCCAGTTTTCATCTCCCTTGTCTATGAATCCATGAATAACAAAGCGGGTTTTTCTATTTGTTTTGAAATTGGAGTTTGCGATGATTGATGCATCTGCAACAATTTCCTGTTTGGGGGAGAAAAATGTATAACGTCAAGTTTCTGAGAGCATCCAGTAGGACCGCCTGTACGAGGAGGGAAGTGGCAGGTGGGAGAATACTACTGAGTCTCAGGGTCCTTGGGAGTAAAGAGTCTCTCATTACAGCCAAGCTATTCCAAACATTACCAAGTCACTACTTTTCAGATGTCGTAAAATTTTTGTATTTGCTCTACTTGGGTAATGTGCCTGCTTTAATATTGGAGGCAGAGGATGAGATGATTAGATAGCATCACGGACTCAATGGACATGAATTTGAGCAAACTCCGGGAGGTGGTGAAGGACAGGGAGCCTGGTGTGCTGCAGTCCATGAGGTCACAAAGAGCTGGACACAACTTAGAGGCTGAACGACAGCAACACAATACTGGTGGTGGGGTCTTGTCTTGTATTTTATAGATACAAAATATGTTGGGAGATTACACACAACATCTGGAGATTATATATAATAACCATTTTTAGACTATTGTATTAAATGCACCATAGAGGAATGGATACTTTAAACAAGTTATCAAGCAAGACTTTAATGAACAAATTAGAGCTTATCACTTAAGCTCTCTGCTTTAAAAATCTCCACTGTGTGACCTGTTCTTTTTAGAAGACAAAATTCTGTACCCTTATTACATAAAACAGATGAAACTTAGTTCTGAAAACAATGAGCATTCTTACTTGAAAGTTGTTTGGGTTCTCATTAGTGTACAGGAGGAAGCGAGTGTTGACTTCTTCTGGAGACCAAGGCAATACTTTGAGGGGTCTTTCTATAATTCCTGTCCAAGGGGAATCATCACTGAAGCAGCCAAGTCTATCGTAGCAGACTTCTTTTCCTGCAACCACACAGCAGTGTTAGTTTCACCAGAATGCTCTTTTTAATGGTCTCCCTGCCAATGTTTGAGTTAAATTACTTTTTGTGACATGTTTTCTTCCTCCACATCCTCAGATACCTTCTTATCCACACACTCACAAAACTACTTCAACACACAACATCCCATCTAAGGACATGCTGCTGATTCTCATTTCTACCATGTAGGACCACCTTCCTCCCTTTCTGTTCCTGTCCAGTCCCATGCTAGGGCTTGATTAAGACTCTCAACTCAGATGTCTTCTTTGGGCCTCCAGTGCCCAAGAAAGGAGTAGCTTTGGGTCCCCAGGCCTTGGAGTAGGGGATGAAATGCTTACCTTCTTTCAACCATCTTCTGACTTTGGGTTTGGGGTTGAGCGCTTAAGTTTCTTGCAAATGCCCACGCTTTATATATCTACCTGGGTGAGTACTTAGGTCTCACCCTATTGGATATATTTAGGGGCATCCTAAATTCTTGTGATGAAAAAGGCTGCTCACAAATAATCAAATATAAAGCCCATGCTGGGGCTTCCCTGGAGGCTCAGTGGTAAAGAATTCGCCTGCCAATTGAATCCTGCAGACATGGGTCCAATCCCTGATCCAGGAAGAGCCCACATGCCAGGGAGCAACTAAGCCCACACGCCACAACTATTGAGCCTGTGCTCTAGAGCCCGGGAGCCACAACTCCTGAGCCCACGTCCCATGATTCCTGAAGCCCCCATACTGCAGAACCCGTCCTCCACCAGAGGAGCCACGGCAATGAGCAGCCCACAGGCCACAGCTAGAGAGTAATCCCCACTTGCCACACCTCGAGAAAAGCCAGTGCAGCAACAAAGACCCGACACAGCCAACAATTGATTAATTAATTTAATTAAAACAAAAAGAAAGTCCATGGTTTGACACAACTCCGCACTTGAACGTTAACCCATGAAAGAACAACACAAAGGAAGGGTTATCCAGGAGTTACACCATTAACAGTAGGAGCAGCAGTTGCTGTGGGGCTGCATTCTTGAAAACTTACTATGTGCCCGGTACTAGGCAAGATGATTTACATACATTATCATACCTACATCTCACAATTATCTTACAGTAGGGGTGGGATTACATGCCCAGTTGACGGATGAAGATAGTGAAGCACAGAGAGGTTAAGAATTTTGCTCAGGGAGATACAGTTGTGGCTGGTGGAACCCGGCCCATGACTCCAAGCTAGGATTGCTAAATTTAGAAAGGAAAATGCAAGTTAAATTGGAGTTTCAGATAAACAATACATTTTTATTGTAAAAATAACAATAAATTTCAATTCTACTTTTTATAATGATAAATTTTGTTATTTATATGACTGTGTCTTATATTCTTGGTTTTATCTGAAATTCAGTTTTAACAGGGTGTCTTAGCTTTTACCTAGCAGCGTTACTCTCAATAACTATGCTCCTAATCATGGATTTCTCCTACTCACTTATTCATCATCCTCATAGTGGCTTGAATTCAGCTGTTGTAGCCTTTCTTCCAAGTATTGAGCAGTAAGTCTCTTCCAGCATGACATAAATATTTTTTCTTACCTACAACTGCTCCCAGCAACAGTGAAAGTGTCCAGATTAGCAGCATCTAAATAAAATTTTAAAATATAATTGAGTCCAGGTAAGTAAGTTTTTATAAGTTGGCATAATACAAGTCTGAATGGGTAAATTCGAATAAATTAGACAACAAGCTTCAGACTCACCGTGGCAGTTCTGTCGAGTTCTGCGCACAACCAGATAGCACCTAGAGGTCCTTTTATAGGCAAATCTTATCTTTTTGAGCAGTGCCATGGAAAAGTGGCATGAGAAAAGAGGAGGATGTATTTCTAATTTTAGTCATAAATAAACCACGACTGATAGAGTAAGTAAAGTTTTCCACCGTAGTTTTCGTAAGATGAGAAAACGGTAGATATGAATAGTTCTGTTTTAATGGGATTATAATGGTTAGAATCATCATAAATTCATTGTAGTGAAGTTTCTGGTCTGTCCCTTTCTTAGTTTACAGTTTTCTGGGCTGGTCTGTGGGTATGTGTGAAACTAAATTGTTTCCACGGATTTGACAGCCATAGTCTTGACAACAAATACTAAGAGCTTACCAGCTCACACGATTTTGTACAATCTTGCCTTTACCCTCCAAAACAATGAAATAGAGGCAATTCTTCAAGAGATTTCATTTCTTTGGGGAAAGCTGTTGATATTTTATTTTGATAGTCCATAGGACTAGTTTATTTCTCAACAGTAACATGGAAGACAGAATAAATGAACTGATGAAAGGAACTGGGGGTACTTCTAAGAACATAGAGGTGAGATCAGTGACCCTTATCACCAAATGAAATTACCCATAAGAGAAAAACAAAATTCAACTTAGAAGAAAATGATCTGGGAAATACAATATGGAAGAGAAGTAGTTCATAGAAAAGAACTAGGATGTGTTCATTGGGTGATAGATTGCCTTAAATTAATTTTATAAAGACTATGATAGGATACCATAATTTTAAGAAACCACAGCATTTGGTCTGACAGCATCACAGATATTGGTTGAATCATTTGAAATAGCCACGTTTGTAGGTCAAAAATGGTCAAATAGTCCAGTTCCCTGATAGAGTCTACAGATACACATACACACACAAAATGATTTGTGCATGAAGAAAATTCAGGAAAGTTGAACAAGGGAAATATGAACACCAGGACAGAAGTTGCAAGGAAGGGATTCCATGGATGGGAGCCGTGGCAAAGTCCCACTGGATCCTTCTGGTCTCAGCATTTAATTCCATCCTTAGGGACTCTTTTCCAATCCTGATAAGGTTGGTTTCCCTCTCCCCTCTAGAAACACTTCCCTTCAGAACTAGCCTCACGTGACACCCATCACAAGCAGCTGTGGATCAGAAACTCTGACCAGACTGGGATTCTCTAGGCCATGTCACATCTCAGTATCTAGCCAGGTTGGCCTGAAGCGGTCCCTGAACACATCCCCCTTGAAAGAATCAGCAAACAAATGAGGGAATGAATACAAAAAACAATACAGCTTGAATCATTGCTATAGTAACAACTGCCTACACAAACTCACATTAAAAACTGTGATTTTTAACTTAGAACAAGCAAACAAACAAAAAAAAAAAAAAAAAGAGGTGGGGGAAATAAGGTTCACACTGGGGTTTCAGTTCAGCCAGTCACTCAGTCGTGTCCGACTCTTTGCAACCCCATGGACTACAGCACGCCTCCCTGTCCATCACCAACTTCTGGAGTTTACTCAAACTCATGTTCATTGAGTCAGTGATGCCGTCTGACCATCTCCTCCTCTGTCAACCCCTTCTCCTCCCACCTTCAAACTTTCCCAGCATCAGGGTCTTTTCAAATGAGTCAGCTCTTTACCTCAGGTGGCCAAAGTATTGGAGTTTGGCCTTCCAATGAATATTCAGGACTGATTTCCTTTAGGATGGACTGGTTGGATCTCTTTGCTGTCCAAGGGACTCTCAAGAGTCTTCTCCAACACCACAGTTCAAAAGCATCAATTCTTTGGTGCTCAGCTTTCTTTACACTGGAGTTTACTATAAAATAAAATACATTCTGTGTGAATTACCAAGTAATTCATACAGAATTTCTAAGTAGGCATTTTAGATAGTACAAATTTAATCCATAATTTAGGTGATCTTTGTTCAGTATAGATTGTAGACTTAGGACTAAAAGTTACTAAATTCTGAAACAGAGACTAGAGTCCATGGAAAATATTTTTATGAACTGAGATAGGTTCAAATTTTAGAGTGCTTTGGGAAGAATCAGTTTCCAAAACTGTTATAAAAGCTAAGAAAGGAATTGTACATAATCGGCAGTCTATCATGTCTCTTCCAGATGAATAACTTCCCTTAAATTCAATCTTGTAAAATTTTGTGAACCATTTTGTTTCATTCATATCACAAATGTGCTATCTAGGAACGGCTGTTTATAGAGTTCGTAGCAGAGATTGCTCGTTTCTTCCCACAGAGAATAGAATTAAACTCTATCACTCAATCTCTCTTTCAGCAAAATGTGCCACAAGATCAGCAAGCCAATAAGATGTGAGTACACAGATGTGCATCAGTTCTAGACCTGTTCATAAAGAACCTACACGTGACCCTCCATGCTCCTTCTTTTCCATGGCTTGATGCAGACAAGAACAGTGACCTTGAAGATTACGTGTTGAAGCTGGTGGAGCCACAAGCTGGAAGGAGCCTGGGTTCCCTGCTTAGAGGAAAGCTGCTCATCAATCACAAACATCCATTTTGAACTTTACATACGCATGAAATAAATCCCTATTATGTTAAGCCACTGATATTTCAGGTTATGTCAATTAGCATTAACTAATGGAGATTATTTTATTGTACAATTTCTCCTACTTCCAAGAACAGCTTTGGTACCCAGCATTGAATGTGTGTGTGTGTGTGTGTGTTCAGTCACTTCAACTGTGTCTGACTCTTTGTGACCCCATGGACTGTAGCCTATCAGGCTCCTCTGTCCATGGGATTTTTCATCCTGGGCTGCAAACTTTACCATGAGATTTGGATGCAAATATTAAGCAAAACATTAATAATTTGACAGATTATTCTCCAATTCTTGGTTTTAAAAAACTCCTTTCTTCCTAAATTATAAAAATTAATTACTCTTCACTCCTTTTTTTTGTAGAATTTTAATTTTAATGGACATTTTTCAGTTCAGACCCTGAGGGTGACCATTGTTTTCAAAAGCATTCTGAAGCCAAATGATACCTCGAGTTTTAGTAAAAATTCAGCCAGTGTTGCCTGGGTCCCCAGATGCAGTTTATGTGTAGTTAGAGCAATTCAGTGTGCTGGATACAGAGGAAGTTCTCAAACATCATAGGCAGGTGGCTTGGAGCTACCACTGGAACTCTGCTCTCCATCAGCTTTTATTACTCCTGACATCTCAGGATTGCAGGCTACAGGTGGGGCCTGGGAAGGGGTTACAGAGCCGTAGTAGTCCTTCCCCATATTGTATGGCACGGAAAGTGGCCTTTAATTGAAAAATAATTCAAAACACTCCTTTCTCCTAGATTCAGCAAAGCACTACATAACATTGATTCAGTTTTGACCCTCAAACCTTGGACATTTAAATGTAAAAACTCTAAACTTGGAAGTTTCTAAGCCAGTAGCTATGTTTGCAGAGGAGTTAAATATTGACATATTCATATGTTTAGGCTCTGATTCTGGCAACCTCGTGATACCAAATTCCAGGTGAGGGAAAGAAAGACCCTGGGACACCTGTGTGGCCAGATAACCAGCATGTTAGCCAAACAGTCTCATTTACTTAACCTTCAGAGAGCCTGTCTGTCTTCCCTTATCTGGCTCCGCCCACCACCAAGGCCTTCAGCGTGATGGAGAACACACCAGCCTGGGGAAGCCAGATGCCCCCTGAGTAGAAGCAGACGGCAGTCATCTGGGGGTTACTGTGTCTTAAACCTTCCGGAGCATCTGTCCCACAAAATGTGGGGGGTTTCAGGTCCCCCAGACTCAGGGACTGAATAATAGCTAACCTCCCTCTGTTATGCATGAAGATGGTTTATGCTGTGAAAAAGAACAAGCATACTTAAACTTTTAGAGCATAAGTTATTCAGTTTTACCTACTTCTAAAATTTTTGTAGTTAATCTCCTGCAGAACCCTTGACACTTCAGCTGTTTTACTTACGAGGATGGTGAGACTCAGAGGCTTGAAGCAAGCTTTCCAGGCTCATGCCATTGGTAACCATCAGAGGTGTCTTGGGGACAATTTCTTTCCTCCAGCCCCAGATGACTTGTGTAAATTCACAAAAGGCCATGTTCCCTCCGGGACTGTGTTAGTCCAGAGTTGATATAAAAAATGGTCAGGAATGGGTACAGTAGGCGATGTTAAATGTGTATGTATATATTTGTGTATAAGACTGGGTATCTGTTTTCCAAAAGAAAATAACACACATTTTTTTGATAACTTGCTTTATTTGTATTTTGCTCCCTTACTACTAATGCAGCAAATGGCAATTTTTTTTCCAATGGAAATAAAACCATTGTGATATTAAACATGATAATCATTTCTCTCCTGAACCATCACAGAAGTCTTCTAATTGCTTTCCTTGTTCTCAGAAGAACAGTGTATATCCTCTACACTGCCCGACAGTCAGGTTTAAAACACAGACTAGCCACACTATTGTCCTTAAAACTTTAGCCTCCTTCCCTGCCCTGTGCTTTTTAGGTCAGCATGGCCTGATAAGAATATTGTATTGTAAGCCCCATTTTGAAAAGTAAAAAGAAATAGGTGAATACATTTTAACAACTTAATCTAAAATATTCCAAATATTATCATTTCAACATGTGTCACATTTCAAGTGGCCACATGTAGCTAGTGTCTGCTGTATTCCTCATTACAAATAAGACTTTATAGATATGATTAGCTTCCCTGAGGTCTCCAACCTTGCTGCATACCCATTTGGACCGTTTTCCAGCCACTCTGAACTCCTTTCAAGACATGAGCTCTCAACAGGTTTTAATAGGGTGCAACTACAAGGTACTTAAAGAATGGAATAACAAGATTCAGCAGATGTCATTGAGCAGGAAGAAATAGCAAATAGGTAGAGAGATGCAAAATTCAACAGACTCAGAGGTCACAGCTTGGGTACTGAGAGCTATGATGAAAGAGGGACAAAAGAGACATAACAAACAAAGGAAAAGAAAAGTACTAAACTAATAATTTGTACAAAAATCTTTTTTTGTTCTATACCTGAGATGTTTTGGGGATCAAACAATTAGAAATGATCTGAGGAAACGGACAGAGGAAAGGCAAAGCCAGAAGCTGTCTCACCATGTTCATTTCATCATTAACCTTTTAAGGTTGGCAAAATGCACTTCAAAAATTGTAAGTGAGTGGATTTCTCTTTCAAGTCATGATGGAGCAGCTGGCCTCAGGATTGTTCTTTTACCACACATAGTGAAAAGTTTGGGCGATATAACAATGATTTGCAAAGACGGAACAATGGGTGGTGCAAGATTGTAATAAATGGGGTAAAAAGGAAAACAAATGAGATGAGGCTTTTGGTCACTCTAGCTATACGCCTGCAGGCGCTTCCTGAACCTCAGTACAAGGGGGGAGGTTCCAGCCGGAGCAAGGCAGACAAGTTGAGCTGAGGAGAAAAAGAGCTGAGTTCACTGAGCCTAAAGTAGTTAGAAGGTGCAGAGCAAAGTACTGCAGTGCAGGAAGCTATACAGATGAAGAGTTTTCAGAAAATGGCACGGGAGTCCACTTGAATCTTGGATAATCTGGAAAATTCAGCTGTGGTCACAGGACTGGAAAAGGTCAGTTTTCATTTCAACCCCAAAGAAAGGCAATGAAGCCAGGGCAAAGGCTAATAGAGTTTTGCCAAGAGAACGCACTGGTCGTAGCAAACACCCTCTTCCAACAACACAAGAGAAGACTCTACACATGGATATCACCAGATGGTCAACACTGAAATCAGATTGATTATATTCTTTGCAGCCAAAGATGGAGAAGCTCTACACAGTCAACAAAAACAAGACCAGGAGCTGACTGTGACTCGGATCATGAATTCCTTATTGCCAAATTCAGACTTAAATTGAAGAAAGTAGGGAAAACCACTAGACCATTCAGGTATGACCTAAATCAAATTCCTTATGATTATACAGTGGAAGTGAGAAATAGATTTAAGGGACTAGATCTGATAGAGTGCCTGATGAACTATAGATGGAGGTTCATGACATTGTACAGGAGACAGGGATCAAGACCATCCCCATGGAAAAGAAATGCAAAAAAGCAAAATAGCTGTATGGGGAGGCCTTACAAATAGCTGTGAAGAGAAGAGAAGCAAAAAGCAAAGGAGAAAAGGAAACATATAAGCATCTGAATGCAGAGTTCCAAAGAATAGCAAGAAGAGATAAGAAAGCCTTCTTCAGCAATCAATG
>SJYX01014429.1:793949-808158 GCA_006410675.1 Oreotragus oreotragus
TGAAAAAAGCAAATCACTGAAGACCCCATGTTGTATGATTCCATTTGTGTGAACTCTCCAGAAAAGGCAGATCCATAGACATAGAAAGTAGATTAGTGGTTGCCTGAGGTTGATGGGGAGTGGCTGCTAATATTAATAGGTTTCTTTCCAGAGTAATGGTTGCACAGTTCTGTAAATACATTACAAATCACTAAGTTGTACATTTTTAATAGATGAATTTTATAGTATGTAAATTATATTTCACTAAAGTTGTTTTTTAAAACTTAGAACTAGAACTACTGTCACAATCCTCAAATTTACTATAACTGCCTTTCTGAAGTATAATTGACTTACAATGTTGTATTAATTTCTGCTGTAAAGTGACTCAGTTATATATATATATATATATATATATGCTAATCACTTTGGTTGTGTCCAACTCTTTGCGACCCCATGGACCATAGCCTTCCAGGCTCTTCTGACCATGGGATTCTTCAGAAAAGAAAACTAGGGTGGATTTCCATTTCCTACTCCAATATATATTTTGTGTAGAGATATATATACATATATATATACACACACACATTCATGTATTTTTTTTATATTCTTTTCCAATATGGTTTATCACAAGATACTGAATATGGTTCTCTGTGCTATACAGTAGGACCTTGTCATTTATCCATTCCATATATCATGGCTTACATCTGCTAACCCCAGCCTCCTGCTCCATCCCTTCCTCAATGCCCCTCCACCTTGGCAGCCGCCAGTCTATTCTGTCTGTGAGTCTGTCTGTTTTGTGGATAGGTTCATTTGTGTCATATTTTAGATTACACATATAGGTGATATCATATGATAGTTGTCTTTCTGACTGACTTTTCTTAGTGTGATAATTTCTAGGTCCATCCATGTTGCTGCAAATGACACTTCATTCTTTTTATGGCTGAGTAGTACTCCATTGTATATATGTAGCACATATTTTTTATACATTCATCTGCCAGTGCACATTTGGGTTGTTTCCATGTCTTGACTATTGTGAATAGTGCTACTATGACCCGTGAGGTGCATGTGTCTTTTTAAATTAGAGTTTTGTCTGGATATATGCCCAGAAGTGAGACTGCTGGATCATATGGTAACTCTGTTTTAGTTTTCTGAGGAACCTCCATACTGTTTTCCACAGTGACTATACCAATTTACATTCCCAACAACAGTGTAGGAGGATAGAACTGCCTTTTTTTTCTTTCCCACCCTGAGATAATGAGGAAAGACTTTTATATTGAATGTGTTTCCACCCCTCCACCTCCCATAAAAGCACTACTTCCAAGATTGAGGGGGCAGAAAAGAAGATTAGTTCAGGTCTTCTAAACTTTCTACATTTCTGTCCTGCCCAGTCATAATCACCTTCTTCCTGATGAACCCTAAGGCCCTGGAAAGTCCTGAATTATTCAAAGATTAAAATTGTACAGAAGTACAGAAGATTCTCTCTACTGTATCTCTAAGCCTTCCCCTGATTCCCATAAAGTCTGTGGACAGAAAGCTTGAAATAATTTTTCTTCTTAGTCCAAACTAAGCAGAGCAACTAAAACAACAATAAAACCTACCCATTCCCCAGGAATTCTAGCTCTGCGGGGTTTTTTCTATAGTTGAAGCAGCATCTTTTAGGCAGATGTTGGCTACAGGGTAAGGAATTTAGGTCACACAAAAGTCATTTTCTTAGGAGTATTGCTAAAGAATGGGTTATTGAGCAAACATGTAAGCTTTCCATCTATGGACGTCTTATTCGTTTTTTAGTTTTTCTTTAAAGATTTTTATCTGTGAACTCCAAACTGCAGTAGGTTTAGCATTCCCATAAAGTAAGAAGGCAAACACAATTTCCACCTCCATTTCTACTACCTAGATATTTAATGGTTTCTCTTCAACTCCATCAGGCCTTGCAGTCCCTTCTCTGTTTTACTGTTGTTCACTTTTAGCTTAATAGCCACCTAATTCTATGCATCATCTCTCTGAAAATTTCAGAGAGTAGCCATGTTAGAGAACTGCGCTCTGAATTTAGAACAGTACATTATGTGTCTACTTTTATATCACGCTCCATTCACGCTGCTCCAGTGGCATTGGCCAAGCTCAGTGGCAAACTGAAATGACTATGATGTTTTCCATTTTGAAAGGATGGCTTATTTAGCAGATACATAATAGCATGCATTTTCTTTACCATTAAGCATAGTTTGGTCTCTGCCTCCTAAATCAGTTATAGGCATCAGCCTCCCACGTTTGAACTATTTGTCATGACTGAGAAGATTATAATCTCAGTGTACTTGTTTTGCTTTAGCCTCCTAACCCTGAAGACTGATAACCTATCAGAAAATCTCTGTCTTTAAGATCCACAGAACTCCTATTTTTAATACCAATTATAGACATTAGGTGAGAGTGATAATCATAGCTAATATCTATTGAACTCTTACAGTGGCCTTGGAGAAGGAAATGGCAACCCACTCCAGTATTCTTGCCTGGAGGAGTCCATGGACAGAGGAGCCTAGTGGGCTCCAGTCCGTGGGGTTGCAAAGAGTCAGACACAACTGAGCGACTCTCACTACAATGGCCTAGCAACAGTTAAAAGACATACAGATAGAGAGATATCAATAATTAATTTACTTAACCCCAACAACTCTATAAGACAGGTACTATTATTATCCCTATTTTATAGGTGAGGACATTGAGATACAGAGAGATTAGATAACTTGCCCAAGGTCATACAAGTTGTAGTGGCAGAACTGGGATTTAAATACAGGAGTCTAGCTCCCAAGCTACTAGGGTGTGTTGCCTGGTAGCGGGACCTTAATAAACTTCTTTGAGTAAACAAAAGTACGTAGTGCAACAAAGAAATCTATGATAGTCAGATTCCATCTGTTCATCTCCAGCCGTCTTTTCCAGGCACATGCCCCCCAGGAATCCTCCCCATATTACTAGAACAGAAGGGACATTGTTCTGTTGCCCCTCTTCCTAGCTCTTTCACCTCCTTCCTAGTCACAGAGAGACCTTTATAGAAGATACGTTTATAGAGAAAAACGCATACTTTGCAAAGCAAACTAATTCCCAGGAACCCAGTTATCAGTGTGTAAATGCACAAGGTAAATCTATTCTTTGACTCATTATTACTATAAGATAAAACAGAATTCTAGTACAGCAGAATATGGAGAGCAAAAATTCTGCAGAAACCTAGAGCTGTGACATTGTGTTTTAACCTTATCTATTTCCAGCATTTACAGGAGACCAAGATGGCATGGCCGGAATTGGATTTTATTTGAAAACCTCTCTCTGATTCTTTGCTAATGAATCAGATAAATTAACCAGGCTGCTCTTTCTCAGTTTCCAAATCGGAAGTCAAGATTTCAGAAGCACTTGGCGCCTATAAAATTTTATAGTGGTGGCAACACTCTTTGTGCACTGAACATGTCATAGCTGCCTCGGTCATATATTCAGAAGTGACAGTTAGGCATATGATAGCTGGAGGTCCGGACAGAATGGCTAGACCAACACTTTTTAAAAAGTGGAGAGGAGGACTTCCCTGGCAGTCCGGTGGCTAAGACTCTGTGTTTCCACTTCAGGGGGCGTGGGTTTGATCCCTGAGCAAGGGCCACATGCTCCATTTCTGGTCAAGGAATTAAGATACTATATACCACACAGCATGGCCAAAAAACAAATAAGGATAAAAGGTGAGAGAGATGAGATCCCCCTCTCCAAACCTGGGGCTTAGAGTAAGAATGTGTTCACGCACAAGCCAGGAGGAGGTCCCTCAAAGGATTTTCTGCCCTTCCCTCAAAGCAGGTCATAAAACCCTCATGTGAGAGGTGACTTTCTATACTCAAAAGAAGGGACACAGAGAGGAATGTGAATGAACAAGCCTTGATAATGTCCCCCAGTTTACTACATTTGGCTCCTACTCTTTGCCTTATCACATCTTTCCATGACTTTCCACTCTCATCAAACCTCATCAAACAGCATAAATGTGCTCAAGTGTAACTGTTTGTTCAAGTCTTCATTTCCTTAGGAAGGTTCTTGTGTCACTTTAATCTTATATTCTGTGCTTTTCTCTTATTAATGTTTTTTATTACAGGGGTCCCAGTCAACAATGCAAAGAGAAGAGGAAAAAGGTATCGTTTTCCTCCCTACAATGCTATGCAAGTCCAACAGTTTCATCTGATAAAGGAATTTCACCAATAGCTCATTCTGTGCTCTCTCAAAAATGTCTGTCTCTGACCTTGACCCTGGATTCATAAGCTCTTCTGTAATACTGTGACTTGAGCCTGTTTTTACTACAAGGAAGGTGAGCTCAAAAGATGTCTTTGGGTTCTTGATCTCATTGCCTATTAGTAAACCTCATGCTGGAAGGTATGGTGCTTTGCTTGTTTTAAGAAATAACAGCTGAGAATCTTTTAGAACTGATGAAAACCACAGAGTGGTGTGAGATATCACTACACACTCACCAGAATGGCTAAATTAGAAGAGCTGGTGGTGCAGATGTGAGGGCAAAAAACAAACAAACAAAAAACTCTCAACAGTGCTGATAGGAGTATGAATGGCTACACTCTCCTGGAGGGCTTCCTGGCAGTTCCTAGCAAAGCTGAGTATGTGCACACTTCACGAATCTTCAAGTCCATCCCTAGGTTTATACTCAAAATAATGCACCGAAAATATAAATATTCATACATACAAAAAGTTACAGCAGCATTATTTGTAATAACTTCAAATTAGAGACAGTCTAAGTGTCCACCAACAGGCCACACTAAGAACGAATAGATGCGTGCTTGCTTTGGCAGCACATATACTAAAATTGGAACGATACAGAGAAGATTAGCATGGCCCCTGTGCAAGGATGACACACAAATTCGTGAAGCGTTCCATATTTTTTTTGACAGGCACACACTGCTGTATTTAAAACAGATAACTAAAAAAAAAAAAACCAAAAACAGATAACTAATAAGGGCCTGCTGTGCTGCACAGGGAACTCTGTTCAATACTCTGTAATAACCTAAATGGGAAACGAATTAGAAAAAGAATAGATGCATATATAGATGCATTATATATATATATATACACATATATATAATGGAATCATTTTGTTGTATACATGAAAATAACACAACATGGTTAATCAACTATAATCCAATATAAAACAAAAACTCAAAAAGGAATAAAGTTAAAATAAAAAAAAAAGAATGAATAGATGCTTCTGACTGCGTTTATGTCAAATTAGGAAAATCAAGCAAAACTAACCTATGGTATTAGAAATCAGAAGAGGGGTTACTTTTGGGTGATTAATGATTGAGATATGCACAGAGATTTCTGTAATGTCATTAGTGCGTGTGGTTTTTTTTTTTAATGTACAAAGGTGTGTTTGTTTACCTTGTAAAAATACACAGAACTGCACATTCATGGTTTGTGTACTTTCTTGTATGTTTGCTGTACTTCAATAAAAATGAAGTGAAATGAAATGAAGTAATGAAGTGAGGAAAATGGAAATAAATCACTCAAGTCCCTCTCCTGGTGGTGTCCGTGTTATATAGTGGCCTGGGTTATACTCAATTTACCAACATCTGCCTCACCCCCCAAGGCCCCATTTTCCCTCCTTCTAGCACCCCACTGGGCTTCCCTGATAGCTCAACTGGTAAAGAGCTTCTTCAATGCAGGAAACTATGGTTCGATTCCTGGGTTGGAAGATTCGCTGGAGAAGGGATAGGCTACTCACTCTAGTATTCTTGGGATTCACTTGTAGCTCAGCTGGTAAAGAATCCCCCTGCAATGCAGGAGACCTGGGTTTGAGCCCTGGGTTGGGAAGATCCCCTGGAGAAGAGAAAGGCTACCCACTCAGCCCAGTCTATCATCAATGGGGTGAACAACAGAAGGATAGGATATAAAGGGTGAGGATTAAAGATGCAGAGAATCCCTCCAAATATAAGTCAATTTAATGACAAAAGCTACAAAGAGATGGCAAGGTTTTGCTCTGTTCAATGCAAAAAAAAAAAAAATCAGAGCCTCAAAGATTTATTAATCATAAAATCTTTCCATAAAATAGAAATGTACCTTACTTTAAAATCAGCTGTCATAGAGCTACTTATTTTCTGTCTTTTTGCTGTGAGGAATAATCTAAATTTAATACAAAGAGTTGTTACATAAACTTACAATGTCAAATGTCACCCTATGAAATACTACCAAAGGTGGCTAGGTAACCCTGTGACATTCAAGTTACCATATCTCTTCACAACTTTCTATTTTCTCCATAACACTCTATACGTACAACAAATCTTATCTTTTTGGATGAACTAGTGAATTGATATATTATTAACAAAATTAAATCAACAGCTGGTGAAATTCTGTTTAAAAAATTAACTTGCTGCTTGACTAAAATGCTTTTGTGTTTGTTTTTTTTTTTTTTAATCTGAATGCATTTCTTTTTTTTTTTTTTACTTTTATTTTATTTTACTTTACAGTACTCTATTGGTTTTGGCATACATTGACATGTACGCTTTTGTTTTTATAAATGAAACTGACTGGTTAATTGTATTAAATTGGCTTGTGGTCAGAGCTTAAATGTTGTGTTTACACACTGTTGGGTGCTGTTCAACCAAGGGGAAAGTTCAGTCTCTGGAGAGAAATATCTTTATTGATTACTACGCCAACAATAATTACACTGAAACGAGGCTAGCGGCTGCGACCTCTGAGTTCTTATATGACCTGAGCACAGATGCCTGAGCACTCCAAGGTGTGCTGTTTCCCCTCCCGGACGCTAGGCATTCTGTGAAGCTGAAAGTGAACAGGAAAGTGTTAGTTGCTCGGTGGTGTCCGACTATTTGCAACCCTGTGGACTGTAACCCACCAGGCTCCTCTGTCCATGGGATTCTCTAGGCAAGAATACTGGAGTGGGTTGGGTTCCCATTCCCTTCTCCAGGGGATCTTCCCGACCCAGGGATGAACCCAGGTCTCTCGAACCCAAAGAATCTCGCAGATTTTTTACTGTCTAAGCCACCAGGCTGGACCATCACTATTACAGTCAGTGCTCAGCTTCTCAGTTCCATGGGCACACTCCTTGTCTTACCTGATATGTGTGCTGGGAAAACAAACAACAAACCAGCAAAGAGTCCAGGACCACAAGCCTCTTCTTCTTTACTGACATAATTCATGCATTTGGTAAACAAAATGTCCTCCATGTTTTATATAATCCAGCGCATACTGTTCCTCCAAGAGCAACAATTCAATGATCAGGGTGGGGGCTAAAAATTATATTCTACCTTTAATATATGTTGTTATTCTTAAATTTCAGGATTGGTTCAAAATAAAATTTGGAGTGAACTTAACCAGAGTGATATATATCTATATTTAATCTTTATTAGCGTATAGTTTTTATAGCTTTACAATGTTGTGTTAGTTTCTGCTAGAGCAACGTGGACCAGCTGTATGTAAACATACATTCGCCTTTTGGATTTTTTTCCTATTTAGGTCATCACAGAGCACTGAGTGGAGCTCCCTATGCTATACAGTAGGCCCTCACTAGTTATCTATTGTATACATAGCACTATATATATGTCAATCACAATCTCCAATTCATCCACCCACACCCCAGCCAGTATCCATATGTCCATTCTCTATGTCTGTGTCTCTATTTCTGCTTTGCAAATAAGGTTGTCTGCATCATTTTTCTAGATTCCACATATAATCAATATTATACCATATTTGCTTTTCTCTTTCTGACTACTTTACTCTGTATTCCAGGTCCATTGATGTCTCTGCAAATTGCACAGCTCCATTCCTTTTTATGGCTGAGTAATATTCCATTGTATATATACGTACCACATCTTTATCCATTCTGCTGTTGATGGACATTAAGTTGCTTCCATGTCCTGGCTATTGTAAATAGTGCTGCAATGAACACTGGGGTGAATATATCTTTCTGAATTATGGTTTTCTCTGGGCATACGCCCAAGAGTGGGATTGTTGGGGCATATGATAATTCTATTTTTAGTTTTTAAGGAACTTCCATACTGTTCTCCATAGTGGCTGTATCAATTAACATTCCCACCAACAATATAAGAGTATTCCCTTTTCTCCACACCCTCTCCAGAATTTATTGTTTGCAAATTATTTTTTGATGATGGCCATTCTGACTGGTGTGAAGTGATACCTCATTATAGTTTGGATTTGCATTTCTCTAATAATAAAACTCATCTTTTCATGTCTTTATTGGCCATCTTATGTCTTCTTTGGAGAAATGTCTATTTACGCCTTCCACCCATTTTTTGATTGGGTTGCTTCTTTGATATTGAGCTGCATGAACTGTTTGTATTATTTTGGAGATCAATCCCTTGTCAGTTGCAAATATTTTCTGCCATTCTGAGCGTTATCTATTCATCTTATTTATTGTTTCCTTTGCTGTGCAAAAGCTTTTAAATTTAATTAGGTCCCATTCGTTTATTTTGGTTTTTATTTTCATTACTCTAGAAGATGGGTCCAAAAAGATCTTGCTGCGATTTATGTGAAAAAGTGTTCTGCCTATGTTTTCCTCTAAGAGTATTATAGTGTCTGGTCTAACATTTAAGTCTTTAATCCATATTGAGATCTTGAGAACTAAAAATTTCACTGCATATAGCACAGAGGTTTGATTCATTAAAAATGCATCACGTTGTTCAGTGGTTTGTTGACATTAAGCTATCACTGGATGACACAAAACACTCATTCTTCCACTAGTGGGTAGCTTAATAAATAATATGTTAAGTAAGCAAGGCTTTCTGTAATAGAAAGATAAATCAAACTTTAAGAAAACATGAATCTATTAGGGACAATTAGTGTACATTATGGAAGCATATAGACACATAATGAGAGCATTATATGGTTGGGAAAAATTATAAATACTGAAGAAAATCTAAATTTTATTTTTAAATGATTGATTCACCCACCTATCCACTCATTCATAAATACACGTGTGTGTTAGTCATTCAGTCATGTCCAGCTCTTTGTGACCTCATGGACTATAACCAACCAGGCTCCTCTATCCATGGAATTCTCCAAGCAAGAATACTGGAGTGAGTTGCTATTCCCTTCTGCAGGGGATCTTCCCAACCCAGGGACTGAACCTGGGTGTCCCGCATGGCAGGCAGATTCTTTACTGTCTGAACCACAGGGAAGCCTTTGTGTATGTAAAGCCTCACCTAATTAGCCAGAGGATTTCAGAATTAAAAAGCAATCCCAGAAGTCATAAATATTCTTCATTTTAAAGGTGGACACACATAGGGGTTCAAAATGAAATTGTTTGCTTGAGTTCTCTTTCGTTAATTGATTCTGGAATCAGGACCAGACCTCCAATTCACAATTCCATGCTCTGTATTCACTACATTAAATCTTAAGATATTTTGGAAGTTCAAAAAAAAAAATAGCCTTCTGTTTCTGAGATTTCAGAAAACATCATCCACATTGTTGGTACAAAACAGTATGTGTCCCATATTCCATTTGGTTTCTGTAGTTTTCTTTCTCCAGATTGTGTGTTTTGAACTCCTTGGGCCCGTCTCTCTTTTTGTAATAACCAACAGAACTACAATTTTTACCCTTGAAAATCTACAAGCCTTTGGAAGTGCTGGTAAAAGAAACCTCTGCAAATAATACAGGAAAAGTGTTGTATTGTCTCCTGCAGCTTCAGAGAAAAAGCAAATCGCTTTGTGTATAATGAAAAGGTTAGTAAAACACCTGGAATTTAGATGGTGATGTTATATCCTGTGAAAATAACCCTCGCCCTGAAAAAGGTCTAAATCTGATTGGTTGACTTAAAAACATTTGGCTGTGGAGATAAAATTTAAATTCTGTTCTGCTTTCCAGAAGCTCTAAGTGTGCATATCTTTTCATTTTAAGCCAGAAGGGAATCACTAACACTTCCTTTTTTCTCATTCTTGCATGTTGTGTTATGATTGGAATAGAATTCTTATTTAAACAAAGAGCTTGAGGGTCTTGTCTCATTTTATAAATGAACAAGGTTCAAAGGCATTACCTGCTGCCTACATGCTCTTTGAGGTAAAAGTCCAGAAAAAATGGTGTCTCCTTTAAAGTAGCATTCACATCTCTCTGGTGGCTCAGATGGTAAAGAATCTGCCTTCAATGCAGGAGACCTGGGTTCAATCCCTGAGTCAGGAAGATCCCCTGAAGAAGGGAATGGCTACCTACTCCAGTATTCTTGCTTGAAGAATTTCATGGACAGAGGAGCCTGGCAGGCTACAGTCTAAGGGAATAAAATTTAAATTCTGTTCTGCTTTCCAGAAGCTCTAAGTGTGCATATCTTTTCATTTTAAGCCAGAAGGGAATCACTAACACTTCCTTTTTTCTCATTCTTGCATGTTGTGTTATGATTGGAATAGAATTCTTATTTAAACAAAGAGCTTGAGGGTCTTGTCTCATTTTATAAATGAACAAGGTTCAAAGGCATTACCTGCTGCCTACATGCTCTTTGAGGTAAAAGTCCAGAAAAAATGGTGTCTCCTTTAAAGTAGCATTCACATCTCTCTGGTGGCTCAGATGGTAAAGAATCTGCCTTCAATGCAGGAGACCTGGGTTCAATCCCTGAGTCAGGAAGATCCCCTGAAGAAGGGAATGGCTACCTACTCCAGTATTCTTGCTTGAAGAATTTCATGGACAGAGGAGCCTGGCAGGCTACAGTCTAAGGGGTTGCAAAGAGTTGGACACAACTGAGCGACTAACATAAACACCCATCTCTATACACTCATACATCTCTAGCCTTCAGTTATTTTAAATGTTAGGCTTGCTGTGCATGTGAAGTCGCTTCAGTCATGTCTGCCTCCTGTATCTCTATGGACCTTAGCATAGAGCAGAACTCTAGAGAACCACGTGTAAAATCAAGAAGCCCATCTGGTATTATAATATAAGTTTGTATTTGGGGGGAAAAAATCACACAACATAACACAAAACACACCTATTATTTTTATTACACAATCTGCAGAAAGCAAAGATTTACCAAATCTTTTTAGCCAGAGGGTATATGAAAAAAAATTGATTTTCCCAAGTAGAAGAGTAAAGATCCCAGAAGGGACAAGAGATTTTTGTTTATCTAACATGAGCTTAGATTTTAAAAGGCTGGCAAACAGTAACTTGGCATAAATTATACTTCTGTTCCTGAAATGCTCTGCTTGTTCTGAAGACTTGCAGAGTCAACAAAACTTGAGGGCTCTTTTACACAGGGTGATTTCTGTTATTCACTTTGTTCTGAGAAGCCTGGGGAAACAAACACACAACTTAAACAGCTAATGTGAATTTTCCTTAACTTGTGCAGAAACATTTATGATGCACCTCCTCCAGCCCTAGGCACAGTGGAGAAGTCAATGCCTCTTCCGTAACTGGATCTTTACACAATTTGCCTCTTTCTTCCAGTCCTCCCAGAGCACAAACCCTTGTAACCCTTCAAGTCACCTTTCTCCTCTTACCTTGCCATCTAGCAACTAAAGTCAAAGACATTCAGTGTTTTATTTTACCTACAACTCTAACTGGTATAGCCCTTTCAAATCTATGAAGTGCAAGTACAGGCACAATCCTTTGAATGAATAAAAGATGACCAGCAGGGGCTTCCCTGGTGGTCCAATAGCTGAGACCTCGCCTTTCAATGCAGGTGGTGCGTGTTTAATCTCTGGTGGGGGAGTTAAGATCCCACATGCCTTGCAGCCAAAAAACTAAAACATAAAACAGAAGAATACTATAACAAATTCAACAAAGACTTTTTTAAAAAAGAAAGATCACCAGTTAACTTGAAAGCTGTAAGTAAGGTGCAGAAAGTGTTTATCCTGCAGATGAGCATGGAAGGGGTCAATGCCCAGCTGAATCCCAACAAGTATCCAGACCTAAGTAACTAGTTTATAGGAAATACACAGGAGAGAGGAATGTACTAAAAGATATCAAGGGGATCCCATCAGTTGAACGTGAGAAATTTTACAGGACAAGTAATTTGGTTTATTTAAAAACTGGTGTGGAAGAAGGGGGAGGGGAAACCGCTAGAGACAGGGACATACTAATCATATGCAATTTTTGGATCTTGTATGGATATAAATTTAAACCAATCAATGGCCCAAAGACCTTTTTCAGACAATCTGGGAAATGTAAAAACAACTGGAATGTAAGATAATATTAAGGAATTACTGTTAATTCTTTTAATTAATCTTAAATCCATTTAAAAATTACTGTCAGTTTTTATAAAATAGATATTATAGTTATGTTCAACAAATTTATTGTTTACAGATCCATACTAATGTGTAGGTGGGAGAGATGGTATTACATGTAAGATCTGAAGTTCACTCCATTGGAGGAAGCAGATGTGGTCCAAGAGCAAGATGCTCCCACGTGCAAGTTTAGAGGCGGTGTTTGTGGGTGATGTGATGACAAGTTTGGGGTGTGGATCGATGGCGATGGGCAGTGAAGGAAGTGATGACTAATGGGGTGGGAAGTCACTTTTCAGCACTAAGGGCAGTTCGCTCAAGAAGCAGAAGAATTTCCTAACAGTCTTCACCACAAATACCCTTCTACAGTAACACAGGGCACCCAGAGGGAAAAAGAATTTTTTAAAAAGAGCTTTCCTAGGTGGCAATATACAGAGAAAAGCTACAAAATCTCTTCTACCTCTCACTCTGAAGACCAAGGAACACTTTGAAAATACTAATGTGCTCTCATTAGTTTTCATTATTAATCATTAGATATACCAACCCAAGGGGTTACCATCTACTATACATCATGAGCTACAGACATAATCTGTCTTAGCAAGATTTAACAACATAGTAAATATTCCTCAAACCGTTTTGAACAATGGCTATTCCACCTGGAAATGCTCTAAATGCACTTCAGTGTTGTCCCCCTGAACTCTCAGTTCTGCCTGGCCAGGTCCTGTGCTATTTTTCATACTCACAACATTCTTATAATGCAGAAAAGGGGACCGATATAAGAACAATAGACAGAAATTCTATAGTTAATTAAAGTAGGGATCCCAGAAGTTAATTGACTCCAATTTGTCTTTTCAAGCTAAGAAAGAGCCAGCCCAGAGATCCCTTGAACAAGGAAGCAGGCCAGGACTCACAGAGTTTAATGCAGTGTGCTGGCTCATAATTCTTCCTTCCAGCTGGCGAGACCCTCCTGAAAGGAAGAAAGGCTGAGCAGAGAGTAGTGCAGGCTTAGGGGAGCTCTCTCATGGGAAGTTTCTGGCCCCTAGAGCTATGCAGCTGACTCCACTGACAGCCTGCTCAGGAGTACTGGGGCTGTGACACAGTTAGTAGGGGTCAGGCCCTCCTGCGGGGCTGCTCCTGGCCACCCTGTTCCTGGGCTGGCGTGGGCCTCGGGCTGAAACGGCACCAGGGAGGTGGGACGCTCAGCCCCATCATGCTAAAGGCATCCTCATCTTTCCTCCTTCCACTATGCCTTGCTCTCCAGTCAACCTTCTGTCTCCTCCTTGGTCAATGGGAAAGTAAACCCACTCTTTTCTTTGCTTTCTACCACAACTCAAGCTCATGTACAGCCATGGGTCTCTTCTTAAGATTCAGTTGGCAGCCAGGCACCAAGGATAATCAAGAAATACCCTGCAGAGTATCTGTCATTATTTCTTTCCAATATTTATAGCCCAATGCTAAACACTGAACCCAGTGACAAAAAACAGAACAAATAAAAAAGCTCGTCTTTTATTTTCACTGGGTGAGGACAACTGAATTAAATGAAACTGAAACAAAAGAGAAAACACAACACATTTGGAAATTACAATATTGTTATTATAAATGCAAAGCGTTCATCAAGTCCTTTGGAAATGAAATGCTGCCTTAGAATAAATACAAATTTGTAACAGGACCTTCAAGGCCCAGAGGGATAAGTAATTCTGTGATAGGAGGCTTCTAGAAGAAGATGCTGAAGATCCTCAGGATCTATTACTTACTGATGCAAACATCACAGATAAGCTCCAAAATCTCTTCTACCTCTCACTCACTCTGAAGACCAAGGAACACCTTGAAAATACTAATGTGCTCTCACTAGTTTTCATTATTAATCAATAGATGTACCAACCCAAGGGGTTCAGTTCAGTTCAGTTCAGTCGCTCAGTTGTGTCTGACTCTTTGTGACCCCATGAATCGCAGCACGCCAGGCCTCCCTGTTCATTACCATCTCTCGGAGTTCACTCAGATTCATGTCCATTGAGTCAGTGATGCCATCCAGCCATCTC
>SJYX01014429.1:812075-842277 GCA_006410675.1 Oreotragus oreotragus
TCTCTTCTTTTCACAGCTATTTGTAAGGCCTCCCCAGACAGCCATTTTGCTTTTTTGCATTTCTTTTCCATGGGGATGGTCTTGATCCCTGTCTCCCGTACAACGTCACGAACCTCATTCCATAGTTCATCAGGCACTCTATCTATCAGATCTAGGCCCTTAAATCTATTTCTCACTTCCACTGTATAATCATAAGGGATTTGATTTAGGTCATACCTGAATGGTCTAGCGGTTTTCCCTACTTTCTTCAATTTAAGTCTGAATTTGGTAATAAGGAGTTCATGATCTGAGCCACAGTCAGCTCCTGGTCTTGTTCATGAGCTATAATTTGTCTTAGCAAGATTTAACAACATAGCAAATATTCTTCAAACCGTTTTGAACAATGGCTATTCCACCTGGAAACTCTCTAAATGTACTTCAAACACTCAATCAGACAGAGGCTCATTTTCACTGACAAGTCTATACTACCATTCTTGGAGCACCTCTTCTTAATTCAAAGAAATTGCAACACAGCTCTATTTGGTCACTGAAAACCAGAATCCTATAGGTCACAGTACTGTACTTCGTCCCAGGGCTCAGTCTGGTTCTAAGGTTCAGATAAAAGCTTTTCAATAAGAAAAATATCTTATATAGAAAAAAAGGCAACTGTACCTTTCTATCTCATTTACAAGGGCCAAGTTTGGTCTGGATGCCAGCTAGAAGGAGATTAATTTTCCCATTGTTCCCATTAAGTAAATCCATCAAGATTATATCTGACATATCTGAGATTAGCATGGTTTCAGGATCTGGGTAATATTAGGTCCTACGATGTTTTGGCTACAGAAAGCAGATCTGAAAAATTTAAAGGGGGAAAAAAGACAATGTTAATATGATTCCAGGGTAGGTGAGGTAGAAAATGTAGGTAGGTCTTCTAATTTAATGAGTAGTTATTATTTTATAAACACTTTCACAAATATAGTATTGGTTTCTTCTAAATAATTTTTCTTCTCTTTAACTGCAAACTTTTGAGGGGCACACATTTTTATACTATTTGCAAATTTCAAATTATATATGGATTTTAAATGTCATTTACAAAGTTTAAACTGTGTTTGAAAATGCAAAGGAAAAAGTAAGACTTACTTATATCCATATTTTCCAGATATATCTATCACCATTTCTGCTCCCAGCTTACTCTGAGAACCTTCAAGTGAATACTCCTTCCAAATGAACTCAACGCTTGTAATGTTTCCAACGTTAATGTCTGCATCAATTAAATCTGTATAAGTCATGCCTGGCTTCAGTGTTCCACTGTCAACAGAAAAATAAAACTCATAAGCTTGCGCTGGGTATTCATAATATTGAAGTGGAAGACAACACCTGTGGGTATCATGGAAGAGAAAGTTTCATTTCCCTGCATTTGATTATAGGAGATTTATTCTTGCCGTTCACCTTGGTCAGCATCTCAGAACAGCACAATTCTAAAGCTTGAAAAAAGAGGGAGGTAAATGAGAAGCCTGACTAGTTGATTTTTAGGGGCTAGTTCTCCACAGTGAAAGCTCTGGTCTTGGCTTTGTGGTATCAGAAACTAGAGTTTATTGACACCCCCAAAATCATCAGACTATCAATGATAGACTAAATTCACACAAAAATTAAAGAAAAACTAGAAGCCTGTTCATCATCTCACAGTGGTACAATGCTTCCTTTTCATTAACCAAAATGTTCTCCTAGCCTTCCCCTGGTACCTTCTTCATCTGTATAAAAAGAATCAGGTAACCAAACTAATGATAAAGAAAGGTGTTTTGGTGAGTGTGGAAACAGAGAGAATAAGTCATAAGAGACTTGAGACATAAGACGTGTTTTATGCAAGCCAAAATTATTCTAGATGAGGTTTCTTTAGTCCTCCTATTTCCCTACTGCTTTGTTAATGTATTGTTTGTCTCCTCTAACTGGAGGGAGAGTTCCATGAGAGTAGGGCCCCTGTCTGTTTCCCCAGCAGTTATAACAATTCTTGGTATACAATAGGCATTTAAATGTTTGCTGAATGCAAGAATGGATGCTGCTATTCCTAGGGCCTGTCTTGTTTCATTACATATAGAATTAATTGATTTAATTACCAGAGAACAACTTTTTTCAGGTTATATTGGGCTTCCCTGGTGGTTCAGACGGTAAAGCGCCTGCCTGCAATGTGGGAGACCGGGGTTCGATACCTGGGTCAGGAAGATCCCCTGGGGAAGGAAATGCCAACCCACTCCAGTACTCTTGCCTGGAAAATCCCATGGATGGAGGAACCTGGTAGGCTACAGTCCATGGGGTCTCAAAGAGTTGGACATGACTGGGCGACTTCACTTCACTTCACTTCAAGGGGTGATTTCCCTGTTGCTCCATAAACTCACTGCACACACAGCACAGCTCTTCATGATGGTGTCACTGGAAACCCAAAAGACTAAAATATAATGCACAGTGAGGGCTTCCCTGGTGCCTCCGTGGTAAATAATCTGCCTGTCAACTCAGGAGATGTGGGTTTGATCCCTGGGTTGGGAAGATCCCCTGCAGAAGGAAATGGCAACCCACTCCAGTATGCTTGCCTGGGAAATCTCATGGACAGAGGAGCCTGGCGGGCTACAGTCCATGGGTTCGCAAGAGTCAGACACAACTGAGCACATTAGCATGCAAGCATGAAATCTATGGTGAAGCCAGGCTCTTAAAGCTTGACTGAAAAATGGGACTAGACTAGCAAACAAATTCATTCAGCAGACTTCATTCCAAGGCGAAACATTTACTGTGGACCTGAAATGCTTAATTATTCTTAAAAAAAAAAAAAGAGGATTGGATAATTATTCAAGGACATGACAAGTAGCTTCTTTAGACATTAGCAAAAGCAGAGAGATAACAAAAGATTCTCACAGATTTTAGAAGGGGTGAGAACCACGCATTTCTCCCCACCTGACCCAGGTCAGCTGCCTTTGTGCAGGACACAAATTCTACAGTCTCAGGCAATGAGTGCACTGTGGGCCTTAGAGCCACAGACACAAGATCATGTTGAACTATCCTCAGAGGAATAGCTTAATGGAGATGTGAAGAACAAGTGGACATGAGATCTGCTAAGACAGAGAAGGGTATTTGGAACACGGAACAGCATGGATAAAAGTCAGGAAGGGAGGAAAGGGTGAGATCTATTTTAATGCTGGGTAGTGTCATCAGGGTAATGTGGCTAAGCTGAAGATGAACAAAGCCAAACGGTGGGAGGCATGGCTAGAAATCACGGGTTGGAGCCTGTGTGTGAACCGGGATCCAGACAGTCACTGACTGAACTCACCTGTACAGGCAGCTGCACCAAGGCAAGAGGATGAGCCCAAAGGCTGCCAGGGTGATTAATCCGACGCATCCCTAGACCGACAACCACAAAACCTCTGCTCTTTGTGCCTCTGCCTTGTATTTGAAGATGATGCAAATCACAGAGCCAAAACATCTAATCAATTAATCAGTTCACAAAATGGTAACATCTAATTAGTGTGTACAGTGTTAATTCTGAAATGAGTTGCAGATTTAAGCGATGGAAATGGAAGACGTAATTCAAAAATGCTAAGGCTGATCAAAGAAAAAATTAAGGAAAACTCAAGATAAAAGGAGACTGTAGCCTTTTATAAGAGTGCATGGTCAATACCTCTACTGAATTATTCCTACCTTTGACTATCTTAACACATATCCTATACCTGAGTACTACTTAGGGAGCTTACTAGAAATTCGGCCATTTATATAAATACTTTATTTCATATGGAATCTATAAAAATAAAGTGATATGCCCAAATTTGTATAACAATAATGGCATATATTGTTTTTGCAACCCCATAGTCAGTACAGTCCATGGAATTCTGCAGACCAGAATACTGGGTTAGGTAGCCTTTCCCTTCTTCAGGGGATCTTGCCAACCGAGGGGTCGAACCCAGGTCTCCTGCATTGCAGGTGGATTCTTTACCAGCTGAGCCACCAGGCAAGCCCAAGAATACTGGAGTGGGTAGCCTATCCCTTCTCCAGTGGATCTCCCTGACCAGGAGTCAAACCAGGGTCTCCTGCATTGTAGGCAGATGCTTTACCAACTGAGCTATTAGGGAAGCCCTAAAAATAAAGCCATATGCCCAAATTTGTATAACAATAACAGACTGAATTAAAAGCATATCTTGTTTCCTATCAGTTTTTTCCCCATTTGATCTGTATTTTCATCTTAACATTTCCTAAAATTTTCTGTCTATAGCTGGAACTGTGGGTGAAATAGATACTATGATTTCTATTCTATATTTGGGAAAAAAGAAAAGTTACTATCAGATGATAGCTGGTGGTACTGTAGGAAAAGAAAAGCCTGAGCCTCACTGAGCATGAGGAGCTGAGTACAGCAGTGTTACCTGTACCGGTACCTGCCAGGTTATCATCCTTGCCTACCTGACAAACTCTAACTCCCCCGTCTTCCCAGTCATTCCACCTACACGGAGAAATATACTTCCTTACCATGGATGGAGGAACCTGGTAGGCTACAGTCCATGGGGTCTCAAAGAGTTGGACATGACTGGGCGACTTCACTTCACTTCACTTCAAGGGGTGATTTCCCTGTTGCTCCATAAACTCACTGCACACACAGCACAGCTCTTCATGATGGTGTCACTGGAAACCCAAAAGACTAAAATATAATGCACAGTGAGGGCTTCCCTGGTGCCTCCGTGGTAAATAATCTGCCTGTCAACTCAGGAGATGTGGGTTTGATCCCTGGGTTGGGAAGATCCCCTGCAGAAGGAAATGGCAACCCACTCCAGTATGCTTGCCTGGGAAATCTCATGGACAGAGGAGCCTGGCGGGCTACAGTCCATGGGTTCGCAAGAGTCAGACACAACTGAGCACATTAGCATGCAAGCATGAAATCTATGGTGAAGCCAGGCTCTTAAAGCTTGACTGAAAAATGGGACTAGACTAGCAAACAAATTCATTCAGCAGACTTCATTCCAAGGTGAAACATTTACTGTGGACCTGAAATGCTTAATTATTCTTAAAAAAAAAAAAAGAGGATTGGATAATTATTCAAGGACATGACAAGTAGCTTCTTTAGACATTAGCAAAAGTAGAGAGATAACAAAAGATTCTCACAGATTTTAGAAGGGGTGAGAACCACGCATTTCTCCCCACCTGACCCAGGTCAGCTGCCTTTGTGCAGGACACAAATTCTACAGTCTCAGGCAATGAGTGCACTGTGGGCCTTAGAGCCACAGACACAAGATCATGTTGAACTATCCTCAGAGGAATAGCTTAATGGAGATGTGAAGAACAAGTGGACATGAGATCTGCTAAGACAGAGAAGGGTATTTGGAACACGGAACAGCATGGATAAAAGTCAGGAAGGGAGGAAAGGGTGAGATCTATTTTAATGCTGGGTAGTGTCATCAGGGTAATGTGGCTAAGCTGAAGATGAACAAAGCCAAACGGTGGGAGGCACGGCTAGAAATCATGGGTTGGAGCCTGTGTGTGAACCGGGATCCAGACAGTCACTGACTGAACTCACCTGTACAGGCAGCTGCACCAAGGCAAGAGGATGAGCCCAAAGGCTGCCAGGGTGATTAATCCGACGCATCCCTAGACCGACAACCACAAAACCTCTGCTCTTTGTGCCTCTGCCTTGTATTTGAAGATGATGCAAATCACAGAGCCAAAACATCTAATCAATTAATCAGTTCACAAAATGGTAACATCTAATTAGTGTGTACAGTGTTAATTCTGAAATGAGTTGCAGATTTAAGCGATGGAAATGGAAGACGTAATTCAAAAATGCTAAGGCTGATCAAAGAAAAAATTAAGGAAAACTCAAGATAAAAGGAGACTGTAGCCTTTTATAAGAGTGCATGGTCAATACCTCTACTGAATTATTCCTACCTTTGACTATCTTAACACATATCCTATACCTGAGTACTACTTAGGGAGCTTACTAGAAATTCGGCCATTTATATAAATACTTTATTTCATATGGAATCTATAAAAATAAAGTGATATGCCCAAATTTGTATAACAATAATGGCATATATTGTTTTTGCAACCCCATAGTCAGTACAGTCCATGGAATTCTGCAGACCAGAATACTGGGTTAGGTAGCCTTTCCCTTCTTCAGGGGATCTTGCCAACCGAGGGGTCGAACCCAGGTCTCCTGCATTGCAGGTGGATTCTTTACCAGCTGAGCCACCAGGCAAGCCCAAGAATACTGGAGTGGGTAGCCTATCCCTTCTCCAGTGGATCTCCCTGACCAGGAGTCAAACCAGGGTCTCCTGCATTGTAGGCAGATGCTTTACCAACTGAGCTATTAGGGAAGCCCTAAAAATAAAGCCATATGCCCAAATTTGTATAACAATAACAGACTGAATTAAAAGCATATCTTGTTTCCTATCAGTTTTTTCCCCATTTGATCTGTATTTTCATCTTAACATTTCCTAAAATTTTCTGTCTATAGCTGGAACTGTGGGTGAAATAGATACTATGATTTCTATTCTATATTTGGGAAAAAAGAAAAGTTACTATCAGATGATAGCTGGTGGTACTGTAGGAAAAGAAAAGCCTGAGCCTCACTGAGCATGAGGAGCTGAGTACAGCAGTGTTACCTGTACCGGTACCTGCCAGGTTATCATCCTTGCCTACCTGACAAACTCTAACTCCCCCGTCTTCCCAGTCATTCCACCTACACGGAGAAATATACTTCCTTGAGTGACGCTGTTCCCATCGAGTTTGACAGACAGTTTGTGCCTCCAACCTGGAAACAGAGAAAATAGGAGAGAGAGAAAAAGAGAAAGAAGGGTTTAAAACACGGGGAAAGCGTGACATCTTTCTTACTGTTGTTCAGTTGCTAAGTCGCTCCATGGACTGTAGCACAGCAGGCTTCCCTGTCCTTCACTATCTCCTGGCTGCTTTAATGTAAATGTAGCTTTCAGGGTTAAAGTAGAAGAGGGCTGTTCATGTTCATGAGAAAATATTCATACAACTTTATATAGCTTGAGTGAATTTGGTAAGGTTATATATTTAAAGACATATAAACTATCACATATTGATTCTGCAAAGTAAATAGTTAATAATATTTTTAAAGAAAATTCTTTAATTTTCAATTTTCAATTTGATTTCACACCCTTTGAAAATAAAAGAGTGTTCTTAATCTGCTAGCTAGGAATTTCTTAGGTACTCTTGATCTATTTTCTCCCAGTCTGGATATGTGGATGCAGCCTGTAAAAATAAACCAAAGATTTCTCTGTTCTGTCTTTCTACATCATTTTATGGCAGAAACTCGAGCATAAAAAGCAAATGTAATTCTCTTGGTTGATTCTCTTGGTCATTCTCTCGAGTTACCTAGAATTAATAGCAAGTAAGGCAACTCACTAGGCTTCCCAGGTGGAGCTAGGATAAATAACTCATCTGCCAACGCAGGAGACACAAGAGACATAGGTTTGATCCCTAGGTCAGGAAGATCCCCTGGAGGAGGGCATGGCAACTCACTCCAGTATTCTTGCCTGGAGAATCCCATGGACAGAGGAGCCTGGCAGGCTATAGTCCATCAGTTCAGTTCAGTTCAGTCCCTCAGTCGTGTCCAACTCTTTGTGAACCCATGAACCGCAGCACATCAGGCCTCCCTGTCCATCACTAACTCACGGAGTCCAACCAAACCCATGTCCATTGAGTCGGTGATGCTATCCGACCATCTCATCCTCTGTTGTCCCCTTTTCCTGCCCTCAATCTTTCCCAGCATCAGGGTCTTTTCAAATGAGTCAGCTCTTCGCATCAGGTGGCCAAAGTATTGTAGTTTCAGCTTCAACATCAGTCCTACCAGTGAACATCCAGGAGTGATCTCCTTTAGGAGGGACTGGTTGGATCTCCTTGCAGTCCAAGGGACTCCTTGCTTTCCATAGCCAAATTCTAATTTGCTATAGTTTGACAATTAATCCAGAAAAATATCTAGAAAACCTATTGAGCAAGAAAGTCTGTGTTTTTTTTAATGACTCAGAGGCAGAATGAACTGTCCCTTCCTTTCCCACCAGGCTTTGTGCTAGGAGTTCCCAGGTTTAAGTCAACACAAAGCCTGCCAACGGGATAAGTCCCTTGCCAACAGTCAAGAGTAACTTTTAAAGAACTCTAGAACTAAACAGATCTTTCATTCTGAATTCTAAAATTGTTGTATGCTTAATAACACAGAAAAAAATGCAGTTCTTCATAGAGTTGTTTGAAAAGCCTCTGGAAGGGGAAAAAATTTACCAGAGGGAATTTTCAGTTCACAAATTAATCATCATCAGAAAGCTCCGTTTCCCTCCTTGCCCATTCCACTGAATTGCTGCCACCGTCACCTCTCCACTGAAAGCTAAACTCACCAGTGATGGGACTTAGCCCACGAACCCCTTTGGGCCCTGTCTCACTGGACCTATCTTTGGGGACAGTGAATGCGTTCTCCCTTTTTCATCATCTTTCTTTTCTTGACTCCCACATGGTTTTATCTTTTCTCTCTTTATTCATTCCTCAGTGTCCTTCACAGGGACCACTTTCTCTGCTCTCTTTCTTCTCATCTGATACATTCTTCTTGGGTAATTACGTCATCCACTTCATAGTTTAGGTTTCTGTCTAAATATTCGAATCTTTGACTGTGGACCACAGTGATCTCCAGAGGCTGAGACCCAATCTAACTGCACACGCCCAAATCCTAACAGCATCTCAGACCTAATATGTTACAAAGTGAGCCCATCAACTTACTTCAGACCAGCCTCTCTGCCTGGTTACCAAGTTCAGCATATGGTATGTCATCCGCCCAGTTGGAATTATCCTTGACTTCTCCACTTTCTGCATCCCTCAAACCCATTTACTGAGTTAGACAAGGCTGACTCTCACATCCATACAAGACTACTGGAAAAACTAGATGAATCATCTAGTCAAAGGTATGGTTTTTCCAGTAATCATGTATGGATGTGAGAGTTGGACTATAAAGAAAGCTGATCACCGAAGAATAGATGATTTTGAAGTGTGGTATTGGAGAAGACTCTTGAGAGTCCCTTGGTTGGATCAAGGAGATCCAACCAGTCAATCCTAAAGGAAATTGTTCCTGAATATTCATTGGAAAGACTGATGCTGAAGCTGAAACTCCAATACTTTGGCCACCTGATGTGAAGAACTGACTCCATTGGAAAAGACCCTGATGCTGGGAAAGATTGAAGGCGGGAGGAGAAGAGGATGACAGAGGATGAGATGGTTGGATGGCATCACTGACTTGATGGACACGAGTTTGAGTAAGCTCCAGGAGTTGGTGATGGACAGGGAAGCCTGGCATGCTATAGTCCATGGGGTGGCAAAGAGTCGGACACAACTGAGTGTCTGAACTGATAAACCCATTCACCCAGTTCCTTTTTTTAAAAAAATTAAAACTCCTTTTATTTGTTTTTATTTATTTGGCCATGCTAGGTCTTAGTGGAGAAGGAAACGGCAACCCACTCCAGTGTGCTTGCCTGGAGAATCCCGGGGACGGGGGAGCCTGGTGGGCTGCTGTCTATGGGATCGCACAGAGTCAGACACGACTGAAGCGACTTAGCAGCAGCAGCAGCAGCAGCAGGTCTTAGTGGCAGCACTCAGGATCTTCCATCTTTAGTTACAGCATGTGGGCTCTAGTTCCCTGACCAGGGAGTGAACCCACATTCCCTGTATTGGGAGCATGGAGTCTTAGCCACTGGACCACCAGGCAAACCCCTCACCCAGGTCTTTTTTGCTTCTACCTGGCCAAAGATAAAACCCAGACTTCCCATATGGAGCATAATTTCATTATTTGACCCGATTTGCCTCTCTTATCTCACCCGCTTCATGTTGCCTTTCTCCTGGCCTCTACAATCTCAGCAGGAGGATCTTTTTTAGATTCCAGCTATCCTTTATCTCCAGGCATTTTCATATGCAGTTCTTTTTGCTTGCTGCTGCTGCTGCTAAGTTGCTTCAGTCGTGTCCAACTCTGTGGGACCCCATAGACAGCAGCCCACTGGGCTCCTCTGTCCCTGGGATTCTCCAGGCAAGAATACTGGAGTGGGTTGCCATTTCCTTCTTCAATGCATGAAAGTGAAAAGTGAAAGTGAAGTCGTTCAATCGTGCCCGACTCTTAGCGACCCCATAGACTGCAGCCCACCAGGCTCCTCCATCTGTGGGATTTTCCAGGCAAGAGTACTGGAGCGGGGTGCCATTGCCCTCTCCTTCGCTTGGAACACTCTATTTCCTTCCCTCTGTTACACACTTTTCAGGAATCAGCGTTGAAGGCATCTTTCCTTGGAAGGCTCCCTGATCTGAGTACAGAAATTCCTTCTTTGCATGTCCCAACAGAAAGTTTATTACTCAGGGTTGAAACTGAGAATTTACCTCTTCTTTCCCCCAGCCTAAACTCACTGTGTTGTTCTTCACTGCATCCTCAGAGTCTGGCCCGATGCCCAGTGATTTAGTAGACACTCAGTAAAAACTGTTGAATATTTAAAGATAAGTGCCTTAAGGCATTACAATAAAAATCAGCTATGATACTTACGGGCAAATGGTGAAAGAGTCCCTGTGTTTAAAAAATAATATAATCTATTAGGCTTCATTTTTTTGACGTGAAATCTATCAGCAAAATGACCCATTGTTGGGCAACCTCCCTTGGGACAATAAAAGCAATTTCCCTGGTGACAGAAAACAAGAGGTAATTAGAAATGTAATTAGAAATGCTGACCTTCAATAAACTCAGAATGTATTATTAAACTATAATAAATCTTTCGAATCTAAATAAAGTATATGCATTTAAGAATGACTAAGTTGCTTAGTAGACTATCCTGCCTGTTTTCAAAAACAAAACATAATAAAACAAAAACAACTGAGGGATAAGGAAAAGGGGCTGGCTGTTAGAAAAATGAGTAAATAACATGAATAGACAGACAGTCCATAGAAGAGGAAAGTCAATAGTCAATAGCTATGTAAAAAGATGCTCAATCTTTCTAGCTGTCAGGAGTACAAATTAAAACAACATACAATTTCATACTCAGCAGATTTGCAAAAATTAAGGCAATTGGAAATACCAAGTATTGGTAAGATATGTATGGGGAATTCTCATTTGCTTCTTATGGGAATATAAATTAACAGACATTGCAGAGACATTTGGTAATGTCTAATAAAAATGGAAATGCACATATGCTTTGAAAATTTCACTTCTATTATATGTCATAAAGAAACTTCTACACAAGTACATAAGGAGATACACAAAGGTGTTTATTGCAGAATTGCTTTTAATAACGAAAACTGCAAACAACCAAAATGCACGTTAGTAGGGGAATGAATCGGAGAAGGCAATGGCACCCCACTCCAGCACTCTTGCCTGGAAAATCCCATGGACGGAGGAGCCTGGTGGGCTGCAATCCATGGGGTCGCTAAGAGTCGAACACGACTGAGCTACTTCACTTTCACTTTTCACTTTTCACTTTCATGCACTGGAGAAGGAAATGGAAACCCACTCCAGTGTTCCTGCCTGGAGAATCCCAGGGACGGGGGAGCCTTGTGGGCTGCCGTCTATGGGGTCACACAGAGTCAGACATGACTGAAGCGACTTAGCAGCAGCAGCAGCAGGGGAATGAATAAATAAAATGTGGCCGATTCCTACAGAATTCCTACTAAATACAATAGGTCTATATATGTCAATGTAGATCTTATAAAATTTAATTTAAAAACAAATTCAGAAAGACACTTATAGTAAGATACTACATATATATATACATATATATATGGGCTTCCCTGTAGGCTCAGAGGTTAAAGCGCCTGCCTCCAATGTGGGAGACCCGGGTTCGATCCCTGGGTCGGGAAGTTCCCCTGGAGAAGGAAATGGTAACCCACTCCAGTATTCTTGCCTGGAAAATCCCATGGACGGAAAATCCCATGGACGGAAAAGCCTGGTAGGCTACAGTCCACGGGGTCGCAAAGAGTCGGACACGACTGAGCGACTTCACTTTCACTTTCACTTTCATATATATGTATATATATATATATTGATAATATGATATACATTTCCCTCAAAGTTTGCCTTAGGGAAGGGCATGAAGGGAATACAAGGTACTTAAATTTTATCTGTGTATTTTAAAATCTAAAGCAAAACTAACAATATTAACTTAAAAAAACCTGGATAGCAATGTTGGAGTATTTGCTATTTTAGGTTTTTGAACTGTTGGACTTATAAACTACGGATATTTAGGCTAGGACTATAGAGCATGCGTGCATGCTTAATCACTACAGTCATGTCTGACTCTTTGTGATCCAATGGACCACAGCCTTCCAGGCTCCTCTGTCCATGGGATTCTCCAACCAAGAATATTGGAGTGGGTTGCCATTTCCTCCTCCAGAGAATCTTCCCAACCCAGGAATCAAATCTGCCTCTCCTGCACTGCAGGCAGATTCTTTACTGCTGAGCCACCGGGGAAGCCTAGGATTATAGTAAAACACCCCATTTAAAACACCATTTTTAATGAACAAAAATACTAACAAAATAATAAGGCCTTGTAGTGACTGAGTGAGTGCTTACCATGTGCAAGGCGCTGTTTGAGGCACTTTATGTGCATTTAGGTCAATTAATCCTCACAAAATATTATTATTATTATAATTTTTTAGTCTCCTTACTTAGCAGATGAGGAAATGAAAGCCCAGAGAAGTAAGCAATTTGTCTGAGTTTGTTTGTCTATTAAGTGAAGGCACAAGAATGTGAATCAGATGGCCTAGCACTAAAATCCCTCTTATTTTATTTATTTATTTTTAAAAATTCCATCTCATTTTTTATGCCTGTTGGATAAAAGTACAATAAAACAAGTCAAGGAAATTGACTTAATGTTCTCTAGTTTGTTGCCATAATTAGCATCTATGTGGCATAATAGCCTAGAGTTCTCCCGTTTTTAGCTGATTAAACCCCGCTAACTCTGAATATACTGTGACTCTGAGAACCAGCTTTCACCTGCCTTTGATGTAGTGAATGTCAGGATCCCTTTAGCCATTAAGAACAGCATCTGGGGCTTGAGGAAGGATGAATTCGGGGAGAAGGAGGTTTAGGGGAAATGTCAGTGCTTGTCTGGCAAGGTTTCTGAGAATAGCAGTTCACCAGCCACATTATGAACAAGGCAGATGTGCTCAGGATCTGAGAAGACAGCCCGAGGGTTCACTCACCTTGATCTGTAACAGGAGGGAAATATTCCTGTCCCAACACTGTTCTTATTCACAAAATGCTATTGCTTATAACACACTTTGGTTTGAAACCCCACATTTTTCTACCCTGATAAAACAGGGGATAAGTCTCTAAAGCACAAGCAGGAAAATCTTTCTACTTTACGCTACAAAATAGATTTTCTTTTTACCTTTTCATAGTGATAAGCAAATGAAAAATATAGTCAGCTCAGATCTGGCACCACGTGCTTCATGACTCAAGTGAAATCAGATTTGGTATTTTGTAATGTATATTGATTTGCATGGAATTCCTGGAAGCTATCTATGCTTCAGTTCTGCTCTGTATGAATAATCAAATTTTAATAAAATAATTTTCATGTTCCAGGTAAACAGTAATATGTTTGATTGTAGCTGTTAATTGGTTCAGCCTTCTCAGGGCATCTTAGAGGATAACATTTAAAATATGTACACAAAAGTTGCCTGGTACACAACATCTAATAACTGCATAACAAATGACCAAAAAAAGCAAAATTGGATATAATTCGAATGAACTGAAACAACCAGAATACAAATAGTTGGTTTAGTTATTTAAGCCCTTCAGCAACCCCAGCTACTGTTCAGTACTCAGCACAGAAAGAATCTATTATTTACCAAAATGACAGATGCATTTTTTTTTTTGCTACATACTCAATGTTCTAATTTTTAGTTGACTGATCATGCTTCAAAAAATGACTTGTTAATTAAATTACATGGCAAAATGCTTTACTTACTGCTTTAAAAGATTCGTAGGATCTACAGGGATAAGCAATAAATGCATCAGGATTGAGAATGCTTTCAGCATAAAAGCGATGACTTCGGGCGTGGTTGCAATCAAAGAAGGAAAACACTTCTGTGAAAACAATTTTTGATTAACTGGTAGCAA
Source organism: Oreotragus oreotragus (assembly GCA_006410675.1). Taxonomy (NCBI): domain Eukaryota; kingdom Metazoa; phylum Chordata; class Mammalia; order Artiodactyla; family Bovidae; genus Oreotragus; species Oreotragus oreotragus. The sequence continues at coordinate 826,171 of SJYX01014429.1, forward strand.
TGAACTGGTAACTGATAGTATGAAACATTTCCTAGAACAAGTAATGTTAAATGATAGTTTCTTGACTTGGATCTGGGTCACCAGACCTTGTGTGTAGTTTTAGATACTGTACATTTATTAATATTACATACCATCTTCTTGTACCAAAGAATTTTTTGTGTGAGTCTAAAGGGACATTTAATGTAGATGACTGTGTTCTGATACTAATATCCCCAACACTTCCCAGATATCTAACATAGAGCACTTAGAGTTTTAAGTATCGCTGTGTACACAGTATCTCTGCCTTAGACCAATTAATTCTCTTGTCTCCCTGTTTCTGCAGGAATGACTGAACTCTCTCCTATTCAATCATAAAACAGCCAGCAAGGTTAACCAGTGCACACCTTCAGCTGAGTTTCAAGATGTGACAGGTGGAATGTATTGTAAAGAATTCTATAGACAAATTGGTTCTGTCATTGTCAGGCACAGCATTACTGCCACTGGTAGTTAGGATTACTGCAATAATTCACAAAAGTCCTAAGTACATTTGTGTATTCTGAAATACATCCCAGTCATTTATGCTCTCTTCTCCTTACATAACAACATTTTTACTACATGGCACGGGCTATCCTTCTCATGACCTACATGACTTGGCTCACCTTTGAGTCACTAGATGAGGCAAATCACTTATTTATAAATGTGGACTCCAAAGAGTCACTCCTTCCTAAGTCCTCACCCCTTTGCAATATGTTACTACTCTTTCCATCAAGAGGTGGAACTGATGATGACATGACAGTAAAATTTTGGATGACTCTAAATAAAGGTTTTTATAAACCTTTCTGGGTTACAGGCTAGTCTTGTGACTTCTTTGACTAAGAGAATATAGAGGAACTGACACTGGGCAAGTATCATGACCTTGGTCTTCAGCGACCTTCCATCATCTATTCTTGCTCTATTGGAACCCAGTCTCCATGTTAAGAAATTCAGGTGAACTGGCTGGGGAGAGAGGCTCTGAAGGATAACAGACCACTTAGAGAGGAGAGCTAGTACCAAGATGCTACACATGGAAGGCCATCTTGGATCTTTCCACCCAGCTTGGCCCAGCCCAGCCCAGCTCCCAGTTGGATGCAATCACGTGCATTCACCCAATGGACTCATAGCAAAGCAGAGCTCTGCCTGAATCTTGAGCCTCATAATCATGGGCAATAAACCATTGTTCTCTTAAGCCACTATGGTTTGTTATACAATAGATAACAGAGATCATTTCAGAAATGCAACATAGCAGTGATAAAGAATTGACATCTTTTTTTGAGGAGGACTTCCCTTGTATCAGGTGTCTTTACATACAAATTTGTATTCATAACTAATTGTGGTTTAGACAAGATGGTTCTTTAGAACATAGGAAACTATGAATTTTAAAAGTAAAGATTTCTTAGTAACAAATATAATGTGAAATAAAATATTTTGAAGCTGAAAAGTCATCTGAAGACACGAATGATAAATATGCTTGTAATCTAATAAAGTTGTAGGAATTATAGTATCTCAAAATGATAGCTTATGATAAATGTAGGCTTATTTTAATTCATTATTTTACATAATTTCAAGTACTCAGTATATAACAATAATATAGCTAGGTAAATGAGTCTTTATCCTAATAGAAATGATTTCAAATCATAATATAACAAAAAATGAGAAAGAAGTTTTATAATAGGTCTTTTTTGAAAGAATTTTGCTTACCAGCACTAGATAGAATTGGCTTTAATTCTCATTTTGAGTATCTCTAGTTTTACCAGTTTTAAGTAGTCATTGCAAATGGATATTTCTAATTACATTTACTTTCAAAACAGGTAGCAAAACTTTGTAACTTAGTGCTAGTGAAGAGGAAATTCAAGCTACTCTCGATGCCATGATCTGCATTTCTTTCCTCTACAACTGCCAGATGGAAGATAGAATAATTACATCATCTAGACATTCTGACCACATGGGATCAGGCAGTGGGATATTTAGAATCATCCAAAAATTTACTATCAGGCATTCATACATTATATTACTGTGCTTTATCATATATTATGGATGATACATATCATTATTTACATGATAATGATATAGAGATAGGGAGGAATGGAATTCCCAAATAATAACTTTCTGGTGTCTTATAAAGTACCTTATTATTACTATTGGAAACTTCTACAAAGGGCTAAATACTATTTGTTTAATTTGTGATTAACTTGTGATTCACGGTGATTCTGTTAAAAAGCAAATCAAACCATGTACTTCTTCTGCTCAAATTCCTCCTATGGCTCCCATCCCCCTCAAGTAAAAGCTTAAGTCATTGCTACAGTCCGTAAGACCCTACATTATCTCCCTCTGCCCTATTCCTTCTCTAACCTCATGCCCTACTACTCTCCTCTCTTTTATTTCACTCTGGCCACAATAGGCTCCTCGCTGCCATAAACCTCACGGGCTCCTGCTCCAGGCCCTTTGCACTTGCCATTCCCACCCCTCAGCCTGGAATGCTTTTTGCCCAGGGACCTGCATGGCTAACTCCTTCAGGTCATCTTTTCAGAAAGGACTTCCTGTCCACCCTACCAAAAATCTCCTTCCCCTCGGTCACCCGCACTGTCACCAACACATCAGATTCCCATTACGTTCTTTGTTCGGTCTCCTTAGCATTTATTCTATTACTGTTTTTCTAGCAAAGTAGGGTATTGCTGCTGCTGCTGCTGCTGCTGCTAAGTCACTTCAGTCGTGTCTGACTCTGTGTGACCCCATAGACAGCAGCCCACCAGGCTTCCCCGTCTCCGGGATTCTCCAGGCAAGAACATTGGAGTGGGTTGCCATTTCCTTCTCCAATGCATGAAAGTGAAAAGTGAAAGTGAAGTCGCTCAGTTGTGTCCGACCCTCAGCGATCCCATGGATTGCAGCCTTCCAGGCTCCTCCGTCCATCGGATTTTCCAGGCAAGAGTGCTGGAGTGGGGTGCCATTGCCTTCTTCCAAAGCAGGGTATTAGCTCCTACTAATTTTTGTCTTTTGTATGTATTCCTACATCTGCTATTCCTAGAATGATGCCTGGCACATAGTAAGCACTCAATACATATCTGTTGGATGACTACATCCTCCTTGTTCATACTAGTGAGACATTCTGTTAGACCCTGGGGTTATAGACTTAACTAAAACATGGATCCTGGCCTCACAGACCTCATAACTGCTGGGAACTTCATACATGCTACTGTGTTTTGAGCTAAAATATATTTTTACATTATATTATATTCAAAAACATATTCTATCCAAGAAGGGTGCTCACTGAGTTTATAACTGGTTTAGAAAGCATTTACCTTCCTTATAAATATTGAGATCAAATTTAAATAAAGGTGTAATTAAATCTTCACATCCTGGCATGTGCTTCCCTCCATTTGGGTAAAAGTCGAGGTGACCACAAGCATTAATAGTTCCAACACCTGAAATTTAAAAAAGCAAGATGCATGCTTCTAGAATTCTCCTCCATCTTTCAGTGCACTTCCGATTTGTGTTAAAATCTTACCCAGCTCAAAGAAGAGGCGAACCGCATTTGTATGGATAACATCAACAAACTTGGCGTCTGAGGGATCCAGCCTGACTTCATTTGGAGTGTCATGGAAACACGGCCCTGCTGGGTCCAACCCTAGGAAAAAGCACAATGTGTATTAAACTAAGACATATAAAAGTACACTGACAGTGTGGCTATTTTGGAAGGACTTTCTTATATGATTTATGTAGGTCAAACACCACTCAGCCTGAAGGAGAGACACATAAACTGTAGGATGTGTTTATATTTATAAATGCAGGATCTGTATATACTGCAATGTCAGATTCTTACACACAAGCAAGGCTGTGCCTGGACAATGCCAAACCAGCTAACAAAGTCAGAAAAATCAAAGCAGCTTCTCTAGGGCCCGTACATGGAATACCATACAGACAACTAAGGTTATGGACTGCAGACCACCTTAAAGGCAACAGTTATATGTAAAAAAATAAATAAATAAAAGCTAAGAACGCTTTAAAATGTAAAGATGAATCACAAAGCAACACAGTTAAAATAATAGCATCATAGTCCTCAGTTAAGGCTCACTTAGCTCCATTCATTGTATTACAAACAAAAGCCTGAAGCCCAGGAAAGTGAAGGGATTTGACAAGGCCGTCATACGTTAGGCGTAAAATGGACCGTTATATATTAGATGCAAAATGGTGGTCAGACTTCAGTCCATTGTCTCCCATTCAAACATCTACTGAAACAAAGATTTAGATATTTAAGGTCTCTAAAATATTAACGATCATTCACATAACTCCTCATTTACATATTTGACAATTATTTATCAAGCACTTACTATGTGCCAGGAACAGGGTTTTGCAACTGGATCCAAGGAATAAGGTCTAGTCTGTTCCCTTGGAGGGGAAGGCACTGCAATTCAATGTGCTCAGTGCTGAGACAGGTGCGTGCAGGTGTTATGCAAGTACAGAGAAGAAACAGGCAACCCAGTCTTGGGAAACTGGGACATGCTTCTGCTAGAGATGAGAAATGCAAGCGGGGATCTGAAGGAGTAGGAGAGTCAGCCAGGGTGAAGATGAGGTAGGCAGCATCCTGGGAAGAGAACAGAGAGTGTTTGTGGCCATCAGGCCAGAGTTAACCACATTTGGGAAACTGCAGCTAGCTTTCAAGGGCCAGTGCCGGTGCATAGAGTTTAGAATTTGGTGCAAGATGAAGACACCACTGCAGGCAGGAGCCAGATGTAATCAGCTGAGCTACGATGAGTTTGGATATGACCTGGTTGTTGATGGGCAGCTCTTACAAGTTTGCCAAAGGGGAGGTTTACAGTCAGATTTGTATTTTAGCAAAGTCTGTTTGCTGTGAAGTGGAGACTGGGTCTCAGAGCAGAGGGGACTCAGAGCTGAGCTGTATCTGACCTCTGGGAAAATGCAGCAGGAGTGAGCAATGAATGTGCCACAGCTGTGGGGTGTGTATTACCTCATCATGATAGACTGGTATATGATTCCATTTTTGTTTTTATTTTTCTGAGTCATAGAATCATGGAGAAAGAAATGAGAGAATGAGAGGAGGCAAGGACAGGAGAGAAGAGGGGGCCTAGACAGAACCTTGAAGAACACCAGTATGTAAGGGAAGGCGAGAGAAAAGGAACCTGGCAGGAAGCCTGCAAAGAAGCTGTCCGACAAGAACAAAGACAACCAAGGACAACCAAGGCAAGAAGACGGCGAGCCAGAGGAGCCAAGAGAGGGTGTCCAACAGCCGGGGGTGAGCGGGCCAAACTCTGCGGAGGGGCCACGGAGGGGAAGGTGGGGAAGGCCTGGAGGAGTCCCACCAAGAAGCCCTCAGTGGTCTTAGTGGTTTTGCTAGCAGGACTGGGGAAGAAACCAGACTGCAATGGGTTGAGGAGAGCACAGCCCTCAAGGAAACATGGCCACTTCCTTTTAGAGGAGTTGGAATCTGAGTGAGGCAAGCTAGGGTACTGGTGAGAAGAGGCTGTGGTCTAAGGGGAAGGTGGGGGAGGCCTGGAGGAGTCCCACCAAGAAGCCCTCAGTGGTCTTAGTGGTTTTGCTAGCAGGACTGGGGAAGAAACCAGACTGCAATGGGTTGAGGAGAGCACAGCCCTCAAGGAAACATGGCCACTTCCTTTTAGAGGAGTTGGAATCTGAGTGAGGCAAGCTAGGGTACTGGTGAGAAGAGGCTGTGGTCTACGCAGGAACCGGGACGTGTCATTTCTAATAGAGTTGGGGAAAAGACCTTGACAAGATGGGAGGAAAAGCAGACAAATGACAGTGAGGTCCCCAAAGCTGGCCAGGGACTCAGAGCACAGGTGAAAAGATAAAATTAGACAGAGGGGTCAATGACGTAAACCAGCAGGCATCTGTGCGAAATATCCAAGCGTAAAAGAAAGATGCACAGGTATTTGTCTCACAATTAATCTTCAACTCCATGGAGAATTGTTTATGCTAATGTACAATTGCTAATTAGATACAATCTTCTGATAATGTCGGGAGTTCAGTGGAGATGGATCCAAATATAGCAGGTACACCTCAAATGATGTTGATGTGAGGACAAGGCAACCAGATGGTTTTTTTAAAAAAATACAACTAGTGTTTTCAAGAGGCAGGGAAGGGAGAACCCTGGATTTACGGTTCTCAGAGATCTCAGGAGGAAGATCCACAGGAAGGAGAACCAGAAGGTTCGAGCTCTTAACTGATCTGAGTTGCGGAGGCTTGACCCTTACTGTATGAATGAGAGCTGCAGTCTTTGGGAGTGAGTTTGTTTGTATGTATGTATTTGGATGCATGAGTGTATCAGCATAGAGAATAACCTCTTCTCCGATAGGAAAACACTGACGCGGTTTATAGATAAAAGGAAACAAAACCTTGACTGAGTAACCCCCATGCTATAGTCATTTATGATAACTGCCTACCAGTTATAGAGAATTACCAGAGACACAGAAACTTCAGTTCAGTTGCTCAGTCATGTCTGACTCTCTGCGACCCCATGAATCGCAGCACGCCAGGCCTCCCTGTTTATCACCATCTCCCGGAGTTCACTCACTCTCACGTCCATCAAGTCGGTGAAACTTATGCATGTCCTAAAATCTACCATATTTTGTTTTTAACTGGTTTTATTATAAAGTCAACAATTTTTTTTTTTTGAGATCTCGGTTCTTTTGTTATCCAAGGAACATGATTATTTAAAGACTGAGCACTTAGAAGGAACATAGATTGCAACATCCAAATTATGTAGATTCTTCAGATGTTTAGAGAGCCTTTACAAACTTATTATTTTCTATTTATTTAATAGAATAATTCACTTGGCAGGAAACCCTGGAGTTAAAAATTATCCGAGTTGTGAAATAAGAATTCAGGAAAACAAAATTTCCATAAACTTATTGCAACCTAGTGTGAATTTTTGACACATTTATGGCAATGTTCTTCCTTTTAATTTACAGTTGAAATGCTCCACCCCCCAGGCTGTTGGGGCCCATGAGATTCCATTTGTACGAGTTGGGCCCATTTCTTCCATACTCTAGCAAAGAAGACTTTTGCTACACAATAACTTCAGAGCCGACTCATTGGGAAAGACCCTGATGCTGGGAAAGATCATTGTTATGAGGGCGGGAGGAGGACAAGGGGTGGAAGAAGATGAGATGGTTGGATGGCATCACTGACTCAATGGACATGAGTCTGAGGAAACTCTGGGAGACGGTGAAGGACAGGGAAGCCTTGCAGTCCACACAACTTAGTGACTAAATAAAGAACAACAGCTTCAGAGTAAATATACAAATTTTAATATTCTATGCAGAAATGGTGGTAGTGGGCTAGGGCTGGAATTGGAATCAGAGATCTGGGGAAAAGAGGGAACTTTCAGCAGGAAAAGCCTGTTTTACCAAGAGACCGCACAGGCAATATACTAATACTTTAAACCCAATTTAGAATTTGGAAAAAATATTTTAAATTTAAATCTGAAATTAAAGCACGTGTGTGTGTGTGTGTGTGTGTACACCAGAGCTGCAATGTATTGTTTCGATGAACACAAAGTGTGTACCTACGATGTGCCAGGCCTGGGAAGTCTTTCTAAGTAGTTCAGAGTCTACTGAAAATAACAGGCACGTGAATAATTAATTTGACTTTGTGATACAAGAGTTGTATCTTCATATATAATAAAGGCATATTTCAAAGAGTGTGGGAAGCAAAAAATTAACTCTGTCTGAGGAAGAAATATCTGAGAAAATTCTCCAAGGATGACCAGCGGGTGTTTAGGGTGAGGGGGAACAGGACTTGCAAAGGCACAGAATCATGAAAATATGTGATGAAACATGAAACATTCATACAGCAAGTTAAGGTGCTTTAGACAATGGAAAGTTTCAAGCAGTAGAGTGGCACAGCCTGTGTTTAGAAAGATAATGACACTGGCAATAGCTGTGTAAGACTGGAGTGCCAGCCTGTTCTGAGTGGTGTCCAACTCTTTGCAACCCCATGAATTGTAATCCACCAGGCTCCTCTGTCCATGGGATTCTCCCAGCAAGAATATTGGAGTGGGTTGCCATTTCCTACTCCAGGGGATTCTCCTGAACCAGGAATCAAACCCACATTGCGTATGTTTCATTGGAAGGCAGAGCCAGGCAGGGTACCAGCCATGAATGGCAAAAACCCAGATGAAGAGGGCTTGAGCTGGGACAGTGACTGGGCCATGAAGAGGCGCAAAGCAGGTGCAGGAGAAGACTGAAGGATGGAGGAGATGAGCAACTGATGACTGACTGTTGCTAGGGGATACAGAGAAGGGAGGGGTCAGCCCAACTTACCAATAATGGAGCTGATATTTTGATTTCTAGTCAACGGACTCAAGTAGTTTGAAAGTCAAGAATACAGGGAAGGGATGCAATTAAATCTCATTCCCAACACCTTGTTCACAGGACTTACTTTGCATCTTGCTTTCAGGCTTAACATTATACTCAGGGACAATATTCAACTTCAGGATATGTGCTGCTGAAGCAGGTACCCTCAGGGACAATATTCAAAATTTTAGCAACTGGAATAGCATGGGCTTAAACAAAACAGTTCAGCAATCCAGCTACACTGGGTGAGCAGGACCAGCGTGGAGTTTCTATCTCAGTCTGTGTAGAAGCTATTATGGAATCGCAAAGCATGGAATGTGTCAGCATTCAGTCGACCATCCCCAACAGGTGGATGATCACAGGTCCCACTCCTTTGTCATCACAGATAATGCTATGGTGAACACTCTTGAAAATGGATTCACACACTCACCCTTTGGAAGCATTTCATGTTTTAGTTTAGGGAGGGTCACATTTTCTCTTGTCTCCCATTTGCTTCTGTGACTTCCTTCGTGTTCAGATATTTGATACTTTGAACACAAACAAATACTTGAATAAATCCAAGACCCATCTGCAGGGCAGGCTTACCAGTTATCCTTCCAAGGCCTGGCGTTCTTGACCCAGCTTCCCCAGCCAGATGAGCTCCCAAGCTGTGGCCAATCAAGTGTACTTTAGAAGCAGAATATCCAAATTTTTTCTGAGAGGAGATTTTAAAAGGAAAACAGAACAAGCATTAAAAAAAAGAAAAAAGACAGGTAGAATGGCTGAAACTGGCTGAAAATGAAAAAGGAGTTTGGGGAGACTGGTAAAATGACAAAGCAACCCCATGTCCCCCTACATCCTTATCCAGCTGAGGGAGAGAGCATCAGGTGGGCTGGAGGAATGCCTTCTGTCAGAGCTTTCTCCCTGTGCTAAAAGGCCTTGCAGTTCTTGGGAACAGGAAGGAGACCAGCCCAGTGACCCTTCTGTGGCTTCCAATCCATGTTCATCCTTCCTGAGTCCCAATCCATCCTGCACACCCCCACACGGGCTAAAGGCCGCTTACGCCCAGGGGGGCAAATAATTCACTGAACATTTAAGTTAGCCAACACGTTCCCCTTCGGTTCAGCAAAATCTCCTCCTGCTTATTTCCTGAGCCTTTAGGAGCCCACAGTTCAGGCTCCAGGATCAAGGAAGAAATTCACGAAAGCTTAGTTAGACCTGGTTTTTCTCTGAGGAGGAGTAATCCGTTTCCATCCTCTGTGGACAAAGACACACTGGAAGCTCCTCCTTGTAGTCTAGCCCCCCCTGGTGAGCGGGAGGAGTGCGCGAAGAGGCAGGGCTCCCTGGCTCTTCTCCAGCCTGTGTCCTGACTGGGCTCAGGGTTGGGCCCGCTTCCTGACAGGCCCTCAGCGTGAGCCGCAGCGCCGGCCAGTCCGCTTCCGGTTGCCTTGTGTCTTTCCCCAGTCCCGCCCCCACACTCCGTCAGAGCAGAAACGCCGCCTCGCTCAGCGCGTACCTCCAGTGCCGGGACGGAGCCCGGCCCACAGCAAGTGCGGAGTGAAATATTTGTGGACTGTAAGGAGTGAACTCTTAAGAATCTGAAAGGGTCATAAATCTTTAGAATTTTTTACTTCACTGCAGTGCACGGTGGGAAACTACTTCCTATTATGGTGGAGCATTTGGAGATTTATAAATGCCTCAGAGTATAGCCCTCATAAATAGCAAAGCCTATTTTATTCTCTTTGAAAATGTGTAGGTTCCAGAGTTGTACCTGGACTGGCCTAGGGACCTAATTCACTGCCATAGAACCCAGTTTCTGCGGGGAAAAGCACTTCACATTCTCCACAGATAGCGCCGATAACGCAGAAACGGGTTCGTCTCTGTGGCTAAGGATAGGTTTACATTGTGCTGAAAGGGAACCGAGATGGTCCTCCAGGCTGACCAAGGCAGCGACCTGGACGGGCGGGGATAGGCTGGGTGAGGAGCCGGTGCAGGCACACTGCCACCAAGTGGCCAAGTGTAGAACTACAGGCACTTTCACCAAGAAGGAACCTAACTTTCCCTTTTTGGCTACCATACACCAACACTTATTATTTCACATGGTCGGTACTTGTGTAACTAATTAAAAAAAATACATAGAATTGCCCCCAAATTCTTAGTGTTATGATACAAAGCTGGTTCAATGTAATTTTAAAGAAACCAACTGTTCTTACCACGAGAACATCAATAAAATAAGCCACCTCAGCACCAACAACGCGGAGATTGTTTACCGCGTGGATATATTGCAGGGAACCGTTAATCCAGTCTAAATTAATGCAGTTCACATCTTCTACTTTTAGCAGCACCTAAAAAGATTTATTGCAAGTATTAAAAGTAAGAATTAAAGGAAACCAGAGTGCCCGAACAACTGCTTCTACCACAAGAAATGACATCTGCAGCTAGTAGAGGACCTACCATGTATGTGGCCCTGTCCTAACACTTGTCCGTATACTAACTTATTTAATATTCATTTAAAGATAAGCAAATCTAGGCAAAGACAGGTTAATTAACTCGCCCATGACCACAGAGCTAGTCAATAGAACCATAATATTCCAGACAGCCTGACTCTACCACACTATATGGCTTGTAAATAATTAATTGCTTACTACTTAGCAGTCTATTAATCTTGAGTAGAAGTGAGGAAAATTAATTTCCTAGAGTGAACTTGGAAATGTTTTCCTTAAATTAAATGAGAAATTTATCATACCATTCAATCTTTTGTCAAAGACGAGAATTTACTAAGAATAATTATAAAAATCTTCTATCATAATCTGTACAATTCATAATAAGTGAAAATAAATGGGAAATGAGTAATTCATCTGCGGTCTTAGAATATGGCCAATGTGAATAACTGAATGGAGAATTTCCATGAATACACGTTAGTACCTTGCAAAGTACATTCACATTAAACAGAAAACTTTAATACTAGTATAAAGAAGAGATTATTCACATCATACATTGCACATGTCTTGCTGCCATTTGCCGTCTGATTTCCATCCCGGTATGTTGATACGTGTGATCTTGTCTGTTGAGAAGTGTGAGGCTTGGATAGTTAAATAATTAACTGCACTGACTTCCTGTTTCAGGTGAAAGGAAATTAAGGTAAAATAATTGAAAATTATTTAACATTTAGTAGAATTATTCTAAATTCACTCAAAACTTTTCCTCTAAGTTTGACTTTAACAACCATCTTTAATACATTTTTATCAAAGAAATAGTTACTGCTACATATTGCAAAAGTACCAAGGAATTATTAATGCATTACAAAATGCAACATACAAATTTAATCATAAGGAAAAGAAATCAAAATGTTTGATTTTAAGGTAATGTTTGTAAGACAATGGCAATCCACTCCAGCACTCTTGCCTGGAAAATCCCGTAGACGGAGGAGCTTGATAGGCTGCAGTCCATGGGGTCGCAAAGAGTTGGACACGACTGAGAGATTTCACTTTGTAAGACAATGTTGGCTCAGTTTTAATTACAATGTCAGTAAGCCTTACTTTTGTACAGTATTTTTCAGTTGTCAGTATAACTCATGAGAATTGCCTTATTCAAGGCTTAGATGCATATTCCAAAGGTGGCAAGATAGACTGTCCACCACACTTCATGAACGAGGAGTAGAGGTTAGATCCTTGTCACATGAAATACAACAGCATATTTAAGATATTTTATGTGATGGTGTTAAATATTATTTTGTATTTCTTGTACTTTGTTAGATGGTTTTTATAACAACACTCCTGAAGACTTTAGAATACCATTAATTTAAGTGATTTTGTTATTAGAGAAAAATTAGAAGTCAAAAGTATAAGCAATTAAGTAGAGAAAAAATAAAAGATCAAATCAGCAAATAGCAAGTTTGATGATGGTAATCTTAAACTGAAAAGCAGCAAATTTAGATACTCATGAAACCGAAATGAATGACTGATTATTAGCTACCTGTGTTTAACAGTATATACAATTAATCATACAACTTGCTAAAGTTTCTCCAAGACTGTGAGCAAACAAATTAGGAGACTCCCAAGCCAGCTTACAAATGGCAATAATTATGATACAGATAAAACTCGTATCTATCTAGATTATAGGTTCTCTGTGAAAAAGTGAAAGTGTTAGTCACTCAGTTGTTTCCGACTATGCAACCCCATGGACTTCTGAAGCTCACCAGGCTCCTCTGTCCATGGGATCCTCCAGGCAAGAATATTGGAGTGGAGAGCCATTCCCTTCTTCAGGGGATCTTCCTGACCCAGGGATCAAACCCAGGTCTCTTGCATTGCAGGCAGATTTTTTACCCTCTGAGCCACCAGGGAAGCCCTGTAGGTACCCTGTAGAATAGCTCATTTGGTCCTCTCAATGCTGTGAGGTAGGTACGAACTTTATAGGTTAGGTTAGGATGGGATGTAATGAGAAAGGAAGTCACTTGTCCAAAAGTACTGCAGCTGATGAATCCTGGAGCAAGATTCAAACCCACACGGTCTCTCTCGAAAGCCGTGCACTTCACCACTGGGCTTTCAAGTTGTGATCTGATCATAGTGCTTTCTCCTGATGGGATGCATACCAGCTGAAGGATTTGTGATGTAGATAATAAAATCTATTGTATTGGGGCTTTTTAGGAAGCACTCCTCTGCTAAATAATTGAATCCAAGTGCAAAGATGTTTGTTTATCTATGTATTTAAAAGAACTCAATGCCCATTCCAACTCTGGCTGGAGCCCCTTAAATACCTACTGTATTCCTGTTTCTACACCCCAAAAAATCTCTATTTAGGAAAGGTCATTTAGTAGAAAAAGTGTGTATAGTTTTCCACTGTCATGAGAATAGTTTGAAAAAGTGGAACCTCGAACAAGCCTCAGAAGGGGGATCTGACAAGCATTATGGGATCCAAGCATTTTCTGTTGTCACAAAAGCCATTAAGGATTTATTAATGTAGGAAAAGGCAACAAAACAACTTTGTTCACTGTGCATTCAATCTAGCACACCACTCTAAAATGACACACTTAGAAAATGGGAAACTCCCAAACAACATCATGGAATCAAAAGAAGACAACTTGGATGCCACAAGGATAGAAACTAAAAAGGGTGTCAGGACAGAACAGGTTCTCTAAAGATAAGAGTAGAGTATTGATGTTTAGCTGGATGCTGGGGTGTTTTCTCTTAACATTTTTATCTTTGAGCAGTCATGGAGCCTAACCGACATGGAATCAACCATCCTATAAGTGAGGCCATGTTCTAGCCTCGACAAAAGCTGCAGGCACAAGGAACCACTGTAATTATGCAACCATGCATCACAACTAGCAACGGCAATGAGTCACTTAAGGTTAAGAAGTCACGGATACTATGCTTTCATAATTTAAAAAATACAAAAAGAAAGAGAGAAAAAGAAGTCACAGATTCCTGGGAAAAAGAAGTTGGTTCTATTCTTCCAGGAAAATAGCTGAGACCTATGCCTCAGAAGACCATTTACATCAACAAATTGATCCTTGACAATTCACCAATTGCTAAGCCTTGATTACTACTTCCTTATTTGGTAACTCCCCAATTGCTAAGCTACTGTATGATTTACTTCTTTCTCATAAACAGAGGTAATCAAATGTATATGGTATAGCACATGGGTCAAACCTGTGACGATCCTTGCTTTTAGTTTCACACCATGACCCAGTCTACAACCTAGCTGTTATTACAAACCACATTAACAGCAAACCCTCAGGGGTCTATTGCAAAATTCGGGTACAGATCTGTGTTGTCACACATGATTGCTTCCAGATGGGAGGGAGTGGGGAAGATGTGGGAAGCACTGTTTTTATGGCCCCTTTCTTAGGACAGTATTTGGTTTTCTGATGTTCTCTTCACTGCCCTTTGGGCTCAGCCTTGCCTGAAGACTGGTCTTCATCACCTTCTGTCTTACTGCCTGTGCTCTACAAAGTTCTAGTGCATGTCTCTATCCAGAAGCATAAAGGATCAGCAAGTCCTATGAGGGCTGAGGGTCAACATCAGGGGATACAGTTAGTCCTGAGCAGAAAAATTCACCCTGAAAGTCCTAAATGGATAGAGGTGCCCCAAAACATTTGTATTATGTTTTTCAAAAATGCAGTAACATACACATAACATAAAATTACTGTTTCATCCATCATTAAGAGTAAAATTCACTTGCACTATTATCTACATTGTTGTGCAAGCAAAACCACCTTTATAGAACTTTTTCATCATCTCAGACTGAAACTCTGTACCCATTAAACAGTAACTCCCATCACCCCCTCCACGAACCCCAGTAACTATTGATATTATTCTACCTTCTGTCTCTATGAATTTGACTTCTTGGTATGTTATATAACTGGAATCATATAATATTTGTCCTTTTGTGTCTGGCATATTCAATTTAGCAAAATGTTTGCAAGATACTGTATGATCTATTAGAATTCATTTCCTTTCTACAGCTGGGTAATACTTTTTGCTTTTTGACAGTTATATAAATCAAACTTTTGAAGACATTTCCTTTATAAGTTTCTCTGTACTCAAAGTAAAGTCTTCTCTTTTCTTCTTTGTTCTCCCTAGAGCTGTAATCTATACAGCAGATGGTATATTTCAGTAAAGAGCTATGTGTACATATGTATATGTGAGTCTGGTAAGTAGATAGCTATGCTTGCAGGGTGTGAAGGCCTAGAAGGAGGCTGTCTTGGCTGGTGAGACCTGCCCTGCATGTGACGGGTCTGGTGGAAAGCAAGCCTCAAGGTTATAGATGCAGGTAAAGACTGGAGATGATTTTTACTCCTTCCCTGGCCCCTTTCCCACCTGTCCCTCATATAGATGCTCCACCTGGGTCTTGTATCATACTTTGTTCTCTCCCCTGAGATGTCATGCACGCTGAGTTTCAACGTTCACCTCTGGGTAAAAGATTTTGAATGTATTTCTGCAGCTCCAGACTGCCTGCCAAGTTGTACAACTAACATCTCCAATAGTCTAAACCAACTTCACTTGTCAAAAATTGAACTTTTTCTTTTGCCCTAAATTTTTCAGACAAGAGGGTCATTTTTCTTCCTATCATGCATATGTGAAATCTCAGGACAGCTGACGATGTTTAGTATGTCAGTTTTCTGTTAACATACTCACTCTCATTACTCTGGCTCAAGTTAGTTCCATGTCTGATCCAAATAGTCCTATAGCTTTTATTCGGTGCTGTTAAATAGAACTCTCTGTGATGATGGAAATGTCCTATATCTGTGCCATCCAACACAGTAGCCACTGGTCATGTGTGGCTCTTGAGTACTTGAAATGTGGTTGGCGCAGTTGAAAAACTGAATTTTTAACTTTATTTCAAGAGCCACATGTAGCTAGTGGTTAGATAGCACAGGACTAAATGCTCTGGCAATGCCTCCCTCTCCCCACTCCCAACCCCTGCTCTCCCAGCTCCAGGCCTGAAAGTACACTGCAGCTGGAATAAATGTCCTCAGCTCAGTTCAGTTCAGTCACTGAGTCATGTCCGACTCTTTGCGACCCCATGAATTGCAGCACGCCAGGCCTCCCTGTCCATCACCATCTCCCGGAGTTCACTCAGACTCACCTCCATCGAGTCAGTGATGGCATCCAGCCATCTCATCCTCTGTCGTCCCCTTCTTCTCCTGCCCCCAATCCCTCCCAGCATCAGAGTCTTTTCCAATGAGTCAACTCTTCGCATGAGGTGGCCAAAGTACTGAGTTTCAGCTTTAGCATCATTCCTTCCAAAGAAATTCCAGGGCTGATCTCCTTCAGAATGG